>QJPP01007537.1:750539-1161207 GCA_003996215.1 Jaltomata sinuosa
TTGGGTCGTGACAACTTGGTATCAGAGCTTTAGGTTCACCGGTGTCATTCGATCGGCGAGACTTCCGTACGTTCAATCTTTGGGAGCTATTACATTGACATAGTGAATTTGACCTTTCCATTTGCTGTCTGTGTCGTGCGGCGGAACCCTTGAAATTTTCTGAGAATTGCTCGATTTTGTTCTTGCTCATTCTTCTCGCAAGATCGTTTTAACGAATCATCGATTCTAATACACGGAGTGAATCTTGCCACTCCAACTAAGGGTCGATGGACGCCCTCCGGATCAGTTGGCACCTGCTTGAGTATGCTAGATTGGCGTATAGATTCCCGAGTCAATTGCAGTTATAATCAGGGGGGAGCCACAGGTACCTTACAACCCAGTATCCAGCCAATTCCAGCTCCAGCAGCCAGCTCCAGTGCCTCACTATTGCCTAGCTCTCAGCACCAGCTTCCAGTGCCCACTTATGTGCCAGCTCCAGCGCAGCTCATCCCCAGATATTTGGGATACTATAACACACGCTTCTTGGACTTTATGGAGAAGGCCATTCATGAGGTAACGCAGAACATTCCGCTACAAACGGCAGCCTGGCCTCACAGTGCCAGAGCGCAGGCCTGCTACTCATGGCATACCCGTACGGAGGTCATTTCGGTCCATATGTTGCACAAACCATCTTGCTCCTCGCCAGCCTATGAAGATGTCAGAGTAAAGGCGTGGTAGTTTTCACTCACACTCTGAGGTTTGCTGGTACTTCTGGACACGATCCATATGACTTATACTTCCCTGTGAGGAGATTGCATCTTTGGGTTTTGTTGAGACCTCACGGGGTGTTATAACTATCTATCAGTTGGAGGGCCCAAAAGTTATGGTGGAGGGCCCAGGTTGCTTGTAGACCACCGTCATCACCTCCTTTGACCTGTTCTGAGTTTTATGAGGCCTTTATGGCCAAGTTCCTACCTCAGAGTGATCGTGAGCGTCACAGGGAGCAGTTTACTCACCTTGTGCAGGGGTCTACGACTATCTCGGAGTATGAGACCCATTTTCATTAGCTAGCACCGTTTTGAGCTATGATCATTCCTACCGAGGCAGATAGGATTCGCAGATTTGTATGGGGTTTGAGGCCAGAGATCAGGCAGCCAGCTGAGATATTGATTACAGGTGGTCGTTCATTTCAGGCTATCGTAGACTATGCCCGCACTGTGGAGGACTTATAACGATATGATCAGGTGTCCAGAGATAAGAGGCCTCGATATTAGGGTGTTTATAGTGGTTCCAGATATGGTGGTAGAGGTCCTGGCCAGTGGAGCTGGAGTTATCAGCCACAGCAGCACCAGGGTCAGTCCAGCCGACCGGTTCAGGCTTCCCTTCAGACTTTCAGTAGTACACAGTTCGAGCAGGGTCAGAGCAGCCTTCAGGGCTATGGCGGCCAGTCTTCGAGGGGTACAGTTTCTAGGGCATCAGGCCATGGTGGTTATACGGGATCTACTGGTTCATCTCGACTGAGTAAGCCGCCATGGGCTTGTTTTACTTGTGGTGTGATCGGTCATTTTGCTAGAGATTTCCCTCAGCAGGGTACAGTTCAGTTGGTCGAGCCTTTACTAGTAGTTCAGCCCCCAGCTAGAGGGGGTAGTCATCAGGGTAGAGGTGGTGCTCCACGTGGCAGAGCAGGTGGTAGAGATGGCAGTCAGGCAGGTGGAGGTCGTCGTTAGTTTTACGCGATCCCTAGGAGACCAGAGGCAGAGGCCTCAGATGTTGTGATTACATGTATGATTTTTGTGTGCCATCAGTTGGCTATGGCTTTATTTGATCCTGGATCCACTTGTTCATACGTATCTGCCTACTTTGTTCCTTGTTTGGGGTTGGCTAGTGAGCCATTATCTGTTCATGTTTCTATTTCGACCCCAGTAGGAGATTCTTTAGTAGTGGATCGGATTGTGAGATGTTGTATGATATCTATTGGTGATTCAGAGACTTGGGGTGATTTGATGATCCTTGATATGCTAGATTATGATCTGATACTGGGCATGGATTGGTTATCCCCTCACCGTGTGGTTTTGGATTGTTATGCCAAGACCATTACCATAGTTGTGCCCGGTGTATCCCCGGTTGTGTGGCAGGGTTCTGTTAGCCATGCACCATCTGGGATCATCTCTTGTCTTCGATCTAGGAAGTTGATTTCCCATGGGTGTTTAGCTTATCTAGCATATGTCCGAGATGTTAGTGCTGACCCTACTTCTCCTGAGTCTATTCCTGTGGTTAGAGACTTTCTCGATGTGTTTCCTACCTACCTGCCAGGCCTTCCACCTGAGAGAGATATTGATTTTGCTATTGAGCTAGAGCCGGGCACCAGGCCCATTTCTATTTCTCCTTACCGTATGGCTCCTGCTGAGTTGAGGGAGCTTAAGGAGCAGCTCCAGGATCTGTTAGCTAAGGGGTTTATTAGACCTAGCGTGTCACCTTGGGGTGCTCCTGTTCTCTTCGTGAAGAAGAAAGATGGGTCGATGTGCATGTGTATTGATTATCGGCAGCTGAATAGGGTGACAGTGAAGAATAGGTATCCGATGTCGAGGATTGATGACTTGTTTGATCAGCTTCAGGGTTCAGTCGTGTTTTCGAAGATTGATTTGAGGTCTGGCTACCATCAGTTGAGGATTAGGGTGGAGGACATCCCTAAGACAGCATTCAGGACACGTTATGTCCATTATGAGTTCCTGGTGATGTCTTTTGGGTTGACTAATGCCCCCGCAGCCTTTATGAACTTGATGCACAGGGTTCTTGGCATGATTTGGACTCATTTGTGATAGTTTTTATAGATGACATCTTGGTATACTCGCGTAGTAGAGATGAGCATGAGCAGCACTTGAGGGTCATACTCCAGACTTTGAGAGATCATCGGCCTTATGCCAAGTTCTCAAAGTGCGAGTTTTGGCTTGAGTAAGTTGCATTCCTAGGGCACGTGGTGTCAAGGGATGGGATAGGGTTGACCCGTGAAAGATTTTTGCGGTTTGTGATTGGCCTAGACTTACTACTGCTACTGAGGTCCGCAGCTTTATTGGGTTACCTGGTTACTACAGACGGTTCGTTAAGGGATTTTCTTCCATAGCAGCACCCTTGACTGTGCTGACTAGGAAGGATGTCCCATTTCAGTGGTCGGATCAGTGTGAGGATAGCTTCTAGAGGCTTAAGGCCTTATTGACTTCAGCTCTAGTTTTGACTTTGCCGGTTGAGGGTCAGAGCTTCTCCGTGTACTATGATGCTTCTGGGGTTGGTCTTGGTTGTGTGTTGATGCATCAGGGTCGAGTAATAGCATATACATCGAGGCAGCTGAAGGTTCACAAGCACAACTACCCCACTCATGACTTAGAGTTGGCGGCGGTAGTTTTCGCGCTTAAGATCTGGAGGCATTACCTATATGGAGTTCACAGTGAGATCTTCACCGATCACCGTAGTCTTCAGTATATCACGAGTCAGCGAGAGTTGAACTCGAGACAGAGGAGATGGGTCGAGTTACTGAAGGACTATGACTTCACTATTCTGTATCATCCAGGCAAGGCAAACGTGGTAGCGGATGCCTTGAGCCGGAAGGCAGTGAGTATGGGTAGCCTAGCTTCTCTTTCAGTTTCAGAGCGACCGTTGGCCTTGGACATCCAGTCCTTGGCTAACCGTTTGGTTAGGCTTGACTTGTCGGATCCTAGCAGAGTTCTAGCCAGTGTTGAGGTTCATTCTACTTTGATTGATTAGATTCAGAGACGTCAGTTTGAGGATTAGCAGTTGTGTGGCCTTCGTGATAGGGTTGTTCAGGGTGAGACCAGTCGGGCTACTCTAGATTCAGATGGGGTTCTGAGGTTTAATAGTCGCCTTTGTGTTCCGAGGATAGTGATTTGATTCAGTTGATACTTCATGAGGCACATTGTACTAGATACTCCATTCACCCTGGCACAACAAAGATGTATAGAGACTTGAGACAGCTTTACTGGTGGAGTGGTATGAAGCGGGATATAGCAGAGTTCATATCTCGGTGCTTGAACTGTCAGCAGGTTAAGTTCGAGCACATGAGACATGGTGGTTTGATGCAGCGACTTCCCATTCCTGAGTGGAAGTGGGAAGGGATTACTATGGACTTCGTTGTTGGTTTGCCTCGTACTTCTCATGGGTTTGATTCCATATGGGTGATTGTTGATAGGCTGACTAAGTCAGCACATTTCTTGCTGGTTCATACTTCTTATGGTGCAGAGAGGTTAGCTCAGATCTACCTTCGTGAGATTGTTCGGTTGCATGGGGTCCCAGCTTCTATCATTTCAGACCGCGACACTCAGTTCACATCTCAGTTCTGGAGGGCTATTCAGCGAGATTTGGGTACAGAGGTTTATCTTAGTACCACTTTCTACCCTCAGACAGATGGCCAGTCCGAGAGGACCATTCAGATTCTGGAGGACATGCTTCGGGCCTGTGTTCTTGACTTTGGAGGTTCTTGGGATCAGTTTGTTCGCTTGGCAGAGTTTGCTTATAATAACAGCTTCCAGTCGAGTATCGACATGGCACCTTTTGAGGCTTTGTATGGCAGGCGTTGCAGATCACCGGTAGGTTGGTTTGATGGTTGTAGTGCTGGGCCACAGAGCACAGATTTGCTTTGAGATTCCTTAGACCGAGTCCGAGTGATTCAGGACAGACTTCGGGCAGCTCAAAGCAGGCATAAAAGTTATGCTGATCGTAGGCTTCGTGCCTTGGAGTTTAGTGTCTGTGACTTGGTGTTTCTCCGTGTATCGCCCATGAAGGGCGTGATGAGATTTGGTAGGCGGGGCAAGCTTAGCCCCAGGTACATTGGGCCATTTGAGATTCTTCAGAGGGTTGGTAGCATTGCCTATAAGTTACCCTTGCCTCCGATGTTTTCAGCTATAAATCCTGTAATTTATGTTTCGATGTTGCGTCGGTATGTCCCAGATGAGTCTCATGTGTTGCAGTGGGATTCAGTTCAGTTGGGTGAGGATTTAGCCTTTGTTGAGGAGCCGGCAGCTATTTTGGCCAGAGATGTCAGGAGATTGAGGTCTCGAGAGATCTCGGTTGTTAAGGTTCAGTGGAGGCACCGTCCAGTCGAGGAGGCTACCTGGGAGACCGAGAGAGATATGCGGGCTCAGTATTAGCAGTTGTTTGAGCCTTCAGGTACCCCCTTGACCTTGACTTTCGAGGACGAAAGTCCTTTTTAGTAGTGAATGATGTAATGACCCTTTCGGTTATTTCCACGTATACGTTTTCCTTGAACCGTTAGAGTTTGTTTGTAGCGGCCCCAAGTCACTTAAGGCTTGTCAGGACCGGTATTTCGGTGTCGGGTCCTTTTGTTTGGTCGCATTATAAGTTTAGAAGTCAAGCAAGTTGGCAAAAGTAATCGTAAGTTCTTTAATAAATTTTCAGAACTTTAGGTAAAATGTCTCGGAGCTTTTCTTTCAATATATAAAGAGTTAGAAGTCCCCCGAAATACCAAATCGAAGGTCCACGAGTCTAGTTTCCAACGCATAAAACCTCACGTCCAACTGATCTCGAAGTAAAAAGTTATGACTATTTTACCGCGGACTGTCCGACAGAAAATGGGTTGCGAACCGGGTCGTGAACCCGGTCGGGTTAGACTCGATTTAAGCCTCAACTTCACGTTTTAAAACGCCATTTCAGTTCTGAAACAGTGAGAAAACATAAGGGAGGGTTCCAAGAGAGTTCTTGAGTATCGAAATCGTGCGTACTTGAAAATATTTAATTTAAAAGTCGAATGTGGTAGAAAATTATATTATTATTACCTTTTCAAAATATTTTAAAGGTTTCTGAAAAATATTTTTGTTATGATATAATTGTATATGTATTTTTTTTATAAGGTTTTTTATACATTGTAATATTTTAACGGAGATAGTAAATTTAGTTATGTTGAAAATTATTATTATAACATTGTAGGTTTTATTTGAAATAATTTTCTATTAATTATGGTATATTCAAAAAGTTATATATATTTTACCACGAATTTATGCAATACCCGAATATTTATATAACGAGATAAAAATTATATGGTGGCACCACCACTTCCACGTGGAAGTGGTGGAGAAGTGGACAATTAATGTTTGTTGATGTGGTGGCCATCACTTAGAAGATAATATCAATTAATTCCATGTCATGCTTGATTGAAAAGTTGAAAATCATCACTTATTTTATATATATACACACACGGATATCACAGACCATTAAATCCATTATTTGTTTGTGTGTTAATGGAGATTGCTGCCATACTTATATATATTACGTACAGTGTACTCCATCATATCCTTTACTTAATTTTCTATACCAAATATAAGCTATATCAATTATCTACGTCAACTTATTCAAGCCCGAGTTCGAGTTTGATTTTGTTTTGGAGCTTTTTCGAAAAGGTTCAAGCTTGTCATCGGACGACAGGTAGGTTACGGTTTATTTTCCCTAGACTCTGCATATATAGGATAAAATTGTATTAATGGGCATCCTTGGATTGGTTTATTAGGTTGGTACCACAGACCTCGACCGCTTTATTCATGTCCGCCTACTTTTGTTCCTCCGTTCCTTGTAGTACCTGCCGATATATTTTATTTACCCTTGTAGTCCTGTGAGGCCTTGTTGACTCTGGAACATAGAAGGTGGGATTTTGGGAATGTCCGCGAGTCCTGGGCATAGAATTATCCTTCTAGGCTGGTTATGCTTGTTGTGTAGCTGTGGGCCTGTGCAGGGTCGATAGGTTGATTGTGAGCTGCTGGCAGCTATTGTGTTTGATCATACTATTTTCATGCATAAAAAGAGGTTTTATACAGGTTTTACTACGGTTTGGGCTTCGGGCCTACTGGCACTATTTTCTAAACCTTGACCGTTTTTTATGGAGATAATTTGGAAATGGTTTGATTTAACTTGTGAATATTCCTGGGTAAAAGGAAGTAAAATTATGTTTTAAAACACCAGTTTTACTACTATGCTAGACTCGGCAGGGCCGGGGTGCTAGTTGAGTTTTCTTGCTTCTTGAGATGATTTTTAGCCTCGGTCGGACCGAGCACCTGAGATGACTTTCTACTGTTTAGACCCGGTTATGCCCGGGCACCCTTGGAGGGTTTTTTTTGAGATATTTTCCTACTACTTTAGTCTTGGACAGGGTCTGGGCATGCATATTAGAGACTGGGTCTCTATCTTGATACCGAACTTGCTTCCAGACGACATGTTGTGATACTGAGTTTTAGTATGGGGTCTGGGACCTCCATGTACCTTGCCATCCGGGCCAGGGGCTACGGGCTGCGTGTGCCGGAGGAGGGGTATACGCTGGAGTAGAGGTATACGGGCAGTGTCCTCCATGGAACCTACCTAACTGGGCCGGATCGGCACCGGAGGAGGTACATACAGAGATACATTTCACTTGAGACCTTCATGCATCATATCATTCATTGTTTGAGGCTCCACCCTTGTTTGTTGTTTGTTGATTGTACGCTCCGGTAGTATGGGATGCCGGAGGGTTTGTTTTCACTTGTTTGTGTTCCTCGGTTGTATGGGCGGCCGGGGGACTATAGGTAGACTTTTTCTATTTACTTACAGAATTGTTCCCTGTTACAGTTAAGTATGAAATTGGTTCCTGCTAGACTGTTGGTTCTGGATTTGAGAATGATATGATTAGTTGAGTTTGATTCATGTCTCTGAGCATGCCTATCACTACTCTTTCCCTCTTCTTACACCTGAGGTTACCGGTATACCGTCCATTTCGTAAACTTATTTTGTATACACTGTTATTGCAAGGACCCCAGGTGCGTTTTTTATTACTTTCACCTGTGCCTATGGTGTGTATATTCTGCTTACTGGCCTCACATGTGGTTCTGTTGACTTCCCTCTGGTCTAGTTTCTGTGTACTTTTTGTTGATTTCTGTGACTACTTGCTTCTATTCTGTCTGTTACTATGCTTTTATCCTATATGTGCCCAGTCGGCCTATGATACCTACTGGGTACCTTATGCTTCACATTTGGTGCTCACCCCTACCCCCTTGTATCTTTGGGTGCAGATCCTAGCGTGGGCCATCACCGTTAGATCGTTGTGATTCGTGCTTGGAGATCTGTTGGGGACTACTTCAGACTGAGGGTGAGCTCTTGGCGATCGGAGCTTAGCTTTAGTTTATCTTTTGCTTCGTGTGCTCTATTACCATTCAGAGACATCTGTATATATTGTTTGGATCGTTTGCACTCCATGTATGTAGTTTTGGCTCTATACTATGATACCAGGTCTTGGGGTTTGGTTTAGTTTCCGCATATGTATATATTTATATCCCTGTTATCTGTTCTCTTCGTCTTGTTCCCTTATTTGTTGGATAGCAGCCCATTACTAACTGTTCTGGGCTACGGGGATTGGTTCACCTACCGGGGGTTGTAGGTGCCATCATGACCAAGAAATTGGGTCGTGACAAATATATATTCTTATAAAAGTTGGAAACTCATATTGTTAAGCATGCTTAATAGAATTGCCATGTTGATTTTCGGTGAGATCCAAAAATTTTGGGTCCACAATTTTGAGTTGTATTGATAAGTTTGCTTATTGTCAACTTGGTAGAACTTGAATTTTATTAATGCATGTTGATTGGTAGTGAATTTTGTCCTTGAAATCTGTGTTTAGGGTGATGTCTGAGTAACCCACTTGTGATTGATGAATGGTTTGGCCCAATAATAGATTGGGTGACGTCGCTCTTAAGGGCAAATCGCCATTAGTCATAAGGTTTTGTTGAAAATCAATTATGAAGGCTGAGTTTTGCTACTTGTATGCCCATGATTCGTTGTTACAAATTATCTTTGGGTGTATAATCTTGTGCGGGGAGGGGTTAATTGTTGCTAAGTTTGTTGGTGCCCATTATTGCAAGTAAGGGCTTGATGTTACCGATGATAGACGGGGTAACGTCCATCTTAAGGGAAGTCGTTAAGTCCTTTTCTTGCTTGATGTTGTTAATGGAAATCCGAGGAAGTCTCAATACCTGGAAGTTGTGGTATGAATATCCCCTGCCTCCTTTATTTAATGTTGATTAGTTTGTTGTGTGGTACCAAATGCCTAAGCACATCTTTCTCTACGGATCACATGCGTAATTTACAAGAACACAAGGAACCAAAAATTCCAATTGTGCCTTTGCGCGTTTCACATGTGATACATAGATCTTGATGTGTGGGTCACATAAGGCATCACACCATGTTCAAAAAGACAGCCAGCTTACTGTTTTGAGGGGCGAAGTGTAGTGTGACACATACTTTGGATGGTGCATTCCGCACCAACTTCGCACCTCGATGGAAAAATACTTGTAGGGTTCTATTAGCTTGTGTGATAGCACATGCGATGCACACTCCTTCTAGTGCATTTTTCATGTTGTCCGCACAAGCCTTCAGTCACCTGCTTTTAGACTTTTGTTTTGTTTGGGCTCACAATCTATGGATGCAGAACATGTCTTCTAGCAGAGAAACACGGGAGGCCAACAAAGGCAAATGTCTGCCACAGAAGAAGAAAGGCTCCAATTCGGGGTGGAAGGCAGGAAGGCCATCTACACCCGGGACAAGGCTAGAACATTCAACGAAGAGCAGTGCTTTAACTTAGAAGAAGTTGGGGCTGAGGTTCTCAAAATGCACCGTCAATTTTCCGAATGAGATTGGTACACTTTTCAAGATTTCCTCTTGGGATACTATAAGAAAGTCATGTGGGAGTCCTTTACAGTCTATCAAGCCACACAGGATTCAAAACGGTATAGAGGGCTGGCAGCAAAATTCCCCAACCTGAACTCAGTAGTGGTCAGGGGCAAGAAAGTGTAGATTACCCCCACTTCCATCAATGCCATCTATTAGGAAAACCCAATCGAACCTGCACCGGCTCTCATGGCTAAGTTGCAAGCAAAAGTGAAACCATACTGTGAAACTGCTGCCATCCTTGCTCCTGTCACTCCTATGTGGGCCACTGTGGGAGGAGAAATCCTGAGGAGAACTCTGCACTTTGAAGCCCATCTGTGGTATGATCTTGTCAGAATCTGATTCCTACCCTCTTAAAATGATCTTAAGATAACTCAACAGGGGGCCATTCTAGTTGTTGCCATTATGATAGGGGAGCATGTGAATTTTAGGGAAATAGCAGCCATGGTAATTTAGAGGAAAGCGTGCAGGGACAATGACTCATTCCCTTTTTCAGTACTGATCAGCAAGTTGTGTGCAAAGGCCGACATCCCATACTTCAATTGTGACAAAGTCACCTATGCAGTTGGGGTGATTGATGTGGACAAGAAAATAGACAGGGAGGTTAAGAGGCAAAGGACTGAGCAGTTGGGGAAAGTTGACAGTGATGAGCTTGATGCTGGAGTAGATGCTTCATCTCCCTCTTGGGCTATATCAGAGGCACATACACATTCCCCTATATCAGCTGTACCAAGAAGGCCTTTGACCAAAAATGGCTTACAGGACATGGTTGATAAAACATATAATCATGAAAGACAGTTGAATGATTTGGCTACCAAGCTACCTGATATGATACAAAGAGCGATCAAGAATGCGATGAAAGGGGTGTTAGATAGTGTCTCCAAACAATGCACAAGAATGGATGTTGTTGAGGCTGTGGTGTCAGAACTTAAGAAGGATGTGGCCAAAGCCAAAGAAAAGCAACCCACTGAGGAGGCAGATTTGACCACCTTACCTTAGCCTCGCCAAACTCGTGGATGACTTATTTATAGCCTATGCGGATGATGATGATGTGCAGCCTTGAAATGAGGATCGAGAGTTGGATAATCATCAGAATCCTAACTTTCAGAGGTTTCTCCGAGACTCCACACTTACTACTCACTCTCAAAAGGGTGGTGCTGGCCTGAGTGGAAGATCCTCAAATAAGGAGACACTTGCAAATGATGATGATGATGAGGCCTAGTCCTCTAGGGAGTTCCACCTTTTTTCCCTTGAGCTATTAGCATTAAGGGAAATGCTCCTTTTATGGGGAGGGGGTGGCTTTACTTTATTTTTGTTGGGTGTCCCTGATTGGGCTTGAGATTTTATTTTTATTGCCCTTGACGGGCCTTGTTGACATTCCTGCTAGATTTGATTTGGCCCTTGTCGGTCATATTTTGGATGATTGTGATGCTTATTGTCCTTGTCGGGCCATTAGTTTCATTTTGGCCTATTATTGCGCCCTCACCGGGCTTGATTTTTATTTGTTTAAATTGTGGTGCCGGGTTGGTCTTACATGCCCCATTGTCTTACTACCTGTGCTTTTCAAATGTGCTAAAGGCCTACGCTGAGGCTTGTTCTTAATGAATCATGAGCGCGCAATTTTGATATCGCCTTATTAATAGTAGTTTAGCAATAAACTCTGAGTGTTTTCTTAATGCCACGGTTCTTTCCCAAAGAGAAAAAGTTTTCTTTATCCTTCTTTTTCTTTTGTTTTTGTGTCGAACCAGGTTGGTATTTCCCTATGATAGACTAAGGGGCAACTTTCTTAAGAGAAAATACCAAGTTCTAGTTTTAAATTGAGTCCGTAGTTGATTGTCTCGAAATGGGTCCAGCAAAAATTTTCTCTTGGCAAATTGTTTTTGAAAATAAAAAAAGAAGGGAAATGAATTTTTGAGGAAATGTATTCCCTTGTTATGACTTGCACACTCTCGCTTTGGCTTGATTGACTCACAATTGAGTGTGTAATGAACTCGGAATAGCTTGTTGAAAATCATTTGTCCCAATTGATTTTGAGACTAATGAAAGAAGTCTTGTGGCATGATGCTTTGTGTGGTGAGGCTTTACCTTGATTCTCGTGCATGCGTGTCATCTAGAACTTGCCTTGAATATAATTCAAGGCAAAATTTGAGGTGTCACCAAGCTTGGAAGATGACCTTAGGCCTTTTTTGATAGCCACTTTACCCAAATGACTTCCCATGACATCAATACTAGTGAACCCCTTTGAGGTTGTAACCGTTCTTTGGCACCTTGTTAACACCTTGAACTTTTTGAATCTCTATCTTGGCACCCGTCCTCCCTAATTGCTTAAAAGTGAAATGTAGGCTAAAGCCTAAGTTTGGGGGGGGGGGGAAATGAAAAGACAACATAGGCAAACGCCTAAGTATGGGGTGTACGTGATCAAATGAAGAGAAGAAAAGGAATGCACTTCAAATGCAAAGTAGCACCTTAGGTTTGAATTGAAAATTGCTCTAAAAGTCAATCCAAAGAGCAAAAAGCAAAAAGCAAAAATAGGTTCTACCAAATGAAGGCGATACAAGGAGTCAAATGATCATGATTGAAAATGAGAAGCTTGGGTTGTGTGAGGGAGAAATATGGTGAAGTTGAAATTGGAAAATGTGAGCGGTGTTTGAAATGAGAATAAAGAGCATTAGGGAGGTGTAATCACGTGAACCAAATGAAATCCTCACCTTAGCCCTAGCCAACATCGTAACCTGCAAGTCCTTGGAGATTTCGAGCTTAGCTACCCTACATTAGTGGTGATTTACATGAAAGGCAAGCCTATGGTTCGACGCGTATGCACTTGAACGTCCTTGAGAGAGTGAGAGTCTTATTGGTTTTCCTATAATCTCTTGTGGTTAGTGGCTTGATGCACTCAAATTGAAACATGAAGTCTCTATCTTAATTGAGGGGAATGAATGAGAAAAGTTGTATGGCGAATCTCGAGGAAAAACTTGACGGTCCATGCCAATGACTTGAGAAGCTTAAATGTCTTGTTTTGAATGACAAAATTCCCTTGATTTTTAATGAGAAATTAATTCCTTTTGGAAAAGGTTTTGAAATGGCCAAATGCCTTGAGTTTGTGGTGGTTTAAATTAAGATGAGCATCGTAGTTGAGTCCTTTGTTTGAGTCTTTTGTTTATTCTTTTTTTCTTAATCCTTAGAATAGATCAGTCTTTTGTGCCTTAATTGAGTCTAGAGCATAATTCATTCCTTGCTCTGTGAGTATCTTGCTTGAGGAAAAACAATAGTTCAAGTTTAGGGGTTTAATAATTCAGTAATCTACCAACTTATTGAGCCTTAATCCATGAATTATTGCTATGTTTGGAATAGATTTAGATGTTCTTATGGCCTTTATTGATGTCTATGCAAGTACTTGTGTTCAAAGATGGAAACAAGGAAATGGATCCAAAAAGAGCTTAAAAGGAGTGAAGTGTGAAGTGATCGCAAAAGGATGAAGAATATGCCCTGAGATGCGGTGCTTGTGTGACACACACAAGCCATGGTGTATTCCATACCTTCCACTATATGAAGCTTAGTATTTCTTGAAGGATCTATCACAGGGTGCGGTCGTCGTGAAATGCGCACAACCCATGATGTGAACCACACCCTTTTTGTATGACGTCTCCCAAGTCGGCTGCGTCACTGGTTCAAGTGAAGAAGGTGTATGATGCGCACATCACAATGTAAGAATCGTACATCGCGCCGTACACCACTTGAAGGGCAATTTTGTCCAGAAAATTAGTGACATTTTGGGAAAGTATAAAAGGCCAATTTAGGCATAATTGTAAATAACATTCTTCAGTCCTAAATATTCTGAAGAGCTTTTACTTTGAGAACAAGTTTTCCACTCCAAGAAGAAGAGGGTTTCAATATATTCTCTCTTCCAAATCTTGGTTAACCATTTATGTACTCAAATTAAGCTTAGAACTTGAGATTAGCTTGAATGAAGAGGATTGTGACTTACCATTTGGTATATCTCTCTCCTTTATTATGAGTGGGTAAATTTCATTTGTCTAGGGATATGTTGATAATGGGTGCTTGACAAATGGGTTTGGGTGTTGTTAATTCTCGCTTATAATTTCTTATTTTACATGGGTCTAGTAGTTTCACCAAGTTTTAATCCTAAAATTAGTGGTTGCAAATATTAATTTTCATTACTTGACTATGTTGTTTCTTGAAAGAAAATTTCATGGTTTCAGATGTGAGATTACTAGTGGGAACTTGGGACTCCATTCAAATTTGAGGTTAGAAATAGCTCATATCGATGGAATCACCCACTTAAGGGTCTAAGCTAGAGATAGTGTGACCTCCCCAAGCTAGATATTGGTTGCTTGTTGATTTAACCGAGATCATCGGATATATGGTTGTTCATCGAGAGATAAACAATCATACCCATGACCAATGCTACTTGTGTCAATAAGCGAGAATAAGTGTGAATTGTTAATCACACTATCCCACATTAAAGCCCCATTAGATTCACATCCCTAGTCTTCTACTCAACTTGGTACATCTTTTTTACTTACCTGTAATAAATTCAAATTGAATTTTTTGACAGAATTCCCAATTCCCCCCAATCCTTTACTTTCGTGTGTTTAAGCATTTACTCTCTTTGTGAACTCATTTCGATACAATCTTCATATAGCTAGCATCAAGTCTCTGTGGGTACGACCCTAACTCCTATTTGGTACTTATAAATATATTTTGCCTGACGATCATCGTGCCTCCATACTTGGGGAGTACAATTTGAGCGTTATTAATAAATACAAGCTGATATAATGGATAGCTCAAATACTGATTATTCTGAGAATGTATAATAATACTGATACTGAAAACTTATAGCATTCTACTCATAAAGAATGATTGACTGAAATATATGACTAGCGCGCATGAGTTTAAAGTACTGGAATTTACCACATGCTAGGGTTGTAAAATTCTTAATATACAACTATACTAGGTTTTCAAGAAACATGTAATGGGTCCTTTATACTACAATGGAAACTGAAATACAATGAATTCATAGAACTTGGGCCTTAAAAGAGGGGATTTGGGTAGTTTTAGGCTTAAAAGCAAGTTTCAGCTAGTCAACACATCATATCTTAGGCCTTAAAAGAGATAGGAAAAGTCTAGAATACCTCTGGAATTAAATTAGAAATCTGCAGAAAATTTTGCGACTCAGGTTCCACAGACGGGAACCACGGTCCGTGGATGCTTCCACAGACCGTAGAACCCTGTCATGGTTCCTGAGTGATTAAGGACCCTTAGGTCTAAGATCCACGAGTGGTGTCCTTGGCTCATGGACTGATCCATGGTACGTGATTCCACCTCGTGAACCTGACCCCAAATATGCTAGCCTCTGGTCTGATTTCTATGAGCCCAGTCCACTGCTCATGGACTATTTTATGGCTCGTGGATCTGGCTCGTAGACATTACTGTAGGTTGAACAGTTTCATACTTAGTGATTCTGGACTAGTTCTAGGCTTAGAATTTCTCGAGTGTTACACAAGGTTTAAGAGAAAAGTGGAAAAATGTTTAACACATGGCCTTACGGATGACATAATTATCTAAAATTTCTATTGCTCTTTAGACCCTACCAATAAGACCGTCATCAATAATTTGGCTGGAGGATCTTTGATAGACCAAATATTTGAGTTTGCTAAGGTGTTTCCTGAAAGGGTGACTAAAGCAAATTGTGCTTGGGATACTTGGGGAGACGAGGGGGTAATGGGTGCTACCTCCACTAATATGCTAGTTGAGTTGAAGAGAAATGATGCATAAATAGATAGAGATATAACAACTATCAAGACTCTCCTCAAATTTATGAAGAAGCATGTGAAAGAGCAAAAGGTAGAGAGCATACATGCCATTAGTATGTGTGAAGCCAAAGAGCTAGTGGATGATGAGATTTATTCCCTTTACGATGGAGAAGCTTCAAGTGTTGAAAACCATAGTATGGGTTCCCATGCGAGTCTTCAGGGGGCAAGTCAAAGCCCATTGAGAAAAGAGCATGGAAATCAAGGTTGAAACTATGAGTTTGTAGTTTAAAGGAAGATGGGAGGAAAATAGAGGAATCCATCAAATCAAAAAATAAAGTCATGCTTGAGAGGGTATTAGAGAGGGTGGTGTTGACCTATATGATAATATGTGAGCAAAAACATGATTTTGTGTCTCTTACTCAAACTGTAACATCTCACTATCTCCATCAAGATTCTTGAAGAAAGAATGAATTGGCTAGTCTCCCAAATCAAGTGTGAAAAGGATGTAAAATGTATGGATAGGTTTGTTGAAGAGGTCCAATCAAGATCTATGGGTGATAAGAGTTATGCAACATACATCTCTATGAGTAAAAAGGCTATGTGCAATGGTGTTGAGGGGTCTAAGAGCCAAAAAATATGATTCCAAAGGTGTACAAGCCTTTTCCTAAATGCCCCCTCCTTTCCCACAACGTTTGGTACAAGGGAAAGAATATGATCAATCTATAAGGTTTGACTCCATGTTGAAGATAATCTCAATCAATGTTCCACAGGAAGATGCCCTCACTCAAATGCCCAACAATGCGAGATTTATGAAAGTGATGTGTACCAAGAAAGGACTTATGGAACATGAAGTAGTTGGCATGTCCCTTCGATGTAGTTCTAGAATGACAAACCATTTTGTAGTCAATCTGGATGATCGTGGTGTTTTCACCATTTGATGAACAAATGGGTTGCATCAATTGGCGGAGATTGTATGTGATGAGAACACAAGTATTAATTTGATGTCTCTTGCAACCTTCAAAAAGTTGGAACTTGGCTCTCCCACTCCAATAAGAGTGTAATTGCTTATGGCGGACAATTTGATAAAGTATCCCATTGGGATCTCTTATGACATTTTGGTAAGAGTGGATTGGCTTATTTTCTCGGTGGATTTTGTGATACTTGATTGCACTGGTGGTTTTGAAATACCAATCATATTTGGGCAGCCATTCTTGACCATATGGTGTGCATTAGTTGATGTGAAATTTGGGGAACTTATGTTTTCAATGAATTATGAAGAGGCAACCTTTGATGTATATAGATCAATGAAGCAGGCCAATGACCTATAGGTTGTGCTCACGGTTGATAGTATCAAAGAGAGAATCAAGCGAAAATACGAAGGAAGATTTTTTGAAGAATCATTGGAGGTTGTTTTATTGAATCATTATAGGAAAGATATCGAGGAGTACAAAGAAGTGTGTAATGCCTTGGTAGGATTGGGTTCCTATTCTTATCCTCCAAAGAAACTTGATCTTGATCTAAAGAATCAACAAACTCCCCATCTAAACCCTGAATCCTTGAACCTTTGTGTGTTGGAACTCTTACCCTTGGAATCACACTTGAGGTAAGTATATCTAGGATCTAATAAAACTCTATCAGTAATCATCTCTAATAAGTTGGAAAAAGGGAAAGTGGAAGCTTTAGTTAATGTACTAAGGAAGCACATTCGAGCACTTGGGTGGACCATCGCCAATATAATTTTCATTCCCCCGGGTATTTTCACAAGTATGATTAATCTCTAAGAGAATTGCAAACCATTTATTGAGCATTAAAGAAGGCTAAACCCACCTATGCAACAGGTGGTAAAAAAAACATCAAATAGTTGGATGCAGGGGTCATGTTTCTAATATCCGACAACACATGGGTTAGTCCAGCCCAATGCATGCCAAAGAAGGGAGGAATCATTGTAGTGCCAAGTGAAAAAGATGAAATGATGCCCTCCAATTGGTGACCGGATAAAGGATATGTATGGATAATAGGAAGCTAAATACATTGACAGAGAAGGACCACTTTCCTCTCTTATTCATGGACCAAATGCTTGATCGACTAGCCAAGCAAGGATATTATTATTTTCTTGATGGACATTCAGGTTATAACCAGACTTTAATTGCTTTGGATGACCAAGAGAAGAGAACCTTCACTTGTCTGTATGGAACCTTTGCATTCAAAAGAATGTCATTTGGGCTTTGCAATGCCCCGACTACTTTTCAATAGTGTATGATGTCAATCTTCTACGATATGGTAGAAGACACCATGGAAATTTTCATGGATGATTTCTCTGTTATGAGTGATTCATTTGAAGATTGTTTATCTTATTTGACGGACATGCTAAAATGATGTGAAGAAACTAATTTGGTGATAAATTGGGAAAAATGCCACTTCATGATAAAAAGGTATTGTTTTGGATCATAATATATCCGAGAATGGAATTAAAGTAGACCAAGCAAAGATTGAGGTCATCTATAAGCTACCCCCTCAAAAAATTGTAAAAGGGGTGAGAAGCTTCTTGGGTCACTCTAACTTTTATAGGAGATTCATCAAGGATTTCTCAAAGGTGGCCCATCCTTTGTGTAGGTTTCTACAAAAGGATGCTCAATTCAACTTTTATGACAACTTTATTAAAGCATTCCTTAGTTTGAAGGAGAAGATGGCCTCCGCTCCTATCATTATAGCATCTGATTGGTCAAAACTGTTTGAGCTAAGTGACGCTAGTGGAGTTGCTTTAGGAGCCGTGTTGGGGAAAAGAAGAGACAATTATTTCATCTGGTGTACTATGATAGAAAGGCATTGAATGATGCTCAAATTAACTACATAGTGATGGAACTAGAGCTGCTTATGATTATATTTGCTTTCAAAATGTTTCAAGCTTATCGATTTGGAACAAAAGTGGTGGTGCATATGGATCATGCCACAATCTTCTATCTACTGGAAAAGAAATATGATAAGTCTAGGCTCATTCAATGGGTCCTCTTGTTACAAGAATTTGACTTTGAGCTAAAGGACCATTGGGGATGTGAAAACCAAGTGGCAGATCATCTTTTTCATTTGGAGGAGGAAGGAAGGCCTGTTGGAGATCTTGAAATAAATGATGCTTTTCCTGACGAGCATATCTTGGATGCCTCCCACAATCTTATACCATGATTTTCTTACTTTGTCAACTTCCTAGCCAGTGATATCATCCCTGAAGGCTTGACTTTCCACCAACAGAAGAAATTCTTACACGATGTTTGCAAATTTTATTGGGATGAACCTTATCTCTTCTGTGTTTGTGCATATGGGATGACTCAAAGATGTGTTTCAGAGGTTGAGATGATACCTTTTTTAAAGCATGTTATTCCTTGGCTGTTAGAGGTCATCATTGTAGTATGAGAACAACCTCAAAAGTTTTGCAAAGTGGACTCTATTAGCCGGTGCTCCATCAAGATGCGCATGATTTCATCAAGTATTGTGACCAATGCCAATGTGAGAGGGGCATTTCTCATCGCCATGAACTTCTGTTGTCCATGATTTTAGAGGTTGAATTGTTTGACATATGGGGAATAGATTTCATAGGACCCTTTGTAAGCTCTTATGGAAATACTTACATCTTTGTGGCTGTTGACTATATGTCCAAGTGGGTGGAAGCGGTGGACTTGCCCAACAACGAAGGGAAGAGTGTTATGGAATTTTAAAAGAAGCATATCTTCTCTCGATTTGGCAGTCCCCGTGCAATTATTAGTGATGGGGGATCCCACTTTTGTAATCAGTTGTTTAGCACTTTACTTGAGAAATATGGTGTCAAGCATAAGGTCGCTACTCCCTATCATCCGAAAATAAGCACCCAAGTTGAAGTGTCCAATAGGGAGATCAAGTCCATTCTCACAAAAACAGTGAATGCCAATAGAACGGATTGGGCAAGGAAATTGGATGATGCGTTGTGGGCTTATAGGACCGCTTATAAAATTTCCATTGGCATGTCTCCATACCAAATGGTGTTTGGTAAAGTTTTCCATCTCCTTGTAGATTTAGAGAATAAGGCCATGTGGGCATTAAAATGGTTAAATTTAATCTGGAAAGGCTACCCATGCTCGAGTCGAAGATCTCAATGAAATTGATGAATTTTGGATGGCGGCTTATGAGATTGCACCTCTCTACAAATCTCGAATGAAGAACATTCATGACCAGCAACTATTGAAGTGGGAATTCTCTCCTGGGGATTGGGTGCTTCTATTCAACTCTAGACTTTGCCTATTTCTGAGCAAGTTGAAGTCCAAGTGGTCCGATCCTTTCAAAGTATCACAAGCCTTTTTGAATGGGGTGATTGAACTTGAAGTGAAAAATGGGTCTAAATTTAAAGTGAATAGCTAGAAGGTAAGAAATACTTGGGTATTTCGGAGGAGGTCACTTTCATAGGAGTGACTTACCTCGATGAACCATAGTTATGAGGTTCCCCCTTCGAGCTGTGACATTAACCCAAGCGCTTCTTGGGAGGCAACCCAAGTGTTTATCTTGTTTTTAGCATTTTCCTTCATTACTTTTTATTGTTTTTGTTGATTTTTAGGTAGAGTATTATTTGGTATGTCAATGGAATGCTTAGAAGACAAAATTTCACCTACATTTCATATGCAAAATACATGTGGCAATTTGTGACACATAGGTGAAGATCCCCCACATACCATAACCCTAATCAAATTTAGTGAACACATGCAAGACCACCTGCAAAACGCAAGTGTGGTTCCATGACACATAACCCATACTGCAGGCGGGAGGTAGATCACTGGCACTTCAGCGGATGTTGAGAGTTCACCTGTGATTCAACCTGTGAAACGCATGCCTCAACTCATAAAACTCAGATCAAATCACAGGTGGGGGACAGATCACTGGCACATAACTGAAAATGAAGGTTCACATGTGACGCGACATGCAAAATGCATGCCTCAACATGAAATATGCATATCAAACCGCAGGTGGGTGGCAGATCATTGGCAACTAAGATCATTCTCGATGAAATCTGTGCTCTCATCTCTATTCGCCCACGCCGACCTGCAATGCACATACTGTGTTGCATGTGAACATCAGAACAAATCGTTGAAATGCATTGCATATTTTCACCAGTTGAGCCTCATGCACAACATGCTAAATGCAGGAACAATCGCCCTTGTTTTCACCACCAGTCTAAAAGACCAAGTTACCTCACGAAGTATTTCTATCTTTTCCCCTTTATTTGTTCATGTGCATTCAGGGCAATGCTTTATTTTATGTTGGGGGTGGATCCCAACATGATTATTATTTTACTACCTGTGCCTTACAAATTGCACTTAGTGCCTACGCTGGGCCTAGTTCTCCATGATCTATGAGTGCATGACTCGAACATCACCTTTGTTAATAATAGTTAGTTTTGAATAAACTCTGAGGGTTTTCTTTATGCTATTGTTCTTTCCCAAGGAGCAAATTTTTCTTATATTTGTTTTTTGTGTTGATCCAGGTAACATTTTCCTAAGATAGATTGAGAGGCGACTTTCTTAAGGATAAATGCCAGAGTTTTAGAGTTTAGATTGAGTCTGTGTCTTACTTGTCTCAAATGGGACCACCAAAAAAATGAGAAAAGAGGGGAAAATGATTTTTGCGAAATCATTCTCTTGTCATGACTTGCATATTCTTCATTTGGCTTGATTGATTCACAAATGAGTTGTGGAAAATCAGAATAGCTTGTCAAAAGTCACTCGTTCCAATTAATTTTGAGACTAATTGTGCACTTCTTGTGTTGTGATACCTTGTGCGGTAAGGTCTACTTTGTTCTTGTGTATACGTGTCATCTAGAACTTGCCCTGAATATGATTCAAGGCAAAATCCTAGAGGTTGATTAGCTTGTAAGACGACCTTAAGCCCTCTTTTAAATAGTCACTTTGCCTAAAAAGTTCCTTCCCTTAATATTGATCCTAGTTAACCCCCTTTGAGCCTTAACCTTTCCTTGGCACCCATGCTGCAAGCCTTGACCTTTTTGAATCCTCAATATCAACACCCCTTCCTCCCTAGTTGCTAGCAATGGAAGTGTAGGCTAAAATCCTATGGTTGGGGGGTGGGGGGAAGGGGGAATATGAATGATAAAATGGAATCTTATGTAGGCAAAAGCCTAAGTTTGGGGGTGTATGCATTATTGATTGTAGAGAAGGAATTGAGCTTCAATTATGAGGTAGCACCTTATGCTTATCTTAAGAAGTGATTGGAAATGTTCAAAAGAAGTGATCAATGAAAGAAAAAGAATTGAGCGGTGTTACCTCATAAGCTAAAGAAAAGGTAATTGGAATAATGGTTTGTGGGAAAAATTAGGACCTGAGAAGGAGGAATAAGGTACAGTTGAACCAAAGATGTGAGAGATGTACTTGAATTCTTATGATAGTGTTAGGGAGGTTTAGTCACTTAATCCAAATGAAATCCTCACCTTAACCCTAGCCTACATAGTTACTCGCAAGTCCTTAGTGATTCCGAGCTTTGCAACTCTACATTAGTGGAAAATTACATAAAAGGCAAGCTATGTTTCGACGTGTGTGCACTTGAATTCCTTTGAGAGAGTGAGATTCTTTGTGTTCTCTTATAATCCCTATATTGTTAATTGCATGATTTTGAGTGAGATTCTCTCTTGTGGTGACTGGCATTGCATCCTTGAAGTAAATAGTGAGTCTAGATCTCAATTGAGGGGAATGAATGAGATAAGTTATGTAGCAAATCTTGAAGGTAAATTACAATGACTTGAGAAGCTTTAATGATATCGTTTTGAAGAAAAAGTTCCCTTGATTTTGAATGAAAGGATTCTCTTGAAAATGAATTTTTTAAGTGACAACTTTGCCTTGTGTTTATGGTGGTACAAAAATGAGTGAGTTTCTTTTATTTTGAGTCTTTTGTTGTGAGTCCTTTGTTTCTTATTTCCTTGAATCTTTGAGTCGGTATAGTCCTTTGTACAGCCTTCGTGTCTTCAGAAGTTTGTGTCAATCCTTTGCCTTATGAGTGCTTTGCTTGAGGACAAATAATAGTTCGAATTTAGGGGTTTGATAAGTTTGTAATCTACCAAATTATTTAGCTTTTATTCATGAATTATTGTCTTGATTTGATGTGATTTAGAAGAATTTTATGCCTTTTATTTTCTTATATGCGTGCACTATTGATTAATAAAGAAAGAAGAGGATTTGAACCCAAATGAGCTAAAAGTAGATGCCAAGTCAAAAGATGACTGTAAGACAAATATATGTCCATGATATCCGAGTTGACATGCGTGTACCATGAGAGCACCTGTGTTTCACATATGCCAATGCACAAGGAGGCTAAGGAACTGCCTAACATTACAGACACATGTGCCCCACAAGTCGCTAAGGGAGATCGCAGGTACCCGCGCAGACGGGGTCGCAAGCTAAAAACTTCTTACTACCTTGATGACTTGGCACCTGCATGCCGTAATTCAGCATGGGCGACCACATGTGCCTTCATAGGTGGTCTTGCAAGTGGACCTAAGGGAAAAATAGTCCAAATTTATTGTGGCATTATTGGAAATCTTCCAAGACCCTTTTTGGGATCTGTGTAAGGAATATAGATTAGTTTTTTAATTCCCAATTGAGTATTGAGTTAGAGTACACCTTAGAGTATAAGTTTTCTTCTTCTTTGTATTGAACAACACCATTGTTGATACTTGAGCTTGGATTTTGAAACTAGTTATTTAAGAATGAATAGAATTATTGAAAACCTACTTGGTATATTCTCTTGTTCCTTCATTATGAGTAGCTAAATTCAATTCTAGGGGTGTGTGCATGATGGGTGTTTTAATTTGGGAATGGGTGTTGATTATTTGGGTTTATAAATGATTATTGTGTATGGGTCTATTGAATCCTTCAAGTATTCATTATAAAAATGATGGTTTCAAACATTAATTTAGCTTGCTAATTGTGTGCTTGCTTGAAAAAGAAGTTCATTAATTGAGTAAGGATTCAATAGTGGGGATTTGGGATTTGCACGAAGTAGCTTGATTTAGAAAATTCCCAACTAAGAGTTGAGGTTAGAAATAGCTTGACTCACCTAAGCCAATTGGTTGATTTGTTGCTCAACTATGGGATTCGAAAGAGACCATAGTGTATATATGTTTAGTGGGTTGAAAGACAACTAAGCATGACTTGAACCAAGGCTACCCATACTTTGATTTAGAATTAGCTCAAATAATCAACCCCTATCCCATTGCACAACCCCATCAAAAGCATGCCCCTAACCTTTCAATCTTGATAAAAATAATCGTGTTTACGCTGTTGCTTTGTTATAATTCGAATCTTAGTTCCGAAAACCAATTCCCCCATTTTGTTTACTTGTTGAACACTTTGCTTTCTCTTGTGAATTAACTTGAAAATTTGTGGTTAATCTCTGTACCAATCTCTGTGGATTCGACCTCGACTCCACATTGGGTTATTTATTATTTTTCTTAACGACCGTTGCCACCTCCTTTGGCAGAGTTTTTTTGGACGTCATCAAGACTCTATGAAATTACTTGGCTCTTCAGATAGGCCTCATAAAAGGGTCTGGGGGTACCTGCATCTCGCACATGCCATATGTGACTCACCTGGCGTGCATGTACCTATCATTGCACAGCAGTGGTTTGTTCCCCATATTTGCCCCATCTGCTTGTCGCAGGTCGACATATGAGAGTGCAGATGGGAAGCACAGATCAAACCAGAAATCCTCAGTAACTGCTAGTGATCTGTCTCCCACCTGGGTTTAGTCTGCGTGCCGCGAGTTGAGACATGCGCTTCGCAGATCTCATCGTAGTTGGGCTCCAATTTTCAGCTGATATAGCAGTGTACTGCTTTATGCATGTAATATGATCTGCGTGTCATGAAACCTTACCTGTATTTCATAGGTGACCGTGCATGTGACCCTCGATTTTTAGAAAGTTTCCACAAGGTTCTGGATTCCAGAGGCTTTTATCCTGTGTGTCATAGGTCGCCACTTGCATTTTGCAGGTGAAACATAGGTGCTTCTTAGACTTCTAGACATTCCATTTGTCTCACCAAGAACAACTCTACCTACCAAATAACAAAAACAATAGAAAGTAAAGAAAGAAAATGTGAAAAACAAAATAAAAACTTGGGTTGCGTCCCAAGAAGTGCTTGGTTTAATGTCATGACTCATCGCGGATACCTTATAACCATGATTCATCGAGGTAAGTTGCCCCTATGAAGGTAATTTATTTTGGAACACCCAAGTATTGCTTTACACTATGGCCATTCACTTTAAATTTATACCTATTTTCTGCTTTAAGTTCAATTGCCCCGTTTGGAAAGGCTTGAGACAACATAAAAGGACCAGACCACTTGGACTTTAATTTGCATGGGAATAAGCGAAGTCTAGAATTGAATAGAAGCACCCAATCCCCAGGAGAAAATTTCAACTGATCATGAAAGTGCTTCATTAAATCTTTGTAAAGATATGCACTCTTGTAAGCTCGCATCCAAAACTCATCAATTTCATTGAGGTCTTTGACCCATGCATGTGCAGCCTTTTCCTAATTGAAATTCAATCTTTTCAATGCCCATATGACATTATGCTCAAGCTCTATGGATAAATGACAAGATTTACTAAACATTATTTGATATGGAGACATTCCAATGGGGTTTTTGTAAGCGGTTAGATAGGCCCATAATGTGTAATCTAATTTTCTTGCCCAATCAGTTCTTTTTGCATTCACCATTTTTGTTAGTATGGACTCAATCTCCTCATTTCACACTTCGACTTGGCCACTTGTTTGTGGATGATAAGGAGTGGCAAACTTATGCTTCACACTATAATTTTCAAGTAACGCACTAAATACCCAATTACAAAAATGTGACCCCCATCACTGATGATGGCACGAGGGGTGCCAAATTGAGAGAAGATATGCTTCATTAAAAATGTAGTCACACACTTCCCTTCATTGTTAGGTAGTGCCACTGCTTCCACTCACTTGGACACATAGTCAACAACCATGAGAATGTAAGTGTTTCTATAAGAGATCTACAGAAGGTACCATGGAGTCTATCCCCCACACATCGAATAGCTCGACCTCTAAGATAGGAGTCAAGAGAAGTTCATGGCGATAAAAGATACCCCCCTTACGTTTTCATTGATCACAATGCTTGACAAGATCATTGCATCTTGGTTGAGACTCGGCCAATATAATCAACATTGCAAAACTTTCGAGGCCGTTCTCATACTACCATGATGACCTCCGACAGTTGAGAAGTTACATGCTTCTAAAATAGGTATCATCTCCACCTCTGGGACACATCTGCAAATCATCCCATCCGCACAAATTCGTAAGACATAAGGTTCTTCCTAATAAAATTTTGGACATCATGTAAGAATTTCTTCTACTGGTGGGAAGTTAAGCCTTTGGGGATAACATCACTAGCCAAGAAGTTTCCAAAATAAGAGAACCATGGTATGAGATCAAGGGAGACAGCCAAGATATGCTCGTCGGGGAAGGCATCATTTATCTCAAGATCTCCCACAGGGCTGCGTTCTTCCTCCAAATGACAAAGATGGTTTTCCACCTCATTTTCACAACTCCGATGGTCCTTTACCTCAAAGTCAAATTCTTGTAATAAGAGAATCCATTGAATGAGCATAGGTTTAGCATCTTTCTTTTCCATTAGGTATTGGATTGAAACATGATCCGTATGCACCACCACTTTTGTTTCCAATAGATAAGCTCGAAGATTCTCGAAAGCAAATACAACTGCAAGCAACTCTTGCTCCATTACTGTGTAGTTCATTAGAGCTTTATTCAATGTCTTTCTCGCGTAGTAGACTTGATGAAATATTTTGTTTCTTTTTTGCCCCAACACTTCCCTAAAGGCAAAACCACTAGCATTACACATTAATCCAAATGGATTTGACCAATCAAGTTCTACAATGATAGGAGTGGATGTGAATTTTTCCTTCAAGCTAAGTACTGCTTTCATATAATTATCGTCAAGGTCAAACATTGCATCCTTCTTCAACAACATACATAAAAGGTAGGCCATCTTTGAGAAATCCTTGATAAATCTCCTAATAGAAGCCCGCTTGTCCCAAGAAACTTCTCACCCCTTTTACTATTTTTGAAGGGGATATCTTAGATATGGCTTCGATATTTTCTTGGTCTACTTCAATCCCCTTCTCATATATATTATGACCCAAAACAATACCCTCTTTCACCATGAGTGACATTTTCCCCAATTTAGAACCAAATTGGTTTCTTCACATCGCTTCAGCATGTTAGTTAAATTGGACAAACAATTTCATGCACGTCCAAAATAACTCTATAATTAAGGAGGTGACTTCAATCATCGCAGAATAATTACCTAACAAGGGTCAGGGTCAAATCCAGGAGGATTGGAGTAGAGATTTACCAAGATTCGTTAATTAATTTGCACAAGCATGCATGTTGTCTAAACTATAAAAGAAAATAGGGTAAAAGTTTAAACAAGTAATTAGTTTAGTATGCAAGACAACGAGTTAACAAGATTTTGAATTACCAAAAATAGAGAAACTAGGGGTGTGCTTCCGATGGGGTCATACATTGAAATTGGGATCAATTATTTGACTCATGCATAATTATAGTGTAGGTAGCCTTAGTAAAAGGAATGCTCATTTGTTTTTCAATCTATCGAACATATACCATGGGTTCTTTCAAACCCTGAGGTTTAATAACAATCCAACCAAATGGCTTAAGTAGGTTGAGTTATTTCTAGCCTCACCCTTAGATGATAAATTCTTAAATTAAGCTATGTCTCACCTCAACTATTGATAAAAATCCAAAATCCTTACTATAGAATCCTCACCCAAATATAAAACTTCTTTCTCAAGGAAGAACATAATTAAATAGCAAAATTAATGTTTGTAACCATCAATTATTTGATAAAAACTTAATGGATTCAATACACCCACACATAATAACCAATTATAAGCATAAATAATTAATACCCAATCCCAATTTCAAACAACCATCATGCTCGCACCCTAAGAGGAGAATCTAGCCAATCATAATAAAGAGAATATAAAATATACCAAGTGGATAATCCTCAATTCCATTCATATTCATAAACTATCTTCAATTTCCAAGCTTTGAGTTATTTAAAATGGAGTTTTCTCAAGTTTCAAGGAAGAATAAGCTCTAGAATATACTACAAAGTGTACTCTTTGAATAATATCTCAATTGGGGAAAAACTCCATGTAAAATCCTTGAACAGATCCCAAAAAGAGTCTTGGAAGCTCCTCGACCTGCGCTGGCACCTGTGTTGTCCCTTGATGATTTGCGGCACAAAGGTGCCAAGTCTTGTAGGCAGTGTGACGTACTTTCCCGCGGCTCCATCTTCTTGGGTAGCTGTGACTGATGACGTTCAAAAAAACTCTCCTGAAAGTGGTGGTAATGATTGTCGTACAAAAAAAAAAACCCAATGGATGTTAGGGTCGAATCCATAGAGAATGGGATAATGAATCACCAATAACTTGTCGAATAATAATCACTAGAGCGAGTAAGTGTTCAAGCAAAAAAAAGTAAAATTAGGGGAAAATCTTTGGGACTTAACGAATTACAATTTTCAACACGAGAACAACGTAAACACATTTGATGATCAAGAGAAGGAAGACTAGAGGTATGCTTCCGATGGGGTTCTACTATGGGATAGAGAATTGATTAATCATACAAACTTTCGATCAAAGGTATGGGTAGCTTGGTTTGAGCTATATTTGGTAGTCTTTCGACCCACCAAACATATGTACCATGGTCTTTACCCAAGCACCATAGCTTTAACTTAACAAACCAATTAATACATGGGTGAATCAAACTATCTCTAGATTTGATTCTTAGATGAGAATTTTCACCAATCAAGCTATTTCTAGCCTTAATCTATGGTGGAAATCCCAAATCCCCACTATTGAATTCCCCAATTTATGAACTCCTCTTTCAAGCAAGTACAAAATCAGTAAACTTAATCAATGTTTGCAACCATCAATTTTATAATTAAACCATGAAGAATTCAGTAGACCCATACTAAATAATTAGTTATAAGTACATTTAATCAATATCCATACCCAAATTCAAACACCCATCATTCACATACCCATAGAATAAAATTTAGCTGCTCATATTAAAGGAACAAGAGAAGATATCAAATGGGTTTCCCAAAATTCCATTCATATTGGAAGCTAAGTTCAATTCCAAGCTCAAAATCTTTACAAATTTGTGTTTCTCTATGAAGAAGAAGAAGAGAAAGAGTACTCTCTATGCTATCTCCCTTGGGAAAGTAAAAAATTGAATTGTATATGAGGTATAAATCCCAAAAAGGGTTTTAGAACCTTCCCAAATACGTCACACATAATTGGACAAAAATGCCCTTCAGAGTATGTGAGACTGATGTGTGATGGCACGTACGATCGCACCTTAAGTTTTGCAGAACGCATGTGCCTTTCTTTTCAAGCAGTGAGGTCCAGCATCTTGTGCAATTTAGGTGCAAAAGGGAGGGCGATCGCCCATTCCATTGTGCGGCTCGCATGTTGGTAACTCCTCAAGATATTTTTTATCTTTCATGTGAAATGGCACCTGCAAAATGCAGGTTCCCCTTTGCAGCTCACATGTCATCTCACATGTCTTTGCAGATTCTTCCCCTTTCTGATCACCTTCATACTTTAACTTCATTGTAAGTTCTTTGGGTTCAATTCCTTTGCTTTATTCTTTGACTAAGAGTACCTGCAATTATGTCAATAAAGGCAATAAGTACCTCTAATTCTAATCAAAACATGGCAATAATTCATGAATAAAGGCTTAATAAGTTGGTAGATTACTAACTTATCAAACTCCCAAACTTGAACTATTGCTTTTACTCAAGCAAGATACTCAAAAGTCAAGGAATGAAATAGGTTCACAAAACACAAGGGTTGTACTCAAGATCATGTTGACTCAAAAACTTAATGGAACTAAAAAACAAAAGACTCAAAACAGAAAGACTCATCTATAATGCTCATCTCAATTGGTATCACCATACTCTCAAGGGAAGTATTCATTTCAAAACTCTTTATCAAAAAGATATTCAAAATAAGATTATCAAGCTTCTCAAGTCATTGTCATGGACCTTCAAGGTTTGCTTCTACATTCACCACACAACTTTTCTCATCCATTCCTCTCAATTGAAATAGAGACTTCATTTTTTTTGATTCAAGTGTCTGATGCCGCTCACCACAAGAGAGAATCCCAGTCACACTCATGCAATTTAATTTAGAGGGATTATAAGAGAACACAAAGACTCTCTCTCTCAAAGAAGTTTGAGTGCACACGTATCGAACCATAGGCTTGCCCTTCCTGTAATTTGACACTATTGTAGAGTTACCATGCTCAAAATCACTAAGGACTTATGGGCTACGATGTTGGCTAGGGTTAAGGTAAGGATTACATTTGTCTCAAGTTACTAAACCTCCCTAACACTCCTTGTAATCATTCAAAACACTGCTCACATTCTCGAACATTAACTTCACCTTATTTCTCCCTCTCACAACCCAAGTTTCCCTCTAACATAGTCATTCAACATCCTTTTGTTACACTCACTTGGTAGCATCAATTTCTTCATTTCTTTTCATTTTTCTCATTTCATTGGACATTTCGAAGCAATTTTTATCTTAGGCATAAGGTGCTACCTTGCATTCAAGTGCATCTCTTTTCTTCTCCATATTTTGTACATACACCCCCAAACTTAAGCTTTTGTCTATGTTATCATTTTAATCCCCCCCAAACTTAGACTTTTAGCCTACATTTCTCTTTCTAGCCATTAGGGAGGATGGGTGCTAGAATAGAGGGTCCAAAAAGAGTTAAGGTGTCTAAAAAGGTGTCAAAGAAAGGTCATGATCTCAAAGGGGCTTACTAGAGTCAATTTGGGTAAAGTGGCTATTCAAAAAGAGCCTAAGGCCATCTTTCAAGCTTGGTGTCATCTAGGATTTTGCCTTGAATCACATTCGGGGAAAGTTCTAGACAACACATATAAACAATAATGAAGTATAACCTTACCACACAAGGTATCATAACACAAGAATTTCACAATTAGTCTCCAAATTAATTGGGACAAATGACTTTTGACAAGCTATTCTAGGTCCTTTTACACACTCATTTGTGAATTGATCAAGCCAAATGGGGAATGTGAAAGTTATAACAAGAGAATGCTTTAGAAAAAATCATTTTCCCTTACTTCCTTCAATTTGCAAAAATTCTTGCCAATTTTTTTTTGTGGGCCCATTTTGAGACAAGCAAAACATGGACTCAACTTAACACTAAGATTTAGAATTTTCCCTTAAGAAAGTCACCTCTCAATTTATCATAGGGAACCCAGTTCGACACAAAAACAAATAAAAGATAATATTCTCTCCTTGGGAAAGAACCGTGGTATAAGAAAAACCCTTGAAGTTTATTTGACTAAGGTATTATTAACAAGGCAAAAAGGAGTTATGTGCTCATTGATCAAATGTGAACAAGCCTTGGCATAGCCACTCAACGCGTTTGCAAAGCTCAGGTAGTAAAACAATAGAGCGTGTAGGGCCAACTCGGCATTCAAATTCGAGACATCATGAAAAATAAGATCAGGAAAGGCACAATTCAAGCATTATGAATATAAAAGGCCCGACGAGGGAAATAACACAATCATCCAACTATGACATACAAGGGCCAAATTGTCTAACAAGAAAATAAAAAGGCCTGACAAGGGAAATAAAAACAATATCTCAAAGCCCAATAAGGGCAACAAACCAACAATAATATCATAAAATCAATGCATCCCTCCCCCACTTAAAGCAAAGCATTGCCCTCAATGCTTAAGCACATAAATATGTAGGGAAAAATGCAAAGACTCCCTGTACTGGCTAATCCTCCTCATCCTCTTCCTGATCTGCCAGTTCTGAGCTGGTGCCCCCTCCTTCCTGGCATGAGTGTGCGGTATCCTGATATTTATACAATGCTTGTTGGAAGGCAACATCCTGTGTATCATTAAGTTCCATGTCATCTTTGCCAAAGGTAGCAAATAGATCATCCATGGGGCCAGAAGTAGGGCAGGGTGAAGCAATGGCAACATCGAAAAGCACTCAAATCAGCATCACCCATCAGTGCCTTCCCCTTAGCCTTGTCCATGACCTTCTTGATAGCAGTCAAAGCATCCTCAACCACCTACACCCTCTTGCATAGATTGGACACACTATCCACCACTACTTTTATAACATTGTTCACCACTCTCTGAATCATGCTTTGCAACTTCTGGGCCAGTGTGGTCAATTGGTTATCATGAGAGTAGGTCATATCGACCAACTTTTGATAGCCCATCGGGGTTGAGGTTGAGGATGATGGGGAAGGTCCAGGAGGAGTAGTAACAATTGGATTTTTGACTCTGTGGGAGTAGGCACACCTGAGACTAATCTAATAGGAGAGGAAGCAGTTGGCTTAACATCGGTGTCTACAATCATTACACTGACAAAACTCTATATCTTGTGTTTCTTCATCTTTGGAGCATCATCATCAGTCTTCTTCTCAAGGTCAAACACACTAGTGGTAGGGGTAGAAACGTTAAATGGTAAATACTAGATCCCAGCCTTACCACATAACTTACGGATAAGCACAAGGAAGGGGAATGAGTCACTAGATCGACGTGCCTTCCTCTTGATTACCACTGTTGCGATCTCACAAAAATTCACATGTGCCCCTAACATGATGGAGGCTACTAGAATGGCTCCCTCTTGTGTAACCTTCTAATAATTTTTGGAAGGTAAGAAATAGGAGCGAACAAAATCATATAAAAGGTGTGCCTCAAAATGAAGGCTCTGACGTGGAATGATGCCCTTCATAGTTGCCCAAAGAGGAGTTCCAGAAGCAATGATAGAAGAAGCCAAGCCAAGTGGTTTCTCTTTTGGAAGGGCCTTGGCATAATATTCTGGTGCAGGCCTAATCGGGTTTATCCAGTAGATGGTGTTGATAGCAACCAGTGTAATGTAAACTTCTTTATCATGGACTATCACTGATTCCAACAAAGGGAAATCATTATCACTACCCATGGAAATCATCTAGTCCTTATTGACCTCGTAGGATGTATAAAATTCATGGACTACCTCGGCATGATAACCTCCAGGCACATCTATGAACATGAACCACTAGCATGTAGTGAATTGGTTATGGATGTAAGGAAAATCAACCTCAATCGCGGCAAGGTTAAAGCTGCACTCCAGGGTGAAGGACCTTGACTTATCCTTGTTGTATATGGCTTTCATGCCCTTTACCCCAAAGCAAATCCTCTCCTCCTTAGTAACTTGCACAGGAGGAGGTGCTGGAGTATAAGCGGGGGCTTTTTTCTTTCCTTTGGACTTGGTAGTGGAGGTAGGAGGAGATGGGGGTCTTGTTGTGCTACAACTTGAATTACCCCTACTAGAAGACATTTTTTGCACAAGGAGATTGTGAGTATTCAAAAGAAATAGCAAAATCTTTTTGTATTTTTTTTGGCATAATGAAAGAAGAAAATGCTACAAGAAGTTAATGAACTAAAATGAAGTTGAATGCATAGGAGAAGAAAAGGACACTAGGTAACTGCTGGCATGTGCGAGTCACATGCAAAACGCATGTGATGAAATGCGTGTCACATGTGTCTTCACCAATACTTGTAGAAACTTGGGTAACAACACAAGAAAGGTGCAAAGGCATGTGTGAAATGCCTCAGCCAGTTTGTGCATCGCATATGCATTTGCCCTTTCAGGCAGTACACTGGCTTACTTAGCACAAACATACAACGCCTTATGCATTTTACAGGTAAAGATCTGTGTGTCACATGTAAAACGCATATGGATCGATACTCTACCAACTTATTTAGCCTTTAATCATGAATTATTACTATGTTTTGATGAGATTTAGAGGTTCTTATGGCCTTTATTGATATGTATGTAGGTACTTGTGATCAAATATAGAAAACAAGGAAATGGACTAAAAAGAGCCTAAAAGGAGTTGATGTGTGAAGTGATCAAACAAGACAAAGATTCTGTCGAAGGGTAAAGACCTTGTGCGACAAACACAATCATTAGTGCGACCCGTACTTCCTACCACATAAAACTTAGAGTTAGGTGAAGGATCTGTTAAGGGGTGCAGTCACTGTGCGATGCACATATTGCCTAGTCCGAACCACATCCTACTTTGCAGAGAGCTCCAAAGTCTATCTTAGTCACTGGTCCACTGAACAGAGCTATATGATATGCACTTTAAGATGTGTGAACCGTATGTTGTGCTGCACAATTCCCGAAGGGCACTTTTGTCCAATTTGGTGTGATGTTTTGGGAACATTCTAAAATGCATTTCAGGCATATTTTTAGATAGTTTTTGAATAGTTTAGGAATAATTTTGAGTAGTGAGCAAGTTTTCTCTCCAAGAAAGAAAAAGAAGGTTTCACTCCAATTTCTTCTTCCTAACTCTTGGAACCACCATTCTTGTAAAGAGTGAGCTTGGATATTGAATATTTAGCTTGAATGAAAGGGAATTTGACTTACCCATTTGGTATTGTTCTTTTTTCCTTTAGCATTAGTAGCTAAATCTCTTGTCTAGGAATGTATTGATAATAGGTGCTTGATGAATGGGTATGAGTATTGTTAATTTGTGTTTATAATTGCTAATATACACGAGTCTAGTGATTTCACTATATTTTAACTCTAAAATTAGTGGTTCCAAACATTGATTTAATTTACTTGGTTGTGTTCTTGCTTGAGAAAGGAGTTCACAATTTCGGATGTGAAATTGATAGTGGGTACTTGGTCTTCCACTTAGATTGAGGCTAGAAATAGCTCAATTCACTCGAAACACCCATTTAAGGGTCTAAAGCTAGAGATAGTGTGACCTTCCTAAGCATATATTGGTTGTTTCATGTTTAAATCAATGGTGCTTGAAATAATACTATTGATTATTTGATTGTTAGATCAAAAGATGAATAATCATGCTTAAAACCAAGGCTATCCATGTTGTTTAGCGAGAAATTATATAAATGAGCAATCACCCTAACCTGTGTTCGAGTCCCATTTGACATATATCCCTAGTCGTCCTCACTTATTGTTTACACCTGCTTTTACTTTATTGTCTTACTTTGAATTGTGAATTGTGACAGATTTCCCAATTCTGCCCCAATCCCTTACTTTTATTGTTGCAAACAAACTACTCTCGTTGTGAAGTCTTTTCTTTACAATCGACTTGGCTAGTCACTGATTCCCTGTGGGATAGACTTCGACTCCCGTAGGGTAACATAAATTTGTTTTTCTTAACAATCGCCAATACCTCCATCTAGGAGAGTATATTTAAGCATTATCAAAAAGGGCACCGGAAGCATTATCAAAAAGGGCACCGGTGCCGTGGAATTGAGTTTGAATAGCCTTTTTTATTGTGAATTGCAATCACCTTGTAGAGTGTTTGTTCTTTTTATTTGGTTTGTTGTTTTTGTCCATTCCTTAGGCATCCCATGAGTGAGGTGGGTGATAAGGAAAGTGTCAACATAAGTCTTGATGGGTTCATAGATGCATCCAATGAATCCATGATTCAAGTGGGAGTAGGTGCAACCACCTACCCCCAACGGTTGGAAATGCGGCATTCCACATCACTAGCACAATGCTCTATCTTATTCGAATGAAGGGGATGCTTAGAGGAGCATCTCACGAAGATGCAAATAGTCACATCCGCAACTTTGTGGAGATATGCCAACCATTCATCTTCCAAAATATACCCCAAGAATCTATCCAACTTTGCCTATTCCCCTTCTCTCTAACGTGGGAATCCATAGTGTGGTTGGAGGAATTGCTGGATGATTTAATCACCTCTTGGGATGAGTTGGTAAATGTTTTTACTACTAGATTTTTCCCTCTATCACGGAAGATGCAATTGAGGGATGACATTACTAACTACCGCCAACTTCTTGATGATCCTTTGCACGAGGCATGGGTAGATTTAAGAATAAGCTTGTATTGTGTCCTAACCATGGGTTGCCTGATAATGTCTTGGTACAAAGCTTCTTTATATCCTTGAACTCGATGAATAAGTCTGTGACCAATAATATTGGAGGTTGTACCTTCATGGATCTACAATTTCCTATTGCTCGGCCCTTCTAGAGAGAATAACAAGGACTAACCAAGCTTGGCACACAAGGGAGGCGGATATTCCTACCTAGGGAGTGACCACATCCATCTTAACAAATGAGATGCGGAGAAAGGATGAAGAGAGGGATGAGACCATGGCAAAAATAATGATGCAAATAGACTTGCTAGCCAAGCATATGATGGGGGCTGGTGGTGCTAAGACCGTGAATGTTGTGAGTACACAAGAGATCAAGGCTAGTGATCACAAGCTAATGACCATCGTGGATGGTAAACTTTGCTACTTGTCGGTGGGTTCTTGTCCCTAGTATTATCGCTTGACGGATGAGAATCAAGGTTAGAATAGGGACAATGAATGAGATGGAAATTAGAGGGACCGTGACAAAGAGGTTGATAGATACAACCACTAGAGCTCTAATCCTTACATACCTCCAAATAAGTCAGAATCCTTATATCAATCCACCATAAGCAATCATGGGCTCTCAAAGGTTGAGGATATGTTGTCCTTGGTGTTGAAGAAGGTAAAAACTACAAATACCGGGGTTAGTAAGCTCAAAAGTTAAGTTTCAACACTTCATCAAATCGTGAGCTCTCATTTGGCCTTAATCAAGCATCTTGAGACACAAATGAACCATCTATCCTCGCAAATAAATCTGAGAATTAAGGGAACACTCCCTAGTGACACCACATCCAATCCTAAAAATGACGCTCATGTTATGGCTGTTGTTATTAGAAGTGGAAGAATGAGTGGTGTGGTGGAGAAGCTGGCTATTATAGTTAAGAAGCCTAGTGTTAAACCCGTTGTAGAGCCATGTGACAAAGAAGAAGAGGTTGTGCATGACAAAGATGTTATCGAACCAGAAATTGGGGTGAAGCTTGGTGCACCCAATGTTCCGGTGAATATTGAAGTTGATGATGAGAGGGTGGAGACTGAATCTCTTTCCCAAGTGACCATTGATATTGAGAAAGACCCTCTTATTGCGAAAAGTTTGCTGACCACACTACCAAAGGGACCTTTTCTATACCCTCAAAGGTTAAACAAGAAAAAGGAAGAGCACAAATTCAATAAGTTTCTTGACATGTTCACCAAGCTCTCGATAAATATTCCTTTGGTTGAAGCCTTGACATAAATGCTGGGGTATGCCAAATTTATGAAAGAGTTTCTCAAGAAGAAGAAAATTGTTGATGTGGGCACCGTTGAGATTTCACAAAGCTGTAGCACTGTGATTACAAGTAATGTTGCTACAAAATGGGATGATCCGGATGCATTCACCATACCATGCACTATTGGGCTATTTGTGTTCCGTAAAGCCTTATGTGATTTAGGGGCGAGCATTAACTTGATGCCCCTAGTGGTCTTTAAGAAGTTAGGATTGGGTACACCCACACCTACATCTATGTGTATACTCATGGCTGATTGGTCCATTAAGCATCCTGTAGGGATCCTCTTTGATGTATTAGAAGGTCGACAAGTTTATTCTCCCGACCGACTTCGTGATCTTTGATTGTGAAGTAGATTTTGAGGTGCCCATCATCTTAAGGTGACCATTGTTAGCTACGGGGAGAGCACTTGTAGATGTTGAACTTATTGAACTCAAATTCTGAGTTGGAAGCAGGTAATGACATTCAACGTATGCCAACCCATAAAGCCTCCGAATGAGTTGCGGGTAGTCTCGGTGATTAATGTTGAGGGAAAGATTGATGATTCCCTTGAGGAGAGTGAAATGGGAAAGACGCCTAAGTTTGAAGAGTTGCAAAGTCAGCAACATGATTATGTTTTGAGCACGTTGAAGGAGCAATTCCCCTTATTAGGGTGAGGCTACGCCAACCAAATTGGCTTCCTATCCAACAAGGACAAAGGTTGAGTACTATTGTCGAGCCACGATGTAAAATCAAGCGCTTCTTGGGAGGTAGCCCAAGTTTTTTTACTTTGTTTTTTTTGGTTATCTTTTGTTGTTTTTGGTTTGTTTTAGAAATGCATGGAGAAGAAAAATGAACAAGTGGAAAAATAGGGAAAAAAGAGGACGTACAGAGGACCAAGCGATTCACACAAGCCATTGTGTGTGTTGCACGACCGAACGCACTCCAAAACAAAAACATGGGAAGAAAATTGTAAAGATTAGGAGACGTGCACTGGCCTGTGTGGTTTGCACATGCCTAAGTGCGCATCGCACATCCTCCGCACATCAGAACAAAAAGATGGCCAAGTTTGGGGCATGAAAAGGTGAGGTGTGAATCACACGTCGCGGCGCACCAAGGTAAATTTTGAATTTTAAATTGACCTACCCGTTGACCGACCCAACCCGAAGATTGAGCCGGCTAATTTTTCTTCTTCTTTTCCCTTTTATATCCGCCACCGTCACCCTTATTCTCCTATAATTCTCCTTTAAATCTCTAAATTCTTTCTCAAAATCCTCCAAAAATCCCTCAAACTTCCCTAAACTCTTCTCCTCCTCTCACCCAATATTCACCGCTGCTCCATCCTAGCGCTGCCGTCGTGTTTCTTTAGGCAAAAAATAATCATGGTCACCATTGTTGCACCTTCAAAAGCTTTAATTTTTGCTTCTATTCACTTTATCTTCACTTGTGGTAAGTCCCCCGACGTTAAATACATGTTTTTATGTCAATTGGGAACTCATATTGTGAAGCATGCTTATTAGAATATCCATGTTGATTTTGGGTGAGATCCAAAATTTGTGGGTCCCTAATTTTAGTTTGTGTTATGAATTTTGTTTAGTATCAACTTGGTAGAACTTCAAATTATGATTATGCATGTTGATTGTAGTAATTTTTAGCCTTGAAAATCTATTTTTGGGGTAAATTCTGAGTAACCCACTTGTCATTGATGCATGATTTGGCCCTATGATAGATTGAGTGACATCATTCTTAAGGGAAAATAATCATTTTTCATGAGGTTCTATTGAAAATTGATGATTGAGGATGAAATTTTATATTATTCGTCTACCCATGATCTTTGTTGAACAATTTTGATTGGGTGTATGATCTTGTGAGGGGAGGTAGAAATTTTTGAACTTTTGTGCCTAATTGTTGCAATTGAAGGCTTGATGTTCTCGATGATAGATAGGGTAAGGTCTTTATTAAGGGAAGTCGTTAAGCTCTTCTTTTATTTTTTTTATGATAATGAATTCTGGGGAAGTCTGAGTACCCGGATGAATTTATGGTCATATAATGTTCACCTTTGTTAATTGATTGGTTTATTGCATGGTGCCAAGTGCGTAAATCAAATCTTTCTCTACGAATCGCATGCGTAATTCAAAAAAACACAAGGAATCTAAAATTCCAAATTATTTCCTTGTGCGTTTCACATGTGACACATAGATCTTGAGGTGCGGAATGCATAAGGCATCACACCTTGTTAAAAAAATGCTGCCAGTTCACTGTTTTGAGGGGCGATGTATGGTGCAACACACACTTTGGTTGCTGCAGTCCGCACCAACTTCACACCTCAACTGCAGAAATCTCTGTAGGTTTCTATTAGCTCGTGCAAAGTCACGTGCGAGGCACACTCTGTCTGGTGCGGTTCGCATGTGGCTCGCATAAGCTATCAGTCACCTACTTTGTTTTTCTACTTCTTTGTACTCAGTCTATTTTAGTTTGTTAACTTCTTTTTAATATTTATCTTTCACTTAAGTCAAAAACACAAAAAATATTTTTTCTTTTGTTTTTGGACCCACAATCTCCATGTGCAGAACATGTCTTCTAGCAGGGGCAATGCTAGGCGGAGTTCACAAAGGCCAACAACTCTCTCTTCCTCCACTCCAACCTCATAGGGCAAGAAGAAGACCCCAACATCTTCTCGTGCCCAAGTTCTAGAGGAGGAGAGAATTTTGTTTGGAGTTAAAGGTATGAGGGTTGTTTATGATCGTGACAGAGATAGGTACTTCAACACGGAGCAGAGTTTCAATCTGGATGCAGTGAGGGATAACCTATCCAACATCCCCGCACAGTTTTCCAATCGAAAATGGAAACTATTCTAAGAGATGCCCAGAAACTATTACAAGGAGATAATCTGGGAGTTCTTTGCATCGTACCAAGCAACACAAGATGCTAAGGGCTATAAAAAGGGTTCGGAAACTTTCCCCACTTTGGAATCAGTAATAGTTTGAGGAAAGGAAATTCAGATCACTCTAGCTGCAATTAATGCCGCCTATTAGGGCACCCCAAGTGAGCCAGCACCTGAACTCATGGCTAAGCTGACTGTCAAACACAAACCTCTTAAGTGGGTTGCTCCTATTATTGCTCCTGACACACCTCTCTGGGCCACAATAGGGGGTGACATACCGCGATGGTCCCTGCACTTTGAAGCTAGCCTTTGGTATGATTTTGTTCACTCCTGCTTCTTACCTTCTCAGAATGACGAAAAGGTCACCCATGATGGGGCCATCCTGGTAGCCTCAATCATGGTGGAGGACCATATCAACTTTGGTGAGATTGTTTCCTTGGTGATCAAGAGAAAGGCTCATAGGGGTAGTGATGCATTCCCCTTTCCTGTGATTATCAATAAACTTTGTGCAAGAGCTGGCTTTCCTTATTTCAGCTGTGAAACTCCTACTCCCACCACTGGTTTGCTGGATCTTGATAAGAAAACTGACAGGGATGCCCCCCATTTCAAAAAGTGTAGGGTAGAGACATCGATGAAAGTTGAGGTTGATGACTCAGATGATGAAGCAAATGATTTCTCTCCTTCTAAGGCCTCTTTAGAAGCACACCCCCCCACAGCCACTGCACCTAGATGATAGTTAACCAAAAGTGGCCTCCAAGATATAGATAACAAAACATACAACCATGAGAGGCAATTGATAGATTTTGCGAAAGATCTGCCAGTGCTGATTGATAGGGCTATTAAGAAGGCTATCAAGGGAGTTGTGGAGAGCGTTTCCACGCATTGTAAAAGGGTGGATGTCATTGAAGGGGCTGTCAGAACACTTAGGAAGGATGTTGACAAAGCCAAAGGGAAGCAACCAATTGAGGAATCAGATTTGAGCAACTTACCTCCACCCCATCACACTCATAGACCTATGAATGCCTTGAGTGCATCTCTCACAGATAATGTGGATGAGGATCTAGAGGATGATCAGAACCCAGATTTCAGCAGGTCCTCAGAGTTTCCACAGTTTCTGTGCACTCCCAAAAGGGTGGCGCGGGTTCTAGTGGAGATGTCGTAGATGATGAGGCAACAACTGATGATAATAAGGCATAGTCCTCCAGGGAGTTGCACCCCTTCTCTCCTTATTTTATCTTAAAGCATTGAGGGCAATGCTTTTTTTTATGGGGAGAGGTGGTGCTATTTGATTTGGTTGTTGGTTGCCCGTGTTGGGCTTGAAATATTTTATTGCCCTTGGTGGGCATTGTTGACATTTTTTGATACCCTTGCTATATTTGATTTGGCCCTTGTTGGGCATGATTGGATGATTGCGATATTGCCCTTGCCGGGCCTTTTTATTATGTTTTTATACTTAATTGTGCCCTCACCGGGCTTGATGTTTAATCTTGATTGTGTTTATGGATTGGTCTTACACGCACCATTACTTTACTACCCGTGCTTTGCAAATGCGCTAAGGGCCTATGCCGAGGCTTGTTTTTCAAATGATTCATGAGCGCACAAATTTAGTAATTGCCTTGTTAATAGTAGTATAGCAATAAACTCTGAGGGTTTTCTTAATACTACGATTGTTTCCCAAAAAGCAAATTTTTTTATTTATGTTCTTTTTCTTTTCTTTTGTTTTGGTGTTGAACCAGGTTGGTATTTTTCTATGATAGATTGAGAAGCGACTTACTTAAGGGAAAATGCCAAGTTTTAGTTTTAAATTTGAGTCCGTTGTGTGCTTGTATTGAAATGGATCCACCAAAAAAATTTCTTGGCAAGACATTTTTGAAAAGGAAAGGAATGAGGAAAAATGAACTTTTGAGGAAAGCATTCTCTTGTACTTGCACACTCTCATTTTGGCTTGATCGATTCACAAACTAGTGTGTAATGTACTCAAAATAGCTTGTTGATAGTCATTTATCCCAATTGATCTTGAGACTAATGAAAGAAGTCTTATGGCATGATGCCTTGTGTGCTGAGGCTTTACCTTTACTCTTGTACATATGAGTCAGCTAAAACTTGCCCCGAATGTGATTCAAGGTGAAATCCTAGGTGTGACCAAGCTTGGAAAATGATCTTAGGCCCTTTTTGATAGACACTTCACCCAAATGACTTCCCTCGAAATCAATCCTACTGAACCCCTTTGAGCATATGACCATTCTTTGGCACCTTATTTGACACCTTAACCTTTTTGGAACCTCTATCTTAGCACCCGTCCTCCTTAATTGCTTGAAAGAGAAACGTAGGCTAAAAGCCTACGTTTGGGGGGGGGGGAATGAAAAGACAACATAGGCAAATACCTAAGTTTGGGGATGTATGTGATTAATGTGGAGAAGAAAAGAAATGCACTCCTAGTGCAAGGTAACACCTTATGCTGAATTGTAAATTGCTCCAAAAGTTCAAAATCCAATGAGCAAAATGAAAAGAAAAGTATGGGTTCTACCAAATAAAGGTGTTACAAGGAGGTTGAATGATAGAAATTGAAGGGAAAAGCTTGGGTTGTGTGACGGAGAAATAAGGTGAAGTCAAAATTTCAAAAATATGAGCAGTGTTCAAAGTAATGAGAAAGAGCGTTAGGGATGTTTAGTCACTTGAGCCAATTGCAATCCTAACCTTAGTGATAGCCAACATCGTAACCCGCAAGTCCTTAGCGATTATGAGCTTGGCCATCCTACATTAGTGCCAATTTACATGAAGGGCAAGCCTATGGTTCGACATGTGTGCACTTGAACTTCCCTGAGAGAGTGAGAGTCTTCTTGGTTCTCGTATAATCCCATTGTTTTGTGAATTGCATGATTGAGAGTGGGATTCTCTCTTGTAGTGAGTGGCATCATGCACTCGAATTGAAACATGAAGTCTCTATTTCAATTGAGAGGAATGAATGAGACAAGTTGTGGGGCAAATCTCGAGGCAAACATTGATGGTCCATGCCAATTCCTTAAGAAGCTTGATATCTTGTTTTGAATGAAAAAATTCTCTTGATTTTGAATGAGAAATGAAGTCCTTTTGAAAAGGTTTTGAAATGATCAATTGCCTTTATAATGTGGTGGTTCAAGTTGAGATGAGCATAGTAGTTGAGTCTTTTTGTTTGAGTCTTTTTGTTTATTATTTTTCTTTGTTTCTAGAATAGAGTAGTCTTTAGTGCCTTTATTGAGTTCTAGAGTATAATTGATTCCTTACCTTGTGAGTATCTTGCTTGAGGACAAGCAATAGTTCAAGTTTGGGGGTTTGATAAGTCGCTACTCCACAAACTTATTGCGCCTTTAATTATGAACTATTGCTATGTTTTGATGAGATTTAGAGGTTCTTATGGCCTTTTTTGATGTGTATGCAGGTACTTGTGATCAAAGATAGAAAATAAGGAAATGGATCAAAAAAGAGCCTAAAAGGAGTTGAAGTGTGAAGTAATCAAAAAGAGCCGAAGGTTGCGGACCTCATGCGACATGCACAATCATTAGTGCGGTTCGCACCTCCCACCGCATGAAGCTCAGAGTTAGGTGAATGATCTATTAAGGGGTGCAGTCGCTGAGCGATGCGCACATTTCCTAGTGCAAACCATACCCCACTTCGCATAGAGCTACAAAGTTTAGCTGAGTCACTGGTCCACTGAACAAAGTTGTGCGATGTGCACTTCAAGATGTGCGAACCGCATGTTACGCCACACAGCTCCCAAAGGGCATTTGTTTTCCAATTTGGTGTGACGTTTTGGGAACATTCTAAAACCCATTTCAAGCATATTTTTAGATAGTCTTTGAATAGTTTGGGAATAGTTTTGAGTAGTGAGAAAGTTTTCTCTCCAAGAAAGAAGAAGAGGGTTTCACTCAAATTCCTTCTTCCTAACTCTTGGAACCACCATTCTTGTAAAAACTGAGCTTGGATATTGAATATTTAGCTTCAATGAAAGGGAATTTGACTTACCTATTTGGTATTATTCTTTATTCCATTAGCACGAGTAGCTAAATCTCTTGTCTAGGGATGTGTTGATAATAGGTGCTTGATAAATGGGTATGGGTGTTGCTAATTTGTGTTTATAATTGGTAACATGATATTGGTCTAGTGATTTCACCATATTTTAACTCTAAAATTGGTGGTTGCAAAAATTGATTTAATTTACTTGGTTGTGTTCTTGCTTGAGAAAGGAATTCACAATTTCGGATGTGAAATTGCTAGTGGGTACTTGGGCTTCCACTTAGATTGAGGCTAGAAATAGCTCAATTCGCCAGAAACACCCATTTAAGGGTCTAAAGCTAGAGATAGTGTGACCTCCCTAAGCATATATTGGATGTTTCATATTTAAATCAATGGTGCTTGAAATAAGACTATTGATTATTTGATTGTTAGATCGAAAGATGAATAATCATGCTTAAAACCAAGGTTATCCATGTGGTTTATCAAGAATCTATATAAATGAGCAATCACCCTAACCCGTGTTTGCGTCCCATTTGACACACATCCCTAGTCTTCCTCTCTCATTGTTTACGCTCGCTTTTACTTTATTGTCTTACTTTGAATTGCGAATTGTGAAACAGATTTCGCAATTCTACCCCAATCCCTTACTTTTACTGTTGCAAACAAACTACTCTGGTTGTGAAGTCTTTTCATTACAATCGACTTGACTAGTGACCAATTCCCTGTGAGATCAACCCCGACTCCCGTCAGGTAATATAAATTTGTTTTGCTTAACGATCGTCGATGCATCCATCTAGGAGAGTACATTTGAGTGTTATCACAAATAGTAGGAATTTTTCAATTCCTTGTTTTCATGTGTGTTGCGTATGTGACTCGTAGAGCAATACCTATTGAATGCACATTCAAGCAAAACTTATGAACATAAATTCAACGGGTCTTAAAGCAATACCAGCACTATTTGACAATTTACTAAGTTAGCCGGGTACTCAGACTTCCCCGAAAAACTTCAAACACTATCATAACACAAACATTACGAAAGATTTTCTTAGCAACTTTCCTTATGAAGGACGTTACCCCATCTATCATTTAAAACATCAATCAAGCACTTTTAACGCAATAAGAGTTCCCTCCCCTCAAGCAAAGCATTCACCAAATAAATATAATCAATTGAAGTAACACCAGGGCGCAATGGTATATAAAATTTCAGCCCACACATAAAAATTCAACAAAAATCTTGCAACGATGATGATTTATCCTTAAGAATGACGTCACCCAATCTATCATTGGGCCAAACTATGCATTATCGGAAGTGGGTTACTCAGACTTAACCAAAAAATATGAAATTAAGGGCTAAAAATTAACACAAGCTGCATGCGTTATCCTAAAAATACGATCTACCAACTTTTTTCAAGTTAAATTTATAATATGCCCCAAAATTGGGGTCCCAAAAATCAGATCTCACAAAAAAATCAATATGGCAGATTAAACTAGCATGCTTCACAAATAATGTTCCCAATCTACTTAAAAACAAGAATTTAACATTGGGGAACTTACCACAAGGGAAGATGAGGGATTAAAAAGCAAAAACTTGGCGCTTTTGGTGCCTAACAATGGAGACCCAACTTTTATGCCAAAAAAAAGAAGTGCAACGGTGGTTTAGTGGTTGTGGTGAAGTAGTATTTAGGGAGAAGGAGACTTTGGGTAAAGTTTGGAAGATTTAGGGAGATTTAGTGGAGAGTAATGGAGGTTTTCGAGAGAGTTGTGGGAGAAAAATGAAAGAAGGTGATGGTTTAAAAAGGAGAAGGTAGTGGAAGAGACGCGGGTCAAAGTTTGGGTTGGGTCGATCAACAGGTAGGTCAAATAATTTTTTAAACATACTTGAGTTTGCGTTGCAATGTGCAATTTGCACATGATGATGTGCGTCTCGCATGTCACTTTGCAAGTTATATTTTTAAACCAAAATTTTGCCAGTTTTCTGCTTTAGCATGCGACGGCAGGTGCGATGTGCACATTAGTGGGTGCGATTCATATCACTGCTCGCACCTGCCCTCATCTTTCTATTTTTCTTTGCAATGCACTGTTTGTCAAGGGCTACGCCACCTGCGTCCGTAGAATAATACATGCGAAATTCATGGTCCATTGCATATGCCCTTCGAGAGTTTTTTTCCACTTAGGCACTTTCCAATCTCCATGCATTCCTAAAACACACCAAAAATAAAAAAAGGTAAAAGAAATCAACTAAAAACACTTGTGATTCCTCCCAAGAAGCGCTTGATTTTACGTCGCGGCACAAAGATAGTACCTCATGGATCAATCATTGCCTGGGGTCATTCTAAGTTAATGAACACGATTCTAACCAAAGCGTTGGAAGTACTTCTTCAATATCTTCATCACCTCTTCACGGTTCCATGTTGAAACCACCATAGACACGAACAATTTTAGGTCATCATTAGGATCCAAGTGCACTCCCATGAAAAATGATGGTTTAATCATTATCAACCTCCCGAGGTCCTTCTTTTCACCATAATTATAGGTAACCATCTGATTGTTTAATGGTTTATCATCATTTTCATCTCCCCATGGACCTTCAACCATCTCGTCCATGGTAGCAATTACGGAAACCACCTTATACCCATCCGAAGGTTTTGTTGGTTGGCAAACTTTGAATGTGACCTCATCACTTCCTACTCAAAACTTGAGTTATCCAAACTCAACATCAACTAGGGCTCTCCCCATCATAATCTAAGACTACAAAATCATCCGGCAAGATGAACTTGTCTACCTTCACTAAAACATCAAACAATATACCCACTAGGCACTCAATTGAATAGTCAGCAATTTGTTACCTCATCAGTATGGGTTAAGGAGGATCTAGACCAAACTTTTAAAAAATTATGAGGGGAATTAAGCTGATACTTTCCCCGAGATCACATAATGCTTTCTAGAACAAGAATACATTAATGGTTCATGGGATGGTGAAAGCTCCCGGATACTCCCGTTTAGGAGTGATATTGCTCGTCATCACAAAACTACAACTAGGGAATACTTCAATAGTCCCCACATCAATCACCCATTTCTTCTTTAACAATTCTTTCATAATCTGGGCATAGCCCGACATTTGCATTAGAGCGTCAATCAAAGGAATGTTGATAGATAGTTTGCTGAACATGTCTACAAACTTCTTGAATTGATTATCTTCCTTCTTCTTAATCAACCTCTGAGGAATAGATAGGGATTTTTAGGCAATGACCTTGGCACACTTGGAGCTTCCTCCTCGATCTCAATAGAAATTTCAGAAGGCAACTCACTTTCATCCTTCTCTTCCTATGGGCTATCATCTTCAACAATTACATTGGGTGCACAAGGCTTCACCCATCATTTGGACTCACATCATCACTCTTGTCAACCAAGACATCTTGTGTACTTTTTTTATTCAAGTCAACCACAACTTCATTGATCAGTTTTCTCACTTCATCCAACCTCCTTCCACTTCTAGTAACAATTTCCAATACATGGGCTTCATTCTTCGTGTTTGCAAGAGTGTCACTAGGAAGAGTACTCTTTAAATTAGGGTTCATTTGAGAAGAGAGGTGGTTCATTTGATCTTCCAAGTGCTTAATTGATGAAGAATGGGAGTTCATGGTTTGATGAAGAGTTGATACATCACTCTTGAGATCTTTTACCCTGTTATCCGTACACTCAATTCTTTTTAGCTCTCTTGACAACATATCCTCGATTTTGGAGCTGGTTGGGTCACTTACACTTAGTTGATGAGGAGAAGCATTTGCCTTTGGTGGAGGAACATATGGATTATTGCTTCGGTGGTTATATCGATCACTTTCCCTTTCATGATCTCGCTCACGGTCTCTCCAACCTTGATTCTCATCCAGTGGTCGCTAAGTGCCTTGATTGGCACCTTGATACCACGAGCGAGAACCCACTGAAAGATAAAAAAGCTCCTCATCTTCTTATGTATGAGAACCAACTTCATCATGATATTTTGACCATAATACCCATAACATTAACACTTTTGGTTCCGTCTCCCAACATATACTTGGCCAACAAATCAATTTGAGTCATCATTTTGGCCATTGTCTCATCTCTTTCATCCTCTTTTTTCCTTATCTCATTAGTCATTATGGAGGAAGTAACACCGGATGACACTTCGGCATCTCTTGTATGCCATGCCCTATTAGTTTGTCATTCGATCAAGGAGATCCAAAGCAATTCTATAAGCTTGGTCCATAATAGATCCTTCCACGATGTTGTTGGCGACCAATTTGTTCATAGAGTCTAGTGCTCTATAGAAGCTTTGAAGGAGAACATTGTCCGGCAAGCCATGGCTTGGACATAATAATAACTTCTTCTTGAAACTCAGCCATACCTCATGCAATGGCTTATCTGGCAATTGCCAAAAATTAGTAATCTCATCCCGCAATTGCATCAATATACATGAGGGTGGGAAAAATCTAGTCAAGAAGGCTTCAACCAATCCATTCCAAGTTGTAATAGAGCCCTCAGGGAGCTCTTCAAGACACGTGGTTGCCTCACCCATAAGAGATAATAGGAACAACTGAAGTTTGATCGACTCTTGAGTTATGTTCTGGATATTGAAGGGTTGGCAAATTTTGTCTGGACATGTCAATTTGAATCTTCGTAGGCTAACCCTCCAAAGAGTCCCTTCATCTAATCAAGTGCAACATGGTGCTTGTCACGTGAAAAACAGCATTGCCAATGGTTTGAGGTAACCGGATGGCACCCGCAGGAGCATGACCAACTGTTCCATGATCACCCACTTGGCTCATGGGCAACCTGTTCAATACAGCACAAACAACAAAAAAAGTAAAAAAGAACAAACACTCAACAAAAGCGAATTAAACGACAATAAAATGGTAAATAAAAAACCATCCCCCGGCAATGATGCCATTTTTGGTGACATTCAAAAACTCTCTCCTGAAAGAGGTGGTAATGATTATCGCACAAAATAATAAATAACCCAATGGATGTTGGGGTCGAATCTATAGAGAATAAGATGATGAATTGCTAATAAATTATCAAATAATAATCACTAGAGTGAGTAAGTGTTCAAGAAAAAAAGGTAAAATTGGGGGAAAAGGTTTGGGAATTAACGAATCATAATTTTCAACACGATAACAACATAAACACAATTTGATGATCAAGAGAAGGAAAACTAGGGGTATGCTTCCGATGGGGTTCTACAATGGGATAGGGAATTGATTAATCATGCAAACTTTCAATCAAAGGTATGGGTAGCTTTGTTTGAGCTATATTTGGTAGTCTTTCAACCAACCAAACATATGTACCATGGTCTTTACCCAGGCACCATTGCTTTAACTTAACCAACCAATTAACACTTGGGTGAATCAATGTCACGACCCAACTACCAGGCCGTGCGGGCACCTACTCTAAACACCTAGATAGGAGACCCCGTACCCTCCAATCCAACAGGTTAAGCGGAAATAATGTAAAACGTAAGAAAATAACCCTTTTTAAGCACAAGAAAAACTATTTACAACTTGAAAACAAACCCTCCCTAGAATCTAGTCTAAGCCGGTACAAGAGCTACTACAGGCTTGTAACAAAAAAGTAAAAGGACACAGCTTGCACCATGGAAACATGAGTAGAAACTGCTGAAGATCACCATCATCCTGTACCTATGAAACATTGTCGACCCTGCAACCAGACTATACCCAAAAAGGTATAGCAAGAGTAGAATCAGTACAACACACGTACTGGTAGGCATCATCGATCGACCCGAATCCACTCATACCATCTTATATGAAATTAAGGGAAATACATATTTAACTATAATACTTCAGTCCTTCAACATCCACCTTTATCGAAACCAGCTTCAAACCCAAGCCTTCCTAACCCTTTCGCTGCTAACTCTCCCTCTCTAACTCTACACCCAACACCTATGACATTTCAAGTCACACTAATCACTAAGACTTCCCAAGTCACACTTATCACCTAGACTTCCCAAGTCACACTTATCACCTATCTGACAACTATGTTCATACCTGGACCACCATTCATTACCCCAGTCAACCATTATGACTCAGCAACCCAAAGTACAACTCACTACTTAGAGACATATACCACTCATCATCATACCCCACCTACTAATACCAACACACCTCAATGATCCCCAGGGCCACATTCAACACGTAATAATAACCAGTACTATAACCAGACCCCAAGTCTCCTCTTTAGATTGTCAACCACACGTAACCAACAAGCAACCATGGAAAACACCTAATGAAAATAACATATATCCTTGTTTACATGACCTAGACCCACCAAGGATCCCCCTAACAACACCTAAGTGTTCAACATACAACCTCGGCCTACACAAAGATCAAACTCACATTTACATATATTCACCTGGCCTCTCGTGGACCATATGCAATAATCAGAGTCAAGAATTACAACCCATTCCACTCATGGAACTATCGAAAGAACACAACAATGCAATTAAAACAACCCGTACCAAGTTTGGTACCCGAGCCAACCATTATAAATTCCCATATCAGGTGTGGTACCCAAGCCAACTGTTAGTATTCTTGTACCAGGCATGGTACCCGAGCCAACCATTAGTATCCCGTAACAGGCATGGTACCCATCTTGAAGTGCCCATATCCCCATCATAATCTAAGACTACAAAATCATCCGGCAAGATGAACTTGTCTACCTTCACTAAAACATCAAACAATATACCCACTAGGCACTCAATTGAATAGTCAGCAATTTGTTACCTCATCAGTATGGGTTAAGGAGGATCTAGACCAAACTTTTAAAAAATTATGAGGGGAATTAAGCTGATACTTTCCCCGAGATCACATAATGCTTTCTAGAACAAGAATACATTAATGGTTCATGGGATGGTGAAAGCTCCCGGATACTCCCGTTTAGGAGTGATATTGCTCGTCATCACAAAACTACAACTAGGGAATACTTCAATAGTCCCCACATCAATCACCCATTTCTTCTTTAACAATTCTTTCATAATCTGGGCATAGCCCGACATTTGCATTAGAGCGTCAATCAAAGGAATGTTGATAGATAGTTTGCTGAACATGTCTACAAACTTCTTGAATTGATTATCTTCCTTCTTCTTAATCAACCTCTGAGGAATAGATAGGGATTTTTAGGCAATGACCTTGGCACACTTGGAGCTTCCTCCTCGATCTCAATAGAAATTTCAGAAGGCAACTCACTTTCATCCTTCTCTTCCTATGGGCTATCATCTTCAACAATTACATTGGGTGCACAAGGCTTCACCCATCATTTGGACTCACATCATCACTCTTGTCAACCAAGACATCTTGTGTACTTTTTTTATTCAAGTCAACCACAACTTCATTGATCAGTTTTCTCACTTCATCCAACCTCCTTCCACTTCTAGTAACAATTTCCAATACATGGGCTTCATTCTTCGTGTTTGCAAGAGTGTCACTAGGAAGAGTACTCTTTAAATTAGGGTTCATTTGAGAAGAGAGGTGGTTCATTTGATCTTCCAAGTGCTTAATTGATGAAGAATGGGAGTTCATGGTTTGATGAAGAGTTGATACATCACTCTTGAGATCTTTTACCCTGTTATCCGTACACTCAATTCTTTTTAGCTCTCTTGACAACATATCCTCGATTTTGGAGCTGGTTGGGTCACTTACACTTAGTTGATGAGGATAAGCATTTGCCTTTGGTGGAGGAACATATGGATTATTGCTTCGGTGGTTATATCGATCACTTTCCCTTTCATGATCTCGCTCACGGTCTCTCCAACCTTGATTCTCATCCAGTGGTCGCTAAGTGCCTTGATTGGCACCTTGATACCACGAGCGAGAACCCACTGAAAGATAAAAAAGCTCCTCATCTTCTTATGTATGAGAACCAACTTCATCATGATATTTTGACCATAATACCCATAACATTAACACTTTTGGTTCCGTCTCCCAACATATACTTGGCCAACAAATCAATTTGAGTCATCATTTTGGCCATTGTCTCATCTCTTTCATCCTCTTTTTTCCTTATCTCATTAGTCATTATGGAGGAAGTAACACCGGATGACACTTCGGCATCTCTTGTATGCCATGCCCTATTAGTTTGTCATTCGATCAAGGAGATCCAAAGCAATTCTATAAGCTTGGTCCATAATAGATCCTTCCACGATGTTGTTGGCGACCAATTGGTTCATAGAGTCTAGTGCTCTATAGAAGCTTTGAAGGAGAACATTGTCCGGCAAGCCATGGCTTGGACATAATAATAACTTCTTCTTGAAACTCAGCCATACCTCATGCAATGGCTTATCTGGCAATTGCCAAAAATTAGTAATCTCATCCCGCAATTGCATCAATATACATGAGGGTGGGAAAAATCTAGTCAAGAAGGCTTCAACCAATCCATTCCAAGTTGTAATAGAGCCCTCAGGGAGCTCTTCAAGACACGTGGTTGCCTCACCCATAAGAGATAATAGGAACAACTGAAGTTTGATCGACTCTTGAGTTATGTTCTGGATATTGAAGGGTTGGCAAATTTTGTCTGGACATGTCAATTTGAATCTTCGTAGGCTAACCCTCCAAAGAGTCCCTTCATCTAATCAAGTGCAACATGGTGCTTGTCACGTGAAAAACAGCATTGCCAATGGTTTGAGGTAACCAGATGGCACCCGCAGAAGCATGACCAACTGTTCCATGATCACCCACTTGGCTCATGGGCAACCTGTTCAATACAGCACAAACAACAAAAAAAATAAAAAAGAACAAACACTCAACAAAAGCGAATTAAACGACAATAAAATGGTAAATAAAAAACTATCCCCCGGCAATGATGCCATTTTTGGTGACATTCAAAAACTCTCTCCTGAAAGAGGTGGTAATGATTATCGCACAAAATAATAAATAACCCAATGGATGTTGGGGTCGAATCTATAGAGAATAAGATGATGAATTGCTAATAAATTATCAAATAATAATCACTAGAGTGAGTAAGTGTTCAAGAAAAAAAGGTAAAATTGGGGGAAAAGGTTTGGGAATTAACGAATCATAATTTTCAACACGATAACAACATAAACACAATTTGATGATCAAGAGAAGGAAAACTAGGGGTATGCTTCCGATGGGGTTCTACAATGGGATAGGGAATTGATTAATCATGCAAACTTTCAATCAAAGGTATGGGTAGCTTTGTTTGAGCTATATTTGGTAGTCTTTCAACCAACCAAACATATGTACCATGGTCTTTACCCAGGCACCATTGCTTTAACTTAACCAACCAATTAACACTTGGGTGAATCAATGTCACGACCCAACTACCAGGCCGTGCGGGCACCTACTCTAAACACCTAGATAGGAGACCCCGTACCCTCCAATCCAACAGGTTAAGCGGAAATAATGTAAAACGTAAGAAAATAACCCTTTTTAAGCACAAGAAAAACTATTTACAACTTGAAAACAAACCCTCCCTAGAATCTAGTCTAAGCCGGTACAAGAGCTACTACAGGCTTGTAACAAAAAAGTAAAAGGACACAGCTTGCACCATGGAAACATGAGTAGAAACTGCTGAAGATCACCATCATCCTGTACCTATGAAACATTGTCGACCCTGCAACCAGACTATACCCAAAAAGGTATAGCAAGAGTAGAATCAGTACAACACACGTACTGGTAGGCATCATCGATCGACCCGAATCCACTCATACCATCTTATATGAAATTAAGGGAAATACATATTTAACTATAATACTTCAGTCCTTCAACATCCACCTTTATCGAAACCAGCTTCAAACCCAAGCCTTCCTAACCCTTCCGCTGCTAACTCTCCCTCTCTAACTCTACACCCAACACCTATGACATTTCAAGTCACACTAATCACTAAGACTTCCCAAGTCACACTTATCACCTAGACTTCCCAAGTCACACTTATCACCTATCTGACAACTATGTTCATACCTGGACCACCATTCATTACCCCAGTCAACCATTATGACTCAGCAACCCAAAGTACAACTCACTACTTAGAGACATATACCACTCATCATCATACCCCACCTACTAATACCAACACACCTCAATGATCCCCAGGGCCACATTCAACACGTAATAATAACCAGTACTATAACCAGACCCCAAGTCTCCTCTTTAGATTGTCAACCACACGTAACCAACAAGCAACCATGGAAAACACCTAATGAAAATAACATATATCCTTGTTTACATGACCTAGACCCACCAAGGATCCCCCTAACAACACCTAAGTGTTCAACATACAACCTCGGCCTACACAAAGATCAAACTCACATTTACATATATTCACCTGGCCTCTCGTGGACCATATGCAATAATCAGAGTCAAGAATTACAACCCATTCCACTCATGGAACTATCGAAAGAACACAACAATGCAATTAAAATAACCCGTACCAAGTTTGGTACCCGAGCCAACCATTATAAATTCCCATATCAGGTGTGGTACCCAAGCCAACTGTTAGTATTCTTGTACCAGGCATGGTACCCGAGCCAACCATTAGTATCCCGTAACAGGCATGGTACCCAAGCCAATCGAATTTCACACCAAGTCCAATCAATCACAAACAATAAACAAACATACTTGTAAACTAACAAGTAACAAACAAGTTCATTTCACAAGACTGATAACCGGATAATTAGACATTAATAATTTATTCCCTAAGCATGCAACTCATACAATACTAAATAATGGTACAACAACACATAATGCATATTGGAAATCAGTAACCATCACCTACCCCACCCTGGGTACATAAGCTCCACCTTAAATCTATTCGAAGACTAACACCAGCTCACCCCTTAATACATACTAATAGATACACCCATTCCTGACCCTTCTCCTAGGACCGAAGGACTATATGGGGAAGACCTCACCTAACCATGGTAATTCAACCATTCTAGTTATTCTACCTTTTTATACCAATTCATTTTTAGAATTCCCTTTCCTTTCTATAGTCATTTAATTACCTAAGCCTTTTCGCTTCCCCGAACCTTCTCGACATTCGAGTCCCTGAAAATCTGTCATCATACATCATAATAACATACACAATTAACATACATAACTACATACAAAACCAAGAATGTGTCAACCCAATATCCCAACTCAATCATTGTAATGATCCTTCTGGTCATTTCCACATACACGTTTTCCTTGTGCTGTTAGAGCTTGTTGTAGCGGACCCAAGTCATTTAAGGCTTGTCGGGACTGGTATTTTAGTGTCGGGTACATTTGTTTGGCCGCATGATAAGTTTTGAAGCCAAGCAAGTCGGCAAAAGTAATCGTAAGATCTTTAACAAATTTTCTGAACTTTGGGTAAAATATCTCTGGGCTTTTCTCCCAATATATAAGGAGTTAGAAGTCCCCCGAAGTACTAAATCGAAGGTCTACGAGTCTAGTTTCTAACGCACAAAACCTCACGTCCAACTGATCGCGGAGTAAAACGTTATGACTGTTTTACCGCGGACTGTCTGGCAGAAAATGGGTTGCGAACCAGGTCGCGAATCGGGTCGGGTTAAACTCGATTTAAGCCTCAACTTCATGTTTTAAAATGCCATTTCAGTTCCTGAAACAGTGATAAAATATAAGGGAGGATCCCGAGAGAATTCTTGAGTATCAAAATCGTACGTACTTGAAAATATTTAATTTTAAAGTTGAATGTGGTAGAAAATTATATTATTATACCTTTTCAAAATATTTTAAAGGTTTATGGAAAATATTTTGAATACGATATAATTGTATATGTATTTATTTTTTAAGGTTTCTATACACCATAATATTTTAACGGAGATAGTAAATTTAGTTATGTTAAAATTTATTATTATAATATAGTAGGTTTTATTCGAAATAATTTTCTATGAATTATGGTATATTCAAAAAGCTATATATATTTTACCATGAATTTATACAATACCCGAGTATATAAATAACGGGATAAGATTTTGTTCTGGTGACCTTGCAATTGCCACCTCCACTCCACATGTGGGTGGAGGGAGTGGCCAGCAGGTACTAACTATAAGAGGTGGCATCACATAATCATTCTCATGATGCTAATTTCTAAGTAAGTATATATTAATTAATTACTTTAGTTAGTGCATACTGTGAGAGCAATTTAATGCTATTTGCCTACTGCCGTGACTTATATATCTACATGTATATATCTTCACTAGTAGGGTTATGTTCCTTTTATAATAGACAAGATTCTTATCATAATTCAACTCACATTTCAAATCTTCTACACATATATGTTTAATCATGTTGCATATGTCTCATGGAGATATTACTTAGTGCTATAATCAATTATCTACGTCAACTTATTCAAGTTCGAGTTCGAGTGTGATTTTATTTCGGAGGTTTTCGGAGAGGTTCAAGCTTGTCATCGGACGACAGGTATGTTACGGTTTATTTTTCCTAGACTCCGCATATATAGAATAAAATTGTATTAATGGGCATCCTTGGGTTGGTTTATTAGGTTGCTACCACAGACATCGACCGCTTGATTCATGTCCGCCAACTTTTGTTCCTCCGTTGCTTGTAGTGTTTGCCGATATATTTTATTTACCCTTACGGTCCTGTGAGGCCTTGTTGACTCTGGAACATAGAAGGTGGGATTTTGGGGATGTCCGCGAGTCCCGGGCATAGAAATATCCTTCTAGGCTGGTTATGCTTGCTGAGTAGCTGTGGGCTTGTGCAGGGTCGATAGGTTGATTGTGAGCTGCTGGGCAGCTATTGTGTGTGATCATACCATTTCCATGCATATAAAGAGGTTTTATCCATGTTTTACTATGATTTTGGCTTCGGGCTTACTGGCACTATTTTCTAAACCTTGCATGGCCCCGGGGGCCTGTTTTTGATGGAAATGATTTGGAAATGGTTGATTTAACTTGTGAATATTTCTGGATAAAGGAAAGTAAAATTATGTTTAAAATCATCAGTTTTACGATTATCGCTAGACTCGGCAGGGCCGGGGTGCTAGTTGAGTTTTCTTTTTACTTGAGATGATTTTTAGCCTCGGTCGGACCGAGCACCTGAGATGACTTTTTACGGTTTAGACCCGGTTATTCCCGGGCACCCTTGGAGGGGTTTTTGAGATATTTTCCTACTACTTTAGTCCTGGACAGGGTCTGGGCATGCATATTCGAGACTGGGTCTCTATCTTGATACCGGACTTGCTTCCGGACGACATGTTTTGATACTGAGTTTTAGTATGGGGTCTGGGACCTCCATGGACCTTGCCATCCGGGCCATAGGCTACGGGCTGTGTGTGCTGGAGGAGGGGTATACGGTGGAGTAGAGGTATACGGGCAGTGTCCTTCCATGGAACCTACCTACTGGGCCGGATCGGCGCCGGAAGAGGTACATACGGAGATACCATTTCACTTGAGATCTTCATGCATCATATCATTCATTGTTTGAGGCTCCACCCTTGTTTGTTGTTTGTTGATTGTACGCTGCGGTAGTATGGGATGCCGGAGGGTTTGTTTTCACTTGTTTGTGTTCCTCGGTTGTATGGGCGGCCGGGGGACTGTAGGTAGACTTTTGCTATTTACTTACAGAATTGTTCTCTATTACAGATAAGTATGAGATTGGTATGATTAGTTGAGTTTGATTCATGTTTATGAGCATGCCTATCATTACTCTTTCTCTCTTCTTCTTACACTTGAGGTTACCGGTATACCGTCAATTTCATAAACTTATTTTGTATACACTGTTGTTGCGAGGACCCCAGGTGCGTTGTTTCTTACTTTCACCTGTGCCTATGGTGTGTATATTCTGCTTACTAGCCTCACATGTGGTTCTGTTGATTTCCCTCTGGGCTACTTCCTGTGTACCTTTCGTTGATTTCTGTGACTGCTTGTTTCTATTCTGTCTATTACTACACTTTTATCTTATATGTGTCTAGTCGGCCTATGATACCTACTGGGTACCTTATGTTTTGCATTTGGTGCTCACCCCTACCCCCCTGCATCTTTGGGTGCAGATCCTGGCGTGGGCCATCGTTGTTAGATCGCTGTGATTCGTGCTTGGAGATCTGTTGGGGACTACTTCAGACTGAGGGTGAGCTCTTGGCGATCGCAGCTTAGCTTTAGTTCATCTTTTGCCTTATGTACTCTATTACCATTTAGAGACATCTGTATATATTCTTTTGGATCGTTTGCACTCCATGTATGTAGTTTTGGCTCTATACTGTGATACTAGGTCTTGGGGTTTGGTTTAGTTTTCGCATATGTATATATTTATATCCCTGTTATCTATTTTATTCGTCTTGTTCCCTTATTTGCTAGATAGTAGCCCATTACTAACTGTTCTGGGCTACGGAGATTGGTTCACCTACCGAGGGTTGTAGGTGCCATCATGACCGAGAAATTGGGTCGTGACAACTTGGTATCAGAGCTTTAGGTTCATCGGTGTCATCAGTATAGGAGCCAATGTCTAGTAGAGTCCTGCGGATCGGGGCAGAGACGTCCGTACTCAATCTATGGGAGGCTACAGTGGCATTTTAGGAAATTTGACTCTTTTATTGCTTATGTGTCGTGCGTAGAACCCTTGAATTTTCTGGAAATCTCATTTGTTCTACTTCATTCTTCCACAGATGGTTCATACGAGATCATCGGCATCACGCGGGGATGAGCCTCCCGTTCCAGCGCCAGCTCCAGCGCCAGTTGCAGCGCCAGCTCCAGCGCCAGCTCCAGCGCTAGCTCCAGTGCCAGCTCCAGTACGAGCTCTAGTGCCCACTTCTGTGCCAGCTCCAGCCGCAGCTCAGTCTCCAGATATTTGGGGATTACTATTACAGCTTTTGGGTGCGATTGAATAGCGGCCTTCTGAGGTAGCGCAGATATCCACTCAGGGGGCAACCCTGGGTGCACAGAGCTCAGAAGCGCAGCCGGATACTATGGTTCCCTGTGCGGAGGTCATTCTGGTCCCATCTGTTGCACAGCCTCTTGCTCCTCGCCCAGTTATGACAGAGTCATAGCAGAAGGCGTTGGGTAGGTTTTTGAGGTTAGCACCTCCAAGGTTCGCTGGTACTTCTGGACAGGATCCACATGACTTTATTTCTACCTGTGAGGAGATGTTGCATCATTTGGGTTTGTTGGAGACTCACAGGGTTGGTTATACTACCTATCAGTTGGAGGGCCCAGCGAAGTTATGGTACAGGGCCCAGGTTGCTTGTAGACCACCGTCGTCACCTCCTTTGACCTGGTCTGAGTTTTATGAGGCCTTTATGGCCAAGTTCCTACCCCTGAGTGATCGGGAGCATTGCAGGGAGCAATTTACTAACCTTGTACAGGGGTCTACGACTATCTCAAAGTATAAGACCCGTTTTCATCAGCTAGCACCATTCGGAGCTATGATCATTCCTACCGAGGCTGATAGGATTCTCAGATTTTTATGGGGTTTGAGGCCAGAGATCAGGCAGCCAGCTGAGATATTGATTGCCAGTGGTCAGTCATTTCAGGCTATCATAGACTATGCCCGTACTGTGGAGGACCTACAGTGACATAATCAGGGGTCCAGAGATAAGAGGCCTCGACATCAGGGTGTCTATAGTGGTTCCAGATATGGTGGTAGAGGTCCTGGCCAGTAGAGCCGGAGTTATCAGCCACAGCAGTACTAGGGTCAGTCCAGCCGACCGGTTCAGGCTTCCCTTCAGACTTTCGGTAGTACCCAGTTCGAGCAGGGTCAGAGCAGCCATCAGGGCTATAGCGGCCAGTCTTCGAGGGGTACAGTTTCTGGGGGATCAGGTCATGGTGGTCATTCGGGATTTGCGGGTTCATCTTGACTGAGTAGGCCGTCAGGGGCTTGTTTTACTTGTGGTGCGATGGGTCATTTTGCTAGAGATTGCCCTCAGCAGGGTACAGTTCAGTTGGCCGAGCCTTTACGAGCAGTTCAGCCTCCGGCTAGAGGGGGGGTCGTCAGGGTAGAGGTGGTGCTCCACGCGGCAGAGCAGGTGGTAGGGATGGCGGTCGGGCAGGTGGAGGTCGTCGTCAGTTTTACGCGATCCCTAGGAGACCAGAGGCAGAGGCCTCAGATGCTGTGATTACAGGTACGATTTCTGTGTGCCATCAGTCTGCTATGGCTTTATTTGATCCTGGATCCACTTGTTCATATGTATCTGCCTACTTTGTGCCTTGTTTGGGGTTGGCTAGTGAGCCATTATCTGTTCCTGTTTCTGCTTCGACCCCAGTAGGAGATTCTTTAGTAGTGGATCGGATTGTGAGATCTTGTATGCTATCTATTGGTGATTCAGAGACTTGGGGTGATTTGATGATTCTTGATATGCTAGATTTTGATGTGATACTGGGCATGGACTGGTTATCCCCTCACCGTGTGGTTTTAGATTGTTATGCCAAGACCATTACCATAGCTGTGCCCGGTGTATCCCCGGTTGTGTGGCAGGGTTCTGTTAGCCATGCACCATCTGGGATCATCTCTTGTCTTCGAGCTAGGAAGTTTATTTCCCGTGGGTGTTTAGCTTATCTAGCATATGTCCGAGATGTTAGTGCTGACCCCACTTCTCTTGAGTCTGTTCCTGTGGTTAGAGACTTCCTCGATGTGTTTCCTACCGACCTGCCAGGCCTTCCACCTGAGAGAGATATTGATTTTGCTATTGAGTTAGAGCCGGGCACTAGGCCCATTTCTATTTCTCCTTACCGTATGGCTCCTGCTGAGTTGAGGGAGCTTAAGGAGCAGCTCCAGGATCTGCTATCTAAGGGGTTTATTAGACCTAGTGTGTCACCGTGGGGTGGCTCCTGTTCTCTTCGTGAAGAAGAAGGATGGGTCGATGCGCATGTGTATGATTATCGGCAGCTGAATAGGGTGACAGTGAAGAATAGGTATCCGATGCCGAGGATTGATGATTTGTTTGACCAGCTTCAGGGTTCAGTCGTGTTTTCGAAGATTGATTTGAGGTCCGGCTACCTTCAGTTGAGGATTAGGGCGGTGGACATCCCTAAGACAGCATTCAGGACACGTTATGGCCATTATAAGTTCCTGGTGATGTCTTTTGGGTTGACTAATGCCCTCGCAGCCTTTATGAACTTGATGCACAGGGTTCTTGGCCCGTATTTGGACTCATTTGTGATAGTTTTTATAGACGACATCTTGGTATACTCGCGTATTAGAGATGAGCATGAGCAGCAAGGGTTATACTCCAGACTTTGAGAGACCATCGGCTTTATGCCAAGTTCTCAAAGTGTGAGTTTTGGCTTGAGGCAGTTGCGTTCCTAGGGCACGTGGTGTCTAAGGATGGGATTAGGGTTGATCCGGGAAAGATTTCAGCGGTTTGTGAGTGCCCTAGACCTACTACTGTTACTGAGGTCCGCAACTTTATTGGGTTAGCAGGCTACTACAGACGGTTCGTTGAGGGATTTTCTTCCATAGAAGCACCCTTGACTATGCTGACTAAGAAGGATGTCCCATTTCAGTGGTCGGATCAGTGTGAGGATAGCTTCCAGAGGCTTAAGGCTTTATTGACTTCAGCTCCAGTTTTGACTTTGCCGGTTGAGGGTCAGAGCTTCTCCGTGTATTTTGATGCTTCTGGGGTTGGTCTTGGTTGTGTGTTGATGCAGCAGGATCGAGTAATAGCATATGCGTCGAGGCAGCTGAAGGTTCACGAGCGCAACTACCCCACTCATGACTTAGAGTTGGCGGCGGTAGTTTTCGTGCTCAAGATCTGGAGGCATTACCTATATGGAGTTCACTGTGAGATCTTCACCGATCACCGTAGTCTTCAGTATATCACGAGTCAGCAAGAGTTGAACTCGAGACAGAGGAGATGGGTCAAGTTACTGAAGGACTATGACTTCACTATTCTGTTTCATCCGGGCAAGGCAAACGTGGTAGCGGATGCCTTGAGCCGGAAGGTAGTGAGTATGGGTAGCCTAGCTTCTCTTTCAGTTTCAGAACGACCGTTGGCCTGGGACATCCAGTCTTTGGCTAACCGTTTGGTTAGGCTTGACTTGTCGGATCCTAGCAGAGTTCTCGCTAGTGTTGAGGTTCGTTCTACTTTGATTGATCAGATTCAGAGCCGTCAGTTTGAGGATCAGCAGTTGTGTGACCTTCGTGATCGGGTTGTCCAGGGTGAGACCAGCGAGGTTGCTCTAGATTCAGATGGGGTTCTGAGGTTTGATAGCCGCCTTTGTGTTTCGAGGATTAGTGATTTGATGCAGTTGATACTTCACGAGGCACATTGTACTAGATACTCCATTCACCCTGGCACAGCAAAGATGTATAGAGACTTGAGGCAGCTTTACTGGTGGAGTGGTATGAAGTGGGATATAGAGGATTTTGTATCTCGGTGCTTGAACTGTCAGCAGGTTAAGTTCGAGCACATGAGAACCTGGTGGTTTGATGCAGCGACTTCCATTCCTGAGTGGAAGTGGGAAAGGGAATTACTATGGACTTTGTTGTTGGTTTACCTCGTACTTCTTAGAGGTTTGATTCCATATGGGTGATTGTTGATAGTCTGACTAAGTCAGCACATTTCTTGCCGGTTCATACTTCTTATGGTGCAGAGAGGTTAGCTCAGATCTTACCTTCGTGAGATTGTTCGGTTGCATGGGGTCCCAGCTTCTATCATTTCAGACCGCGGCACTCAGTTCACATCTCAGTTCTGGAGGGCTATTCAGCGAGATTTGGGTACAGAGGTTCATCTTAGTACCGCTTTCCACCCCCAGACAGATGGCCAGTCCGAGAGGACCATTCAGATTCTGGAGGACATGCTTCGGGCCTGTGTTCTTGACTTTGGAGGTTCTTGGGATTAGTTTTTCCCTTGGCAGAGTTTTCTTATAATAACAACTTCCATTCGAGTATCGGCATGGCACCTTTTGAGGCTTTGTATGGCAGGCGTTGCAGATCACCGATAGGTTGGTTTGATGGTTTTAGTTCTGGGCCACAAAGCACATATTTGCTTCGAGATTCCTTAGACCGAGTCCGAGTGATTCAGGACAAACTTCGGGTGGCTCAGAGCAGGCAGAAGAGTTATGCTGATCATAGGCTTCGTGCCTTGGAGTTTATTGTCGGTGACTTTGTGTTTCTCCGTGTATCGCCCATGAAGGGCGTGATGAGATTTGGTAGGCGGGGAAAGCTTAGCCCCAGGTACATTGGGCCGTTTGAGATTCTTCAGAAGGTCGGTAGCGTTGCCTATCAGCTAGCCTTGCCTCCGATGTTTTCAACTATACATCCTGTATTTCATGTTTCGATATTGCGTCGGTATGTCCCAGATGAGTCTCATGTGTTGCAGTGGGATTCAGTTCCGTTGGGTGAGGATTTAGCCTTTGTTGAGGAGCCGGCAGCTATTTTGGCCAGAGATGTTAGGAGATTGAGGTCTCGAAAGATCCCGGTTGTTAAGGTTCAGTGGAGGCACCGTCCAGTCGAGGAGGCTACCTGGGAGACCGAGAGAGATATGCGGGCTCAGTATCCACAACTGTTTGAGCCTTCAGGTACCCCCCTTGACCTTGACTTTCGAGGACGAAAGTCCTTTTTAGTAGTGGATGATGTAATGACCCTTCTGGTCATTTCCACATACACGTTTTCCTTGTGCCGTTAGAGCTTGTTGTAGCGGACCCAAGTCATTTAAGGCTTGTCGGAATCGGAATTTCGGTGCTGGGTCCATTTGTTTAGCCGCATGATAAGTTTTGAAGCCAAGCAAGTCGGCAAAAGTAATCGTAAGAACTTTAACAAATTTTCTGAACTTTGGGTAAAATGTCTCTGGGCTTTTCTCCCAATATATAAAGAGTTAGAAGTCCCCCGAAATACTAAATCGAAGGTCTACGAGTCTAGTTTCCAACGCACCTCACGTCCAACTGATCGCAGAGTAAAAAGTTATGACTATTTTACCGCGGACTGTCTGGCAGAAAACAGGTTGCGAACCGGGTCACGAATCGGGTCGGGTTAAACTCGATTTAAGCCTCAACTTCATGTTTTAAAACGCCATTTCAGTTCCGAAACAGTGATAAAACATAAGGGAGGATCCCGAGAGAATTCTTGAGTATCAAAATCGTGCGTACTTGAAAATATTTAATTTAAAGTTGAATGTGGTAGAAAATTATATTATTATTACCTTTTAAAAATATTTTAAAGGTTTATGGAAAATATTTTGAATACGATATAATTGTATATGTATTTATTTTATAAGGTTTCTATACACCGTAATATTTTAACGGAGATAGTAAATTTAGTTATGTTAAAATTTATTATTATAATATAGTAGGTTTTATTCGAAATAATTTTCTATGAATTATGGTATATTCAAAAAGCTATATATATTTTACCATGAATTTACGCAATACCCGAGTATATAAATAACGGGATAAAATTTTTTTCTGGTGACCTTGCAATTGCCACCTCCACTCCACGTGTGGGTGGAGGGAGTGGCCAGCAGGTACCAACTATAAGAGGTGGCATCACATAATCATTCTCATGATGCTAATTTCTAAGTAAGTATATATTAATTAATTACTTTAGTTAGTACATACTGTGAGAGCAATTTAATGCTATTTGCCTACTGCTGTGACTTATATATCTACATGTATATATCTTCACTAGTAGGGTTATGTTCCTTTTATAATAGATAAGATTCTTATCATAATTCAACTCACATTTCAAATCTTCTACACATATATGTTTAATCATGTTGCATATGTCTCATGGAGATATTACTTAGTGCTATAATCAATTATCTACGTCAACTTATTCAAGTTCGAGTTCGAGTGTGATTTTATTTCGGAGCTTTTCGGAGAGGTTCAAGCTTGTCATCGGACGACAGGTAGGTTACGGTTTATTTTCCCTAGACTCCGCATATATAGAATAAAATTGTATTAATGGGCATCCTTGGGTTGGTTTATTAGGTTGGTACCACAGACCTCGACCGCTTGATTCATGTCCGCCTACTTTTGTTCCTCCATTGCTTGTAGTGTTTGCCGATATATTTTAATTACCCTTGCGGTCCTGTGAGGCCTTGTTGACTCTGAAACATAGAAGGTGGGATTTTGGGAATGTACGCGAGTCCCGGGCATAGAAATATCCTTCTAGGCTGGTTATGCTTGCTGAGTAGCTGTGGGCCTGTGCAGGGTTGATAGGTTGATTCTGAGCTGCTGGGCAGCTATTGTGTGTGATCATACCATTTCCATGCATATAAAAAGGTTTTATCCATGTTTTACTATGGTTTTGGCTTCGGGCCTACTGGCACTATTTTCTAAACCTTGCATGGCCCCGGGGGCCTTTTTTGATGGAAATGATTTGGAAATGGTTGATTTAACTTGTGAATATTTTTGGATAAAGGAAAGTAAAATTATGTTTAAAATCATCAGTTTTACGATTATCGCTAGACTCGGCAGGGCCGGGGTGCTAGTTGAGTTTTCTTGTTACTTGAGATGATTTTTAGCCTCGGTCGGACCGAGCACCTGAGATGACTTTCTACTGTTTAGACCCGGTTATACCCGGGCACCCTTGGAGGGTTTTTGAGATATTTTCCTACTACTTTAGTCCTGGACAGGGTCTGGGCATGCATATTCGAGACTGGGTCTCTATCTTGATACCGGACTTGCTTCCGGACGACATGTTTTGATACTGAGTTTTAGTATGGGGTCTGGGACCTCCATGGACCTTGCCATCCGGGCCAGGGGCTGCGGGCTGCGTGTGCCGGAGGAGGGGTATACGGTGGAGTAGAGGTATACGGGCAGTGTCCTTCCATGGAACCTACCTGCTGGGCCGGATCGGCACCGGAGGAGGTACATACAGAGATACCATTTCACTTGAGATCTTCATGCATCATATCATTCATTGTTTGAGGCTCCACCCTTGTTTGTTGTTTGTTGATTGTACGCTCCGGTAGTATGGGATGCCGGAGGGTTTGTTTTCACTTGTTTGTGTTCCTCGGTTGTATGGGCGGCCGGGGGACTGTAGGTAGACTTTTGCTATTTACTTACAAAATTGTTCTCTATTACAGATAAGTATGAGATTGGTATGATTAGTTGAGTTTGATTCATGTCTCTGAGCATGCCTATCATTACTCTTTCTCTCTTCTTCTTACACTTGAGTTTACCGGTATACCGTCAATTTCATAAACTTATTTTATATACACTGTTGTTGCGAGGACCCCAGGTGCGTTGTTTCTTACTTTCACCTGTGCCTATGGTGTGTATATTCTGCTTACTAGCCTCACATGTGGTTCTGTTGATTTCCTTCTGGGCTAGTTCCTGTGTACCTTTCGTTGATTTCTGTGACTGCTTGCTTCTATTCTGTCTGTTACTACGCTTTTATCTTATATGTGCCCAGTCGGCCTATGATACCTACTGGGTACCTTATGCTTCGCATTTGGTGCTCACCCTACCCCCCTGCATCTTTGGGTGCAGATCCTAGCGTGGGCCATCGCCGTTATATCACTGTGATTCGTGCTTGGAGGTCTGTTGGGGACTACTTCAGACTGAGGGTGAGCTCTTGGCGATCGGAGCTTAGCTTTAGTTTATCTTTTGCTTTATGTACTCTATTACCATTCAGAGACATCTGTATATATTCTTTTGGATCGTTTGCACTCCATGTATGTAGTTTTGGCTCTATACTGTGATACCAGGTCTTGGGGTTTGGTTTAGTTTCCGCATATGTATATATTTATATCCCTGTTATCTATTTTATTCGTCTTGTTCCCTTATTTGTTAGATAGTAGCCCATTACTAACTGTTCTGGGCTACGGGGATTGGTTCACCTACCGGGGGTTGTAGGTGCCATCATGACCGAGAAATTGGGTCGTGACAATCATATTTCTAGTTCAACCAATTCAACCACAACAACCCTCCAGACTCCGTGCCCGAAGGCCTAGGCATGGATTCTCATTTTCATTCTATACAATAATAATGAAATGGACCTGAGTCAATCTACTCAATGAAAGAAACCTAGCCTACTTGAATGCCAAGCTACTGCATAATGCATTTCTAGCTCCGTGAAGGCATTCCCTGCCAGATGACAAGCCTGAACCTGAGTTTTCGCTTCCTTTTAGTCGGAATCCCTCCTCCCCATAGCTCCCAAGCCTTAGAGAAGCTTAGGAGGGTTTTTGGAGAAACCCTCATATGGCTTCCAACTGAGGAGGAGAAGTCTTTTATTAAAATCGTGTTCTGAGGCTACTGCCTCCCGTCATCCCGCTATAGCGGACATCCTTTCGCTATAGCGATAACGCTAGAGAGAAATAATTATCTCTATAGCATAGTGACGTCAGCCCGGATGATTTCCAAAAATCTAAAAAATTTTGTCATGTCGCCCCACTTAATACAAAACATTTTTAAATCTTTCCCAAAATTTTGCGATATCTTGGTTTCTAAAATAACGACAGATTTGATCAGTATAATAAATAAAAATTTACCCATCATTTGTCCCTGAATGATCCCAAAAATACGAAGACAAAGAGAACTAGCTTGGGACCCTCACTGTCCCAAGTGACCGCATATTTACGAACCCACGCAAAATACAAAACTTCCCCCTAATTAGTTACACCAACTCAAAAAGAAAAAAACACTATTATCTTGCTCTGACGAGGAATTCCCGAGCCACCCAGAGAAAACTACACGTGACTTTCCCCGAGCACCTAAGAAATCTGGGGCCTCATATCATGTCAGAGTGAAAGAATTTGAAAAGACTCGGGAGAACCTTTCCTTTTCCAAACTAATAAAAAGATGAAGTCTAGAAAGAGCACACTATAAAGCATAAGAAAAATAAAGGACCGATGAGTGTAATAAACAAATAATCCAAAACATGCCCTATAAGAGCCTAAATATCCAGAACATCCAACCAAAGCCCGACAAGGGAAATAAAAGTGTACAACAAACATCTAAGCCCAACAAGGGCAAAACCACAACAAAAAAATCAAGAGGTAAGGTGCAAAGACTCCTTAAGCTAGCTAATCTGAGTTTCCATCCTGCGAGTACGCCGCAGAACTTGGTCTAACTTCTCCCATATGAGAGGGTGTTATCTGCTGAGACTCTAACAACATTCTATGTAGCTTCTTCTCATTCTCCTCATTCTTCTCATCCTCCTCAGCTCCCATTCTAGCAAACAAATCATCAACTGGGCCAAATAGTCTTATGGGGGTGGCCATCACTTCATTTAGCATGCTCATATCCACATCAGCCATGGGGGCTTTACCAATTATCTTTTCTACATTTGCTCGGATTGAGGTTATCGCCTTTTCCACATTATCAACTCTAGGGCAAAGCTTGCCAAGGTTATCAAAGACATCCTTTAGAGCATTCTTGACAGCTTTTTAGATGAGTGCCAACAGGTTCTTAGCTAATTTGCCCAATTGAGTATCATGGGAATAAGTCATGTCAACTAACTTTTAGAGATCACTTGTGGATGAGGAAGAAGGATATAGTGAATGTCTAGGAGGTAGAGCATTCGAAGGATTTCTCGATGCTACGAGAGTAGGAGTACCTGACATAGACCTTGTTGGTGAAGCACCTGTATCAACAATTGTCTCTAAGATCCCCACATCACCTAAACTTTGCAACTTCCTCTTTTTCACTTTGGGAGCATTGGCGTCCCTCTTCTTCTCAATAACAACCACCTCGAAAGCAGAAACAAACCAGTTAGAGTCAAAGTAGGGGACATCAGCTATAGGACAAAGCTTGCTTATAAGCACTGGGAAAGGCATTGAACTGGAAGTTTAATGAGCATTTTTCTTAATCACCACTACCACTAAGAGGGATAAAGATGCCTCTTTTGTTAAAAAGAGAAAGTTTTCTTCAAGTTTGAATGCTTCAAAAGCTACTGGATCTCCTTTTACTGGTATGCATACTCAGTTGGAGGATATGGTTCCTAATCCTGAGGTGTCAGGACATCCCTAAGCTGCTCCCCTACCTCCTAGACCTTCTCCTACACCAGTACCTTCTTCCACATGTGGATTTCTCAAGCTTGCTCATATGGCCCATGACAACGATGGCTTTTGTGTAAGATAGCTAGAGATATTCCATCCATGATTCAGAATGTTATCAAAGCAGCTTTGAAGTCGGTGATGAGTAGTTTGGGCAAACTTTGTGCTTTAATTGATACAGTAGAAAGGAGTGTTGTTTTGCTCAGTGAGGAATCAAATCAAAACTCATTGGGGGTTCCACAGTTTGTCTTGTACTTAAATTTACCATCTGCTCCAGTATCACCCAAGAAACAAAGGAGCCCTCCAGACGATTAGTGTGTGGGTGATGATCTAACTGAAAATTCTGAGATTGAAGATGTGGAACATGCTTGTATGGATGTCACACAACATCCAGAATCCTCACAAGGAGGTCATCAAAAGACATAAAATTGAATAGAGTGGTGGTTGAACATCATAATGCCAACTACAATTTGGGTCCCCAAACTCTCACTTTCCACCAGTTGATGACACTTCCAGATAGATGGGAAGTTGTCGACCTATATGGCCCTTTTGAGGTATCTAGAGATCTATCGTTCCCTTGTATTGTGGGGTTCGAGATTGATCTGGCCCACTCTTACATTCCTCTAGAGCCTAAGCCCAAAAGAGAGTGATATCCAAGGAATTCGAGAAGGCATCATCCTCGTTCTTAGATTTTGCAGGGAGCCTTCACACCCATTCTTCTTTTGTTATTTTTGTGCATTGGGGATAATTTTTCTTCATAGTTGGGGGTGGGTATTCTAATTTTAATGATTTTGTACCTTTGTTGGGCTTGATTATACTTTTTATTTGGCCCTTTTCGGGCATGTCTTAATTGATGAGAATTGTCGTATGCCTTATCATATTCCCTTGCCGGGCTTGATCTTATTTATTTTTAATGTGAGATTTCCATGCTGCCGGGTTAGTCCTACGTGCTAATTGTTTTACTACCCGTTCTTTACAAATAACGCTCAGTTCTTACGCCAAGCCTCATTCTTAAATGATCCATGAGCGCATAATTCAATATTGCCTTTGTAGATAATAGTTAGTTTTGAATAAACTCTGAGGGTTTTCTTTATACCACGGTTCTTTTCCAAGGATCAAAATTTTTCTTTTTCTTATTTTTGTGTCAAACCGGGTGACATGTTCCTATGATAGATTGAGAGGTGACTTTTTAAGGGAAAATTCCAAATTTTAATCGTTATTCTGCGTCCGTGCCACACTTGTGTCGATTAGGACCACCAAAAATTTTCTTGGCAAAAGAATTCTGAAATATAGAAAAGAGGGGAAAATTATTTTTGAAAAAGAATTTTCTTGTCATGACTTGCACATACTCTATTCGGCTTGTTGATTCACAAATGAGTTATGCAGAACTCGGAATATCTTGTCAAAATCATTTGTTCCAATTGACTCCAAGACTAATTATGGACCCCTTGTGTTGTGATGCCTTGTGTGGTAAGGTTTACTTCATTCTTGTGTATGCATGTCAGCTAAAACTTTCCCTGAATGTGATTCAAGGCAAAATCTTATACGTTGCTTAGCTTGGGAGATGACCTTAGGCCTTTTTTGAATATCCACTTTACCCAAATGTTCCTTCCCTTAACATTAATCTTAGTAAACCCCTTTGAGCCTTTAAACTTTTCTTGGCACCCAATGTTAGACACCTTGACCCTGTTTGAATCCTCTATCTTGGCACTCATCATCCCTAATTGCTATAAATGAAAGTATAGGCTAAAAACCTATGTTTGGGGGGATATGAATGAAAAACAAGTTGTTGATGTAGGCAAAAGACTTAGTTTGGGGGTGTGTGCATCAATGTTGGATAAATGAGTTGAGCTTCAATGTGAGATAGCAACATATGCTTATCCTATGAATTGCTTGAAAGTGTCAAAAGATGAATAAATAAGAGAAAAGGAATAGAGTGGTGCTACAAAATATACTAAAACTTGGCATTTTTCCTTAAGAAAGTTGCCTCTAAATCTATCATAGGGAAATGTCACCTAGTTCGACACAAAAATAAGAAAAAGAAAAAAAATTCTCCTTTGGAAAGAACTGTGGTATATAGAAAACCCTCGGAGTTTATTCAAAATTAACGATTATCTATAAAGGTGATATTGAATTATGCGCTCATGGATCATTTGAGAATGAGCGCGACTTGTAAAGCACGGGTAGTAAAAAAATTAGCATGTAGGACTAACTTGGCAACCTAGCAATCTAATATCCAAAATAAATAAGATCAAGCCCGGCAAGAGCACAAGATAAGGGATACAAAAATTCTCATCAATTAAGACATGCCCGACAAGGGCCAAATATAAATTACAATCAAGCCCAACAAGGGTACTAAATCATCAACATTAGAATACCCTACCCAAAATATGGACAAAACACTGTCCCTAATGCATAAAAATAACAAAAGAAGAATGGGTATGAGGACTCACTGGAGAATCTAAGAATGAGGATAATGCCTTTCCGAATGCCTTGGGCGCCACTTTCTTATGGGCTTAGGCTCCGGAGGAATGTAAGCGTGGTCTGGATCAATCTCAAACCCAATAATGAAAAGGATTGATGGATCTATGGATACCTCATAAGCACTATAAGGGTTGACAACTTCCCATCTATCTTAAAGTGTTCTCAGTAGGTATAAAGAGATAGTTGGGGGGGCCAATTGTAGTCGGCATGATGATGTTCAACCAACACTCTATTTAATTATATGTCTTGATGATCTCTTTATGAGGGTCCTAGATATTATGTGACATCCATACAGGACTGCTCCACCTCTTAAATCTTAATTGTCTTAGTATTTTCTGTCATATCATCACCCACACACCAATCATATGGAGGGCTCCTTTCACTCTGAGTGATACTGGAGTAGAAGCCGATAAATTTAATTCCAGGCCCAACTGTGGAACCCCCAATGAGTTTCGGCTTGATTCCTCTCTGAGTGAAACAACACTTCCTTCTATTTTATCAATTCAAGCACAATATTTGCCCAAACTATTCCTCACCTGCTTCAAAGCTGCTTTGATAGCATTTTGAATCATGAATGAAATATCTTTAGCTATCATACACAAAAGGTCATCATTGTCATGAGCCATATGATCAAGCTTGAAAAAGCCACATGTTAAAGAAGGTGCTGGTGCAGGAGAAGGCCTAGGAGGTAGGGAAGAATCTCAGGGATGGCCTACTACCTCGAAAGTAGGAACCGTATTATCCAATTAAGTATGAGTACCAATAAGAGGAGATCCAGTAGTTTCTGCAGCATGAAAACATGAAGAAAACTTCCTCCTTTTAATAGGAGGAGCATCTTTATCTCTTTCATGGCTAATTCAATCACACCTTCCGCTTGGGAAGTTTTGTCCAATGGCCGGAGATGCGGATATTCCTCTCGAAGGCAAAGCAAATGGATAAGAACATGGAAGAGCATAGAAGTTTCTTGATGCCTATCCTTCCTCTTAAATTGTTCAGCTATAATTTCACCAATGTTGATGTGGATGTTGGTCATGATGCAAGCAATGAGAATAGCCACCTCGATAGAAGCATGAGGGTTGTTCTTTAAAGGATGTTTTTTGTGCACACTAAGTCGAGCCACATCCTAGCCTCAAACTTTTGATCATAGTGAGAAATTTCACCCTTAGTTACAGCCTAAAGAGGTTGTCCATCAGTAATAGCACTGGCCACCCAAGAATATTGATCATCCTGTGTAGCTAAACGCCTGGAAAATTCTTTTCGATGATGCACTGGCTTATCCTAGTAATTAGAATTAATAGTAGCGGGTTTAATATCGACCTCCTTCCCCCATACAAAAACTGATGACAAACATGGAATCTTTTCCACTCGGCCCTTGTGCTTCAAGATATCTTGCCTAGAACGATAAGATGCATAGAATTCTCTTACTAATTCTGGGAAATAAGCACCCGAAACTTTTGTGAATGAGTCCCAAACCTGTACGTGGAATTGGGTTGCTATGTTGGGGAAGTCCTCCTTGAAAGAGTCTATATCAAACCAAGATTCGTCATTGATTATTCTCTTCTCACAAAAAGTGAGATAATAGGATTCCATTCCCTTGAGTCCAAATCGGAGTTGTGCCATTGTTTGTTCCTCATTTTGCACAGGCCCTAAGGGAATGTCAAGTGTAGGAGCTCTGATTGGAGCCCTTGCCTTTAGCTTTTATCCTAGATAAAGACATATCCCTGCAAGATGGTGTGAGTGTCAAAATAAAACTAACAAAATCTTTTTGTACTTTTCATTAGTAATGAAACGAAACAACTACAAGAAGTTAAGGAATTAAAATAAAATTGAATGCAAAGAGAAAGAAGTAGCACTAAGTCAATTATTGGCATGTGTGATTCACATGCATTTCGCAGGAAGAAACTCGCGACACACTTGTGATCCTGTACATGCTAGACATAAATCTTGTAACATGGGATGGGACATGCATCAGCACATGCATTTTGCATTAGCCAATATGCGGCACGCATGTGCTGGCGCAAGTACTTGGGAGTAAACTAGCAGGGTTCAATAACACCTATGTTGCCACCTACGTTTCATAGGTGAAGACATGTGATATGCAAGTGATACGCAGGTGAAGAGATGAGTGATTTAACTCTCCACTTTCATTTCCATTGCACCTGTATTTCGCAAGGCAACACATGTGGCACGCAAGTAACTAACATGTATGAAACATATTCAAACAACAGTAATCCATGTTAATGTGAATAACTGACAAATTTCTAAGTTCAACGGGTACTCAGACTTCCCTAAAAAACTTCACAATCATATGCCAAGACCATAATATGACCAAGTTATACACTTAATGACTTTCCTTAAGAAAGACATTACTCTATCTATCAGCGAGAAATGTCAACCATATGTTCTATTATGAAAATCACACTGCAGCAATTATCACTCTCACTCAACCAAAGTGCTCACCAGATGAATAATAATAAAATAGACTACTCAAGACCACAACGGATAACAATTTAATGGGACACAACATTATTTCAATCAAACCCAAAGCAATGATGATTTACTCTTAAGAATGACATCACCTAATCTATCATAGAACTAAATCATGCACTACTCACGAGTGGGTTACTTTAACTTCACCTCAAACTCAAAATATTAGGCTAAAAATTGACACAAATAACATGCATAATCATAAAAAGCAAGATCTACCAATTTTTCACAATCCATAACAACAAAAAGACCCAAAATTGAAATTCCAAATCAGATCTCAAGCATATTAAGGCAAGGGTAGATTTTAAATAGCATGCTTCACTAAAAATACTCAAAAAATAATTAAAAACTTAGATTTAATGTAGACGAGCATAGCACAACTGAAGAAAGTGAAGTGGGGAGTGAAAATTGAAGTTATTTGAAGTGCAACAATGGAGACCCAATTTTTTTGCTAGAAAAATCATGGCAGTGGCAGCAGTTCAGTAAGGTGATGCAGTGGAGAAGAGAAAGAGTAGAATGTGGGGAAGGAGTTTTGAGAGTTGAGGGAGACTGTGGAATAAAATAAGAAGGTTTGAGGGAGTTGTAATGGTGAAATAGAGGTAAAGGACAATTTAGAGGGGTTAAGAAGAAGAAAAGACACGGGTCAAACCATGTCAGGCCAAGGTCAGCGGGTAGGTCAAAGTTTAAAATTCACTTAGTTTCACCTGCACCACCATCTGCGTTCACAGGTGACCACCTGCATCTTGCATGTGGTAGCACAGGTGATGATTATCATCCTTTTTGTGCTCAGCTCACTTCTTTGGACCTGCGATAGTACATGTGTGCCATAGGTCTACACATGCAAAATACACGTGGTTCCACAAATGCCAAAAAAAAATTCATCTTTTTTCCAGGTACACTTTGTCTCAAGGGCATTCCAACTGCGTTCCACAAGTTGGCACATATGTTTCGCAGGTGGAATGCATGTTCTATACTGGAAACTTCTTAGCACTTAGCCACTTTTCAATCTCCATGTGGAAACTTCTTAGCACTTAGCCACTTTTCAATCTCCATGTGTGGCTAAAACAATCCAAACCAACAAAAGTGTGAAGTAAACAAATCCAAAATACCTGGGTTGCCTCCCAAGAAGTGCTTGATTTTACATCATGGCACGACAATAGTATCTCGAAGATCAATTCTAGTCCAGAGTCATGCCAATATAATTGGCACAATTCCATCCCAAGCTTCGGACATGTCTTCTCAAAAGATTCACCAATTTGTCCCTTTGCAATCATTCAACCATTTGGATATGAGTCATGGAAGAGTGTTATTGGGACCAATATATACATCCACCAAATTTGGTGGCTTAGGCATGATAAAATCTTGGGGGTTCCTCTTCTCTCGACTGTCATATAGAACGCGTTTCTTACTTGGTGTTTCACCTCAAATTTCTTCTTCACATGGATTTTCAAGCAACTCATTGTTACGCGTGATTTTGACTTTCCAAAACCACTTTGAGATGTCAAAAAATATTTTCACAACTTTCGCAAAAATATTTAAAAGAGAGTCTCCACTTAATTTTGAAAAGAAATTAAGAAAACTTTTGTTCAAAAGACTTGACAAAAAAATCTTTCAAATATTTTAGAGATCTAGGTAAGTGTTCAAATCACATCTTTAATTTTTTTTTAAATCACTTAAAGAATGTCCACAAACACATGGTTGATTGGCGAATTTAAACTTCATTTAGCTAACTTCATTGATTTAAAAGAAAGTTCTTGAAAAAGTTAATAAGTGAAAGAAAATGTTCGTTTTAAAGTTATTTGAAAAGAAAAGTTCTTTTGAGAATTACTTGAAAAGAAAAACATCTTTTTAGAGTTAAATGAAAAGAAAAGTTCTTTTTTGGAGTTCATGAAAAGAGAACTCTTTTTTGAGTTCGATTAAAATAAAAGCTCTTTTTAAGATTGAAAACAAAAAAAAACTCTTTTTCAGTTGTTTGAAAATTTTATGTAAATGAATAGAATTCTTTTGTTAGTTCTCCTTTTATTTTACTCCAAATAATAAAATACCTTAAATGAGAAAGTAAAAATAATTCTATCTTTCTTTTATTATCCGAGTAAAGCTTTTGAGTTAAACGATTAACCCAATTACTAAACATGGATTCAAGATAATTACTAACTATGAAAGAATATGGATAATTCTCAAGTTAGCCCCAAAGCTTATGTTTGCCTAAATGAATTATAATCTTGAACAATTACATAAACAAAATATAACTCCGCGGAAATTCATCTAAGTTAGATAAAATTGTTAAAGTTAGCACAATAATAAAATAATACAAAATCTAAAAATATACATGTCACGACCCAATTTCTCGGTCATGATGGCACCTACAACCCCCGGTAGGTGAACCAATCCCCGTAGCCCAGAACAGTTAGTAATGGACTACTATCTAACAAATAAGAGAACAAGACGAATAGAACAGATAAAAGGACTATAAATATATACATATGCGGAAACTAAACCAAACCCCAAGAGGTATCATAGTATAGAGCCCAAACTACTTACATGGAGTGCAAATAATCCAAAGTAATATATACAGATGTCTCTGAATGATAATAGAGTACATGAAGCAAAAGATAAACTAAAGCTAAGCTACGATCGCCAAGAGCTCACCCTCAGCCTGAAGTAGTCCCCAACAGACCTCCAAGCACGAATCACAGCGACCTAACGGCGATGGCCCACGCTAGGATCTGCATCCAAAGATGCAGGGGGTAGGGGTGAGCACCAAATGCGAAGCATAAGGTACCCAGTAGGTATCATAGGCCGACTGAGAACATATAAGATAAAAGCGTAGTAATAGACAGAATAGAAGCAAGCAGTCACAGAAATCAACGAAAGGTACACAGGAACTAGCCCAGAGGGAAATCAACAGAACCACATATGAGGCTAGTAAGCCCAGAATATGCACACCATAGGCCCACAGGTTGAAAGTAAGAAAAACGCACCCTTGGGTCCTTGCAACAACAGTGATATACAAAAATTAAGTGGTTACGAATGGACGGCTATTGATCGATAACCTTCAATGTGTAAGAAGAAGAGAGAAAGAGTAAGATAGACATGCTCCAGAGGACATGAATTCAAACTCAAACTAATCATCAATTCTCAAAATCCAGAAACTAAAATTCTCAGTAACCAATCTCATACTTATCCATAATAAGAACAATTCTGTAAGTAAATAGCAAAAGTCTACCTACAGTCCCCCGACCGCCCATACAACCGAGGAACACAAACAAGTGAAAACAAAACCCTCCGGCATCCCATACTACCGGAGTGTACAATCAACAAACAACAAACAAGGGTGGAGCCTCAAACAATGAATGATATGATGCATGAAGATCTCAAGTGAAATGGTATTTCTGTATGTACCTCCTCCGGTGCCGATCTGGCCCAGCAGGTAGGTCCCATGGACGGACACTGCCCGTATACCTCTACCTCACCGTATACCCTCCTCGGCACACGCAAACCCGTAGCCCCTGGCCCGGATAGGCAAGGTCCATGGAGGTCCCAGGACCCCATTACTAAAACTCAGTTTATCAGAATCATGTCGTCCGGAAGCAAAGTACCGTATCAGCGAATAGAGACCCAGTCTCGAATATGCAATGCCCAGACCCTGTCAAGGACTAAAGTAGTAGGAAAATGTCTCAAAAACCCCTCCAAGGGTGCCCGGGAATAACCGGGTCTAAACAGTAAAAAGTCATCTCAGGTGCTCGGTCCGACCGAGGCTAAAAATCATCTCAAGTAATAAGAAAACTCAACTAGCACCCCGGCCCTGCCGAGTCTAGCGATAATCGTAAAACTGATGATTTTAAACATAATTTTACTTTCTTGCCCAAAAATATACACACGTTAAATCAAACCATTTCCAAATTATTTCCATAAAAAAATGGGCTCCCCGGGCCATGCAAGGTTTAGAAATTAGTGTCAGTAGGCCCGAAGCCAAAACCATAGTAAAACATGGATAAAACCTCTTTATATGCATGGAAATGGTATGATCACACACAATAGCTGCCCAGAAGCTCACAATCAACCTATCGACCCTGCACAGGCCCACAACTACTCAGCAAGCATAACCAGCCTAGAAGGATAATTCTATGCCCGGGGCTCGCGGACATTCCCAAAATCCCACCTTCTATGTTCCAGAGTCAACAAGGCCTCACAGGACCACAAGGGTAAATAAAATATATCGTCAAGTACTACAAGCAACAGAGAAATAAAAGTAGGCGGACATGAATAAAGCGGTCGAGGTCTGTGGTGCCAACCTAATAAACCAACCCAAGGATGCCCATTAATACAATTTTATTCTATATATGCGGAGTCTAGGAAAAATAAACCGTAACCTACCTGTCGTCCGATGAGAAGCTGGTAAAACGACGATGTCCATGCTCGAACCACTCCGAGAAACTCCGAAATAAAATCAAACTCGAAATCGGGCTTGAATATCTTGACGTAGATAATTGACTAAACACAAAATTATGTAAATCATGGGATAAGATGCTAACCCACCCACCTGAAAATTATTATACATGTATGCAGCACTCATCACATCTTCAAATGGTGGAGATTGATGAATAACTCATTAAGCGGTCATTTTGGCAAAAGAATTTATAAAAGGCAAAGTATATTTAACAATTAGAGTTGGTACTTACCAACAGCTAAGCCCACTACGTGGCTTCTTAACCCCTTTTGCTGTCCACTCCCACCACTTCCACGTGGAAGTGGTGGTGCCACCAAAATAATTTTTATCTTGTTAAATAAATATTCGGGTATTGCATAAATTCATGGTAAAATAAATATAATATTTTAAATATACCATAATTATTAGAAAATTATTTCAAACAAAACCTACTATATTATAATAATAATTTTCAACATAGCTAAATTTACTATCTCCGTTAAAATATTACAATGTATAAAAACTTTATAAAATAAATACATATACAATTATAACGTATCAAAAATATTTTCCATAAACCTTTAAAATATTTTGCAAAGGTAATAATAATATAACATAACTTCCTACCACCTTCGACTTTTAAATAAAATATTTTCAAATACACGCGCGATGCTAATAAAATTCTTAAGCCTAGGCTCGTAATTCACCAACGCACGATTTTGATACTCAAGAATTCTCTCGGGATCCTCCCTTATATTTTATCACTGTTTTGGAACTGAAATGGCATTTTAAAACGTGAAGTTGAGGCTTAAATCGAGTTTAACCCGACCCGGTTCGCGACCCGGTACGTAACCCGTTTTCTGCCAGACAGTCCGCGGTAAAACAGTCATAACTTTATCAGTTGGATGTGAGGTTTTGTGCGTAGGAAACTAGACTCGTAGACCTTCGATTTGGTATTTTGGGGGACTTCTAACTCTTTATATATTGGGAGAAAAGCTCTGAGACATTTTACCAAAAGTTCAGGAAATTTGTAAAAGAACTTACGATAACTTTTGTCAATTTGCTTGACTTCAAAACTTATACGTGGAAATGACCGGAAGGGTCATTACAATACAAAATGGATTCAGGACTTTGGAGGCTGCTTCTGCTGCACTTGGAATTATCGAGTCCGTATTAGCTTCTATTCTGGACTTTCAACCCCAAGAAAAATCATATTTAGCCCTTCGGGAGAGCTGCTGCTACTCGTTTCTGTTACTCCAAAAATTAATGAACTCTCAAGTCCATTTTTCATGCTTGGTTCTACACATTAACTCCCACTTCTTCTTTGAGTCTTACTCGGGGGTTTGTTAACCTTTGGTCCAACGCAAAAATGTGAAAGAAGATGGAGTCCAATTGGAACTCAACCACATTCACCTCTTGTCGAGCAGCGAGCCCGAGACAACGAGATTTTGAGGCTATTTCCACCAACTTTGAAAGTACGATTTCAGCTTGATTTTGTAAAAATCAAAAGAAAAATTTACTAAAAATCTCTTGTTCTTATGAGTTAGAGAAAAAGACTCTCAAAAACTCAACAGAGAATAAAGGGTCTTTCCCCTTTTTGGGTGTAAAAACCTCTATCAAAGTCAATGAATAGAGGGGATTTATATAGTGCTTCAAAAACTGATTTTTTAATGCTCAAATCAAGTGTGAGAGCGAGGAAAATTCTAGAAATCCCTAAGGGATACAAAAGTAGCTGGAAGCGTACAAATTTGTATGAATTTTGTCCAAAAATCAAACAAAAAGAAGAGGATAATACCTTTGAGGAATGTTCTAGGAAGATCCATATAGTACTACCCTCATTCTAAGCATTCTTTGGGTGTACTAATTCAACGGGTAAAAGGGAGAATTTGGAGGTGGATGATGTTTGAAGTCTAGGGTTCTTGAGAGTTCTTGTGAGGCCGTTTATGTTTTCTGGAAAAAGAAAAAGGGGCGTGTGATGGGTTAAGGTAGGAGTTGGTCCGGGTCGATTAAGCATTTTGTCCTTGGCATTGGTTTTTTGAATGGCTGAAATTAGGGAATAGCCCAAATGAATTTAAATGGGTCCAAATGAAGGTTTGAAGGACCAGGTCCTTCTAAGCTTGCCCAAAAATAATTGAGATAAATTAATTTTCCGATTTAGTCAATTGAGCTTCTTAATTTTAACAATTAAAACTAATCATTTTCACATCAAAATATTAATTATTTTGGAAAGAAAAATTAATTATGCAATTTAATTAATTTTTAAGAAAATAAAATGCACACTTTAATTTAACACTATTTTTTAAGAAATTGATTTTCCAAATGTCTATCAAAAGTGAAAACTATATAGATCTATATATTATTAGTATATATATATATGTATATATATATATATATATATATATATATATATATATATATATATATATCTGTATTCGGAAAATAGAAAAATTTCCATGAAAACAATTTGACAATTTTTTTTAATTTTTGTAAACAATTATTTCAAATTGTTTAGATTTGAAGAAGCGCAACAATTAATTCAAGGGAGAGGAAAAAAATTGGGTATCAAAAAATACCTCCCTTTGGATAGGGTGGATGCAAGGAACCCTGTGCAAAGAGAATTGACAATCCCAATTTTGTCAGACCACTATTTTATCTCTCAAAAATGGTTGATTCTCGCACAAAATTCAAGAAATTATGGCCAGACTCTAGTATTGTGTTTCCCACATATCTCAGGTTATATAAGAATTCAGGCCACTTGTAGTTCAAGATGCTTGATTTAAGCAAGAATTCAACTTGAGGTGTATTATCACCTGAATTTGAAAAGATAAAGATATTGCTTCTAGTGTGAGTTAAGAGGTTATCCTGGATGCAAAAACTGAGAAACTTGTTACAATAAAAAGAATAACCCACATGCCTTCTTTCAGGGTCGTGGTTTGATTAGTGGTGAAAGTCAATTATCAAGTCACGTCCAAAGAGTTTGGCATTCCTCTTCGAATTGTGTCCCTATTCGCTGCTAAGAAAAAAATCAGCATTATGCTTTGTCTTTTTTGGCATAGTCTGCATATGTGGTTTTTATTTGAGGATTTCATCATCTTAGATGCTCTCGACAAATCTGAAGCAAGTTTGTTTGTAGCAAAGTCATTCAACATAGAGAGATAGTTTTCTTATCATACCTCGTGTGTGTTGATTTCTAGATGAAGATGTCATCCTTTTTAGCCTCTATTATAGGAAATAATGGCTTCCACGATAACATAGACATGACGTCCTTCTCAGTCATTGGATAGGATAGTCCTTATGGAAATTGAATATAATGGTTCTTCAAACATGACAACCCTGATAGCTATCTGTAACACTTTTGTGTTAACAAGATATAACGGCCCTTGTAATCGTCTTTAACAATCTTACGGTAATAAGGTTCTCAATAATATCATGGGAATCGAATATGACAACCTTCTCAGCCATCTCAAGGTAACCAATTATGATAGCTTCTCAGCCATCTTATAGTAAACAGGTATGATGACCCTTTCAGTCATCTCAACATAAGAAGGTATGATGATACTCTCAGTCATCCCAAAGTAACTAGGCATGACGACACTCTCAGTCATCTCAAAGTAACTAGGTATGATGACACTCTCAGCCATCTCAAAGTAACTAGGTGTGATGACACTCTCATCCATCTCAAAGTAACCAGGTGTGACGACACTCTCAGCCGTCTTAAAGTAACCAGGTATGACGACAATCTTAGTTGTCTTAAAGTAACTAGGTATTATGACACTCTTAGTCATCTCAAAGTAACCAGGTGTGACAAAACTCTCATCCATCTCAAAGTAACCAGGTATAATGACACTCTCACCTATCTCAAAGTAACCAGGTATGATGGCACTCTCAGTCATCTCAAAGTAACTAGGTATGACAACACTCTCAGCCATCTCAAAGTAACCAGGTGTGATGACACTCGAATATGTTTCAAAGTAACCAGGCATGACGACTCTCTCAGTTATCTCAAAGTAACCAGGTATGATGACACTCTCAGTCATCTCAAAGTAACCAGGTGTGATAAAACTCTCAGCTATCTCAAAGTAATAGGTATGATGACACTTTTAGTCATCTCAAAGTAACTAGGCATGATGACACTCTAATTCATCTCAAAGTAACAAGGTATTAATTTCCCCATTCCTTCTGCCCTTGGCCTTAACTGCTTGCTCTGACAGATCCGTAGCAATGAAATTGGGAAATCTTTCACACAATAGCGAGACTTCTAAACTATAGGCAGCAAGTCACGAACCCATAGTTTTGTCACAACTTCTGATATTCAAGAAAGGGGGGGTGAATTGAAATTTTAGTTTAACTCGAGTCGACTAGAAGTAGTCACTAGTCAACTTCCTTGCTGGTTAGTGAACAAACTTGATAATAACCAAATATTAAGTAGAAATAGATGTAAGTCACAAAGACTTTTATCCTAGTTCGGATCACCAGTGTGGTGCCTACTCCAGTCATCTTGGGCTACAAGGGTTTCCTTTAGAGCTTGTTAAGAGAACTTGACTTTACAGATGGTAGTCTAGTTCTAGTGTCTGAATTCCTCTAGAACCTTTAGGATTGTTACAGCCTCAACCTGTATAGCTATTCTCACTTCTCTTTTTTTTCTTTTCTTACACTTGTAAACACTATAGAATATAGTGTTTTCAATAAGCTAAAAAGAGTGAACAAAGTGGTATTGCTCAAGTGAAGTTGCACACTTGTATTTCGATGACTTCTTTCATTTATAGGCATCTTCAACGTTGAGGTGGCTGTTGATTTCTTGATTTGAGAATCTTCCTGAATTGATTTGATTGAGATCTTGAGGCTGATTTCATTCTTAGTAAAATCAGAATTTCCTTTATGATTTGATTTGCTCTATTAAGGATAACCCAGGGGATTTATTTTCTTCCAATCAGTCAGATGGATTAATTTCTGGATGGTATGTCCGTATCAGATACGTCCATACATTTCCTTTAGCTGCCTGTTAATCTTTCCTTGTGCGAGTCTGAATCTTATTTACTTGATATCATTCCATGCTTGAGTTGAGCCATGATATTTTCTTTCCATGTATATCTTTGACTTTTCGCCTCAAGTGCAGTATTGATTCCTATAATTAAGCAGCTACGTGCTTATGCCGTTGATTCTTTCCTACTGTATCTTATTGCATTGAGTGATTTGTTCCTTTATTTTCTTCACTTCCTGCAATACACATTGTCATTATTAAAATGCATACGATCGGAGTTTAATAAGCTAACAATCTCCCCCTTTTTAATGATGAGAATAAAAAGGTGAGAGGCATTTAACTTCCCTATTTTAGTATCTCCTAGGGCTTGTGCTGGGTTTTGTGTGTGATCCCCCTTACTAGATGCTGATTACCTTTCACTAGTGTTCTCCCTATTTGGAATAATAAAAAAAAAGCAAAGAGACCACAAAAAAGATGGACTAAAGCATACATAACATTAAAGGAAAATGCAAAGAAGATAAGTTCGGGGATTAGTCCCTAGATTACATGCCAAAAACTGGAGTTTAAAAGTCAAAACAATCTAGAGAACAAAAAAAACATAAACCAAGAGTCACTGAGTCAGTGGGTTTTAGTGATCAAGGAAGTGTCAGAGGATGTTAATGACTCTTCCAGTAAAAGAGTTGTATAAGCGTTCAACATTACAAGAAAGGTTGGAGTAGGTAGTGCTGAGGGTTGTAGCAAGGTCGGTCTGAGATAAGCTAGCTCCCTGGCTAATTGCGTCGACTCTAGAGATCAATTTATTCACTATTTTTACTCCTTCCTGCTGGAGTCCAGTCATACCAATACATATCTTTCCCACGTCGACTCCAGTGTCTTTAGATAGCTGAAGTACTTTGTCTAAGTTGGTCTGATTCCTCTAGGACTGTCAACCTTCCTTTTACTTCAATAATTTCCCTTAGTCTCTCCGAAGCAGAGTTTGCGCTTACCTTGGTGACTTTTGGTGGATCTGTTTTTGCCTTCCTTGAGTCTTTATTAAGCCACTTATCATGAACAAGGACATACCCCATGATCCTAAAGGTGTGGGAGTTGTAGGTATCAGATACTTCAACGGGTTTATAGTCAGAAAAATCCATACATGAATCCACAAGTGTACGAGAGATGATTAATCCATACGGCAAGCTAGCGTTGCTGCTGGAGTCTTCTGCACTGTAAACCATTTGCCTTTTGAACCATTCTACCCAGTTAATTCTGTATTTTTTCAGCAAACAATAGAATACGAAAATATCCCTGCTAGTAATGTTGCTCAAGGACTCTTTTCAAGTAAGTAGAGTAGTGGCAATCGTATGTGCTAAGATGCAATTTTAAAAATAGAGGGTTAACACAATAGTTTCCAACTCACCGCTGTCCTTAGAGATATGAAAATTAGCATAAAAGATACAAACATATTCTTCATAAACTTCAAGCCCACAAAACTGAAATAACAGACCTAGTTTCTGAGCCTTGATGTAAGTACTTACCGACCATCATGTCTTCAAGTTGTTCCAGATTGATCACCCTACCGGGTACAGTGGAGCGATTCTTAAAAGCAACAAATTTCCCTTTGTGCTCAGCATTCCAGAAGAGTCTCATATCAGCCGGAGAGAAGGATTCAGCGTTACCTGTTTTTAATTTCTTGCTCGATTGACCTTTGCATGTTGAGGTCTGCATTCTTTTTGGTTTTTGAGAGAGGTGTTTTTGATGGGGCTTTTGATTTAGAATTACAAGATTCAAGGGCAACAAATTGGGGTTTTGAGAGATTTTGGAGTCGTTTACTAGAGCATCTTGTAGGTGAAGCCATTGGAGTTGTTTGGATGGTTTGGAGAAGGACATGGATTTTCTGTGGGTTTGGAGGGCTACATATAGAGAAAAAAGGAAATTGAAGGGTTTTCTATACTTGACCGATGTGACTCATGGAAGGAAACATATTTTTTTGAAAAGAGCAAGAGATTTTGCGAAAATCAAGACTCATTAAAGCAAAATTTTATTACCAAAAAAAAACGTTTAAGAGACACATGTAATGTAGGCTTTGATTTAAAGGTAGTAATACCGAGAGAGTTTCTAATAAAACAGAATCGGTCTTCCAAAAAAGGTTTCATAAAAATATCAGCGAGCTGATTTTCAGAATAAACAAATTCACGAGCAAAATTTCCATTTTCAACATGATCATGAATAAAATAATGGTTAATGTCAATGTGCTTAGCACGAGAATGATGCACACTATATTTAGTCAAGCTAATAGCATTGGTATTATCACATAATATAGGTACAGATTCAAATGATAATTCATAGTCCATTAATTGATGCATGATCCACAATAGTTGGGTACCACAGCTCCATACAGCTAAATGTTCTAACTCAGTAGTAGATAGATCTAGTGATGTCTATTTTTTGCTGTGCCACGAGATAAGTGATTCACCCAAAATTTTACATGTTTCACTGGTACTTTTCCTGTCCTTTTTATCGCCTGCAAAATCAACATTTGAATATCCAATTAAGTCAAAATTATTAGAATGAGGATACCATAAGCCGAAGTCTTGAGTGCCTATGAGATATCGTATGATCCTTTTGACGACAGTCAAATGTGATTCTTTTGGAGCTGATTGAAATCTTGCACATTTGCACACTATGAACATGATATCTGGTCAATTGCAGTGAGGTAGAGTAAATATCCAATCATTACTCGATAGGTATTTTCATCGACATCTTTTCCTAGAGCATCAGTGTCTAGGTAGGTTGAAGGACTCATTGGACTTCCGAAGGCTTTGCCTTTCTCCATTCCAAACTTTTTGGTAAGTTCTTTTGTATACTTTGTTTGGCTAATGAATGTACTATTTTCTGCCTGCTTGATTTGTAGTCCGAGGAAGAAGGTGAGTTCTCCCAAGAGGCTCATCTCAAATTCTCCTTTCATGAGGTTTGCAAAGTTCTCGCACAGAGTAATGTTAGAGCTTCCAAATATAATATCATCCATATAGATTTGAGCTATAAGAATAATGGAGTCTGATTTTTGAATAAAAAAGGGTGGTATCGATTTTTCTTCTTAGAAAGTTGTTGTTAAGTAGAAAAGTGCTCAATCTCTCATACCAAGCTTTGGGAGCTTGTTTGAGACCATAAAGGGCTTTGGTAAATTTAAAAACATAATCAGGACAAGAAGGATTTTGAAAACCAGGAGGTTGTTTTACGTAAACTTGTTTAATGAAACCATTTAAAAAGGTACTTTTTACATCTATTTGAAATAACTTGAATTTTTTGAAACAAGCATAGGCCAGTAAAATTCTGATAGATTCTAGTCTAGCTACGAGAGCAAAAGTTTCATCGTAATCAATACCTTCTTGTTCGAAGTATCCTTGAGCTACTAACCTGGCCTTATTTTGTATTACCTTACCTTTCTCATTCAGTTTGTTTCTGAATACCCATTTGGTTATGATAACAGAGCAGTTTTTTTGTCTCCTAACTAGGCTCCACTCCTGATTTCTCTCGAACTAATGCAGCTCTTCTTTTATTTTCGTTACCTATGATTCGTCCTCCAAGGCTTCATCAATTCTTTTAGGCTCAAGTTGTGAAATAAGAGCTACTGATTCCTATTTTCTAAGTGAGGCTCTAGTTTGCATAGATTCATTTGGATTTCCTATTATGAAATCATTTGGAAATCTTGCATTGTGTATCAATTCTCTGGGGATTGTAGTTTTTAAAGCCTCTATCTCGATAGTCAACTTCTCTGACTCAGTAGTTGACTTCTCAGTGCTTTGTTTTGGGTTCTGTTCCTTGATCTATTCTGGAGTGACATCAATAATCTGAGGAGTTTCCTGATAATCATTATCATCTATGGATCCCTGGACACTTGGACTAGAATCATCAAATACCACATGTATGGATTCCTCAACACTAAAGGTACATTTATTAAAGATTCTAAAAGATCTACTGGAGGGTGAATATCCCAGAAATATACCTTCATCACTGCGGGGACTGAACTTACCTAAATTGTTCTTACCATTGTTGTGAACAAAGCATTTGCATCCTAACGGGTGGAAATAGTTGATGTTAGGCTTTTTTACTATTCCAGAGTTCATACAGAGTCTTTTTTAGAATAGGTCTAATTAGGCACCTGTTTAGGATATGGCAAGTTGTAGTGACTGCCTCTGCCAAGAAATGGTCAAGTACACTTTGTTCTAAGAGCATGGTCCTGGCAGTGTCTTGGAATGACTGATTTTTGCATTCAAATACTCCGTTCTGTTGAGGTGATCAAGGAGATGAGAAGTTATGGATGAAACCCTGTTTAGCATAGAATTCTTCAAAAGCATTGTTTTCAAATTCTTCATCGTGATCACTTTAAATTGTGTAATGAAATATCCTGCTTCTTGCTAAACCTTTCTACAAAAGACTTTGAAGTTCTGAAAAGCTTCATGTTTGTGAGAAAAAATGATAACTCAATTAAAGAGAGTATAATCATCTGCTATAACAAAATCATATCTTTTACCACCTATACTAGCAGTTCTAGTAGGACAAAAAAGATCCATATGCAGAAATTGAAGTGGTTTGGAGGAGCTAACAATGTCTTTAACTTTAAAGGAGGATCAAGTTTGTTTGCCAAGCTGACAGGCATCACATATGTGATCGTTAGAGAACTTTAGCTTGGGTAATCTGATAAACAGATCAAGTCTTGATAGCTTCTAAAGAGCATGCATACTGGCATGGCCTAATTTCCTATGCCATAACAATAGATCACTTGATAAAGCAGTAAGATAAGTTAAAGTAGGTAAATCACATTATTTAATATGTAAATATTTTCAACTCGATCACCGATGATGGTGATATTTTTTGTTGCGTTGCTGATGGTGCATCTTAGAGCATTGAATATAACATCAAATCCTGCATCACATAGTTGACTTATACTTAACAAATTGTGCTTGAGTCCATCAACCAGGTAGACTTCAATTAGCTCACATGTAGGACTTATTATGATTGGTCCAACTCCTATAACTTCTCCTTTTAAATTATCTCTGAATCTTACATAGCCACCATCTATTTGTTTAACTGTTTTGAAGTTTTCCTCCTTTCTTGTCATATGCCTGGAACACCCACTGTTAATCACCCACATACCCTTTTTGTATGTCTTTCTACGGTGTTCTTGAAAAACAAGTAAATTAGTTTCTTTTAGGTACCCAAGCATTCTTGGGTCCTTGATGGTTAGTGTTATTATCCTTGGGTCTCCAAACCTATTTACCAGGATGATTTCTTCTACAGTTGAAACATTTATGACTAATCTTTCCGCATGAGAAACAAGTAGGTTTATAATTATTGAAAGAACTTTTAGCGGATTGAAAGAGATTTGTTTATCTTAACTGAGCATTGACTTAGTGACTTCTTAGCTCTATTTAAATGCATTTTGAGTTCACCAAGTTCTTCTTTAAGAAAAGCTACATCAATTTGGCTTGCTTCAAGAAGAATTACCGAGTCCTTTTTTCTTTAGCAAGTTTACTGTATTCATCAATAAGCTTCTGAAGATCGTCTGTAACCAAATCGAGAGAGGTTTGAAGATTATAATAGTTAGGACAATTGGGGTGTCTTACCTTGCTTGTTTTGCCGATGGCCATGAAACATATGTTGGCGTTTCAGCTGGTTCATCCTCTGATGCTTTTTCATCACTCCAGGCTCCAAAATTCTTTGAATTATTGTTTTTTCGAGCACCCTTCCTTTTTAGATATGGGCAGTTTAACTTGATGTGTCCTGGCTTGCCATAATAATAGCATCTATCATCATTTCTTTGATACTCATTTCCTCTGTTGATTGGTTGTGACCTATGATTTCTTCATCTCAACATGTGTCGTACTCCTATTTGTTAGAGCTAGTGCTTCATTTTGCTCTTCATCAGTTCCCTCTATTTCATTTTCCTGAGGTATTGCATTGAAGGCAACAATCTTGTTCTTTTCCTCCTTGTGATGCCTGTTGATGTGGTTCTGTTCGTAGGCCATCAAATTTCCTCGTAGTTCATCATAAGTCATATTTTCTAAATCTCCATCTTCTGGGATTGTGGCCTTTGTTTTCCAGACTTTGGGAAGGCTCCTGATGAGCTTTCTGACCTGCATTCCATTTGAGTATCCCATTCCTAGAGACTTGAGTTCTCCTACCATTTTACTGAATCTTGAGAACATTGCTTCAATGGTTTCTTCATCTGCCATTTTGAATAGTTCATACTCGTTCACCAATGTGTTGATTCTTGCCTCCTTCCCCTTAGTAGTTCCTTAATAAGTAACCTCCAGTTTGTCCCATATTTCCTTGGCAGTTTCATAGGTGAAGATCTTTTTGTATTTTGCTCCGCTCACTGCACAATAGAGTAAGCTTATAGCTCTAGCATTAGTTTGAATTACCTCTTGTTGTTCCTTTGTGACTTCAAAGGTTTCTAGATCAACTTTGCTGGTGGAATCTTTTAGTCCAGGGGTAGGTTTTGGTCCTTTCTTTATTACAACCTAGGCTTAGAAGTCATTGGATTGCACAAAGATTCTGAATCTTTCCGTCCAGTGAGAGTAATATTGTCTGTTAAAGTATGGAGGTCTGTTTGATGAGTGTCCATCTTATAGTATTGCTCCGGGAATTTGATATGTTTCCATTTGATCTTTTTTCAAGTGTTGCTTCACACTTGTTATGTGAAACCTTATTTGATACCAATTGATATTCAAGAGGGAGGGGTGAATTGAAATTTTAGTTTAACTCGAGTCGACTAGAAGTAGTCACGAGTCAACTTCCCTACGGGTTAGTGAACAAACCTGATAATAACAAAATATGAAGTAGAAATAGATGTAAGTGACAAAGAGTTTTATCCTGGTTCAGATCACCAGTGTGGTGCCTACTCCAGTCCCCTTGGGTTACAAGGGTTTCCTTTAGAGCTTGTTAAGAGAACTTGACTTTACAGACGGTAGTTTGGTTCTAGTGTCTATATTCCACCAGAACATTTAGGATTCTTACAGCCTCAACCTGTATAGATATTCTCACTTCTATCTTTTTTCATTTCTTACACTTGTAAACACTACAGAATACAATATTTTTAATAAGCTAAAAAGAGTGAACAGAGTGGTATTGCTCAAGTAAAGTTGCACACTTGTATCTCAATGACTTCATTCTTTTATAGGTGTATCCAACGTTGAGGTGGCTGTTGATTTCTTGATTTGAGAATCTTCCTGAATTTATCTGATTGAGATCTTGAGGCTGATTTTGTGCTCAGTAAAATTAGAATTTCCTTTCTGATTTGATTTGCTCTATTGAGGATAACACAAGGGATTTATTTTCTTCCAATCAATCAGATTGATTGATTTCTTGATGGTATGACTGTATTAGATACGTCCACACATTTTCCTTTAGCTTCCTGGTAATCATTCCTTGTGCGAATCTGAATCTTCTTTACTTGATATCATTACATGCTTCAGTTGAGCTATGATATTTTCTTTCCATGTATAGCTTTGACTTTTCTCCTCAAGTGTAGTACTGATTCCTTTAATTAAGCAGCTGCGTGCTTATGACTTTCATTCTTTCCTATTGCATCATATTGCATTGAGTGATTTGTTCCTGCATTTTCTTCACTTCCTGCAATACACATTGTCATCATTAAAACATATACAATCGGAGTTTAATAATCTAAAAATGATGACACTCTCAGCTGTCTCAAAGTAACCGGGTGTGATGACACTCTAAGCCATCTCAAAGTAGCCAGGTATGACGACTCTCTCAGTCGTCTCAAATTAACAAGGTATGCCAACACTCTTAGCCATCTCAAAGTAACCAGGTATGACGACACTCTTAGTTATCTCAAAGTAAACAGGTACAAAAACACACTCAGTCATCTTATTGTAACAATCTCTTGTATATGACCTCATAGCCTTTTGATTGAATAACCTCCTGTCCGCTGTTCATTCCCATTATTGTGACTTTAACACTTTTCACATTCCCGTTGTTGTAACTTAGAAGTGATATGGTGCATTCCCTTTATTGCAACTTGAACACTTTACACATTCTCGTTGTTATGACTTAGATGTGTTATGACACACATTCCCATTATTGTAACTTGAACACTTTGCACATTCCCATTGTTATGACTTAAAAGTATTATGATGTACATTCTTGTTGTTATGACTTGACCACTTTGCAAATTCTCGTTGTTGTGACTTATAAGTATTATGTTGCGCATTCCCATTGTTGTGACTTGAACACATTGCACATTCTCATTGTTGTGACTTAGAAGTATTATGATGCATATTCTAATTGTTGTGACTTGAAAACTTTGCACATTCTCGTTGTTGTGAGTTAAAAGTGTTATAATGTGCATTCCTTTTTTTATGACTTGAAACTTTGCATATTCCCATTATTGTAACTTAGAAATGTTATGATGCGCATTCTTGTTGTTGCGACTTAAAAACTTTGCACATTCATATTGTTGTGACTTAGAAGTGTTATTATGCGCATTCCCGTTGTTGCAACTTATTGTCATCCTCGTTCAATTTTGATGAATGTCAACCTCTTTTGGTTTTGATGGACATCATCCTCTTTCAGTATTGACAAATCCCAGCTTCTTTAGTTTTCAAGAATGTCAGCCTCTTTTGGTTTGGACGGATGTCAGCCTTTTTTGATTTTGACATGAAGTAGATATCTTTGGTCCTTTATGTTGATATGCCGTGGATTTGAGGAACTTTCAATGCTTAAAACTTAGAACAAGAGTATGTTTTTTAGATACTTTTAGTAGATTGGATGTGTTTTTAAGTGTGTTAGCAGGAAAACAGGGTTCGGAGGCTAAGTTCAGAAAAAGACTACAAAATCATGGAATTGACTTCCACGACTCAACTCTATATGTAGTGAAAGAATCCATGAGTCGTGGAAGTTAGTTGTGGAAAGACTATTGCAAAAGGTGCCTAAAGCCTGATATCCACGATAGATTTCCATGAGCCATGGACCTATCCATGAGTCGTGGTTCCTGTTCGTGGAATATGATCAGAGGATACGCAAAAGGCCTGAGTTTCACGAGGCCAATCCATGAGTCGTGGACCAATCCACGAGATGTGGAATGACTTTGTGGAAGTGAACCTATAATAATACATGAAGCATGATTTCCACGAGGATATTTCATAATCCGTAGATGGATCCACGGACTGTAGATTGTGTCCGTGAAAGTTGCCGAACCCAGTTCTCCTAGTTTGTTTAGGATAGGATTTGTGATGACTATAAATACCTTTCCTAGGTTTTCTTTTATTAAATATGCTCTATATTTTGTAGGAAACAACTTTGAAACACCTTGGTATTGAATTGGTATAGATTTTGAGAGATTATTACATCCATTGGCTCTTGATTCTTGATTCTTCTTTAATTATTTAAGATTACAGATTTCTTTATATCCTCTCATAAGTATACGATTATGAATTCTTCAATAATTTCTGATTGTTTACTTATGAACATGAGTAGCTAAATCTGCAACTAGGGTTGTGAGAACCATGACAGAATAACAAAGTGGGCAAAGTACTTAGCAATTCTATGACGGTTTTTATGCATGTATTGTTCTTCCCTTCTGATTGCTTTTTAATGGTGTGCAATGTTAGAACTTGCCTTATTTTTACTTGCCGGACCAAGGAGGTAATGAATGGGAAAAGGGTTGTTACAATAGAGATTTAAGGCTACCAACCCTCATCTAATAGCTTGACCTTATCCGGGAATAGCTAATCTGGGATCAAAGGTAAGGGTTAGTACAACTTACACCCGTAGACGGACCAAGTTGCGTGGTGAAATTCATCTATCTAGGGGACCAAATATTTAGGTGAACCTAACTTACCGATCTTGCATGCTAAGCACCAGAATAGATTGCTAGTACAACTCCCACTGTGTTATGAACTCATTCTAGTCCATTCTCACTCTGAATTACATCAATAATAATACTTGTTCTTACTTGTTACTTGATAATTTACAAAAAATAATTATTACTTAAACCCCCTCTTTAGGGAAATAAGATGACTAATAGCGCGAATACACACAGTTGACCGAGGTCCTACCATATTCTCTGTGGGATCAACCCTAACCTTGGTTAGGTTCTATATTTGACCAATGACCACTTTATATTTCCTTTTGGAGGTGTAATTTAGGCATATCAAGTTTCTGTTCCATTGTGGGGGAATACGATTTACTAAACTCCACCGAACATAGAGAAATATGATGAAGGATGGGGTTGTCGAGACACCAGAATAGGCCACAGCTCAGATGTTGGCCGAAGAACACTAAACGTAACACGCAGCTAAAGCTTCCCAAATTTCTCATGATGCTTAGGTTGCCACAAACTAAGAAAATCAGAATGCTGCAACTGAGCAAGAAAGACAAGAAGGTGCCCATCAAGCTCCACTAAATGCTCAAGCTGCAAGAGATGAGGCAGCCCGACACAATATACATCAAGATCCGATTATATTGAGAGGGAATAGGGGCCGCCAGTTTTAGCAACCCTGACACATCCCTCGCTACAATCATGATGAAGAGGAAGCCAATCTTGATGATACAAGAACAACAGGCCCTATAGTGCTGCCACTTATGCTTGAGGGTACGAAGTTTGACATTAAAAACACTATGATCAAGTTGTTGAACTTGAATGGATTATATGTTGGCAAGTCTACTGATGATGAAAATTTGCACTTGGTGAACTTTGTGGGGATCTGTAAGGCCTACAATCTTCCAAGAGTATTCCAAGATTCTATCAGATTGCTGCTCTTTCCATTTTCTTTGACTGGAGAAGCAACACTTTGGCTTACTAAACTAGTTGATAATTCAATATTCACATAGAGGGAATTGAAAAGTCAGTTTTTGAAAAATTTCTTACCTCTATCAAAGATGTTGCAACTCAAGCAGGAGATCTATAACTCTAGGCAATTGAACACCGAAGAACTATATGAGATATGGCTTACGTTCAACAAGAAGCTCAAACAGGTGCCAAATCACAGGATTCCCTTTGACCATTTAATGAAGATATTCTACAGATCACTGAATTCAAATACCAAGGCGGTAGTTGATACAGTCCCTGGGGGAGCATTGATGGAAAATACTTATACTGATGCTTCTGAGATGCTAGATAGAGTCACAAAGACAAATAGTGCTTGGCACACGAGAAAATATGAGGCTCCAGCCAGAACGTGTATTGTTGGGAAATCCATGGATTAGGCCAAACAGGAAGAGCTGAGCCAGGATATAGCAGAGGTGAAAACAAATATTGGGCTTATTGTTAAGCATGTCATAGGCACTATATCTGAAAAGGTAAACACAATTGGTTCACATGGTAAAGCACCCAGACATGAAGACTCTGAAACTGATAAAGAGGAAAATTTCTTGAATGATCAGGTGGTGGGTTTCTCGGCCAACAACTAAGGGTCCAATTAAGACATTTGGTGAGATCAGGAAAATCAAGGTCAAAACAGAGATAGAGATAACAACAAAGACAAAGATAACAACAGGATAAAGATAACAACTACAACCATTCTGCATATAGAGACATGAGTAGGGGTAGAGATAGGAATGGTGACTAGAACAAGAAGGATGGTTACAAGAATAATAGAAGAAGTGTGTATGTCCCTTCTGGAAACTGTGAAGAAGGATCCAATCAGAACACCGTCAAAGAAATATTGGCTAATGTTGCAGTAGGTGGAGTAAACTGATGGTAGCTTGAAGGAGATGTGTGCTGACATCTCAGGCATGAATCAGAAAGTAGAATCGCATGCCATCTCCATCAAGCAAATCAAGGAAAAGTTAAATCAGATGTCCACAACTTTAAACTAGCATCAGAAGGGTACACTTCCAAGCAATACAGTCTAGAATTCAAAAAATGATGGGCATTGTATGGTGGTGACCTCTCAGAGTAGAAAATAGACTATTGATCCTCCTACCCCTATAGTTGTTGAGGAACTGGCCACGCCTGAAAAAGATAATGCTGAGAGTGTGGTTGATTCAGAGGAGAATGGTGGCAATGAAAATCCTATTGAGAAGAAGTCCACAGCCATGAAAGAGAAAAACAAGGAGGTTCCACAGGTCTTAAAGCCCATACCATTACCTCTTCCACCTTACACACAGAGATTGATCAAGAAGGCCAAGGAAGTTAAATGATGCAAGTTCATCTCCTTGCTGAAACAACTTTCAGTGAATATTCCTTTGGTTCAAGCATTGGAGTAGATGCCTGGGTATGCAAAGTTCATGAAGGATCTAGTGACAAAGAAGAGAACTGTGAATTTTGAGCCAGCTGATAATTTGCACCATTGTAGTGCAATAGCCTCTCGTTCTCTTGTGCAAAAAAAGGAAGATCCTGGAGCTTTCACTATTCCTTGCACGACTGGAGCATCCTATTTTGCAAAAGCATTGTGTGATCTGGGTGATAGTATAAATCTAATGTCACTTAAAGTGTTCAAACAATTGGTCTTGAGAGTCCTCAAACTGACTACCATGCGACTTCTTATGGAAGATCGCACGGTGAAAAGACCAGTAGGGATTCTCTATCATGTACTTGTGAAAGTTGACACTTTAATATTTACTATAGGCTTTATAATCCTTGACTGTGAGATAGATTTTTAGGTTCTCATCATCTTGGGATGCCCATTCCTTGCCACTGGATGCGCGTTAGTTGACTTAAAGACTGGGTAGATGAAATTCAGACTTAATAATGAGGTAGTAACTTTGAATGCCTGCCAGTCAATGAAACATCATGATGAAATATGTGTAGTATTAATTATTGATGTTATTTATGAGGAGAAACTAATAGGGCCTATTGAGTAATGACTTGGCATTAAAGCACTTACAACAGTCATGATGAATTTTGACCGAGATGACATTGACGAGTATGATGATATAGTAGAAGCAATTGCTGGTATGGGGTCTTACTCTTATGCTCTGAAGAAGCTTGATTTGGACCTAAAGAATCGAGTAACCCCACCATCTAGACTGTATATTGAAGAGCCTTCAGTGTTGGAGCTCAAATTATTTCCTTCCCACCTCCGATATGTGTTTTTAGGAGCTAATTACACATTGCTAGTTATTATTTCAGCAGACTTAGATAAAGGGCAGGTTGAAGCTCTGGTTTCTATTTTGAGAAAGTTCAAAAGGGCCATTGGTTGGTCCATTACTGACATCATTAGGATTCTGCCTGGAATTTGCACGAACAAGATTCATCTTGAGCCATATTGCATTCCGAGTATTGAGCACCAACGTAGGTTAAATCAGCCTATGCAAGAAGTTTACAAGAAGGAGATCATCAAGTGGCTAGGTGCAGGTGTGGTTTACCTTATTACAGAAAACAAATGGTTGAGCTCGGTTTAGTATGTGCCTAAAAAGGGTGGAATTATTGTAGTCCCAAATGCTAAGAATAAGTTGATTCCAATAAGGTCAGTCAGAGGCTGGTGTGTATGCATAGATTACAGCAAGATGAACATTTGGACGGAGAAAGACTATTTTCCGATGTCGTTCATGGATCAGATTTTAGACCGTCTTGCTGGGAGAGGATGGTATTGTTTCCTTGATGGTTACTCAGGATATAATCAGATTTCAATTGCTCCTTAAGATCAAGATTATACCACTTTCACCTATACATATGGGACATTCACTTTCAAGAGGATGCCATTTGGGTTATGCAATACATCGATGTATGATATCGATGTTCTTAGATATGGTTGAGGACACTATTAAGGTATTCATGGATGATTTTTTTGTAGTTGGTGACTCTTTTAATGATTGCTTGTCTTATCTTAGTTATGTGCTGAAATGATATGAAGAATGCAACTTAGTGCTGATTTGGGAGAAGTGTCACTTCATGGTCATAAAAGGGTATAGTGCTTGGCCGTTGGATATCTAAGAAAGGTATTGAGGTTGACAAAGCAAAGATACTGGTGATTGAAAAATTTCCTCCTTCAAATTTGGTGAAAGGTATTCAAAGCTTTCTGGGGTATATTAGTGTCTATCGCAGGTTCATAAAGGATTTCTTTAAAATTGCATACCCCTTGTGCAAAATATTGGATAAGGAGGTGAAGTTTGTTTTTGATGATGTATGTCTGAAGGCATTTGAATTCCTTAAGCAAAAGTTTATCTATTCTCCCATTATTGTCATGCTTGATTAGTCCTAACCTTTTGAGTTTAGTGGAGAGTGACGCTAGGAGAAGTCCTAGGCTAAAGATGTGAGAAGATTCTCCATCTTATCTACTATGCTAGCAAAGCACTTATTACTTATCAAATGAATAATACTGTGACAGAACAAGAGCTGCTTACTGTGGTCTTTGCATTCAAAAAGTTTAGATCCTATTTTCTTGTCACTAAGGTGATTAAGCACACTGACCATACATCTCCTAGGTACATCATGGTGAAGAAGGATACGAAGCCTAGATTGATCAGATGGGTGCTGCTATTGCAAAAGTTTGACTTTGCGGTCAAGGACCTGAAGGGTACAAAAAATTAGGTAGTATATCACTTGTCTAGATTAGAGGAAGAAGCGATGCTGAAACTGAAAGATGAGTTAGAGATTGATGATCATTTCCCAGACGAGCAAGTGTTAGCTGCCTCCCAATATCTGATTCAACGGTTTGCAGACTTTTCCAACTATTGGCAAGTGATATGGTGCCTCTCGATATGTCGGTCCACCAACAAATAAAGTTTATGTATGATGTTAAGAAGTTCTTCTGGGAGGAGACATTACTGTTTCGTGTATGTGCTGACACCATGCTTCGTAGATGTGTGCATGAAGCTGAGATGATGGAGATATTAGAGGTTTGCCATTCATCCCTTGTTGGGGGACATCAGAGTGGTATCCGAACAACTCATAAGATCTTACAATGCGGCTACTATTGGCCTACCCTTCACAAGGACGCCCATGAATTTGCTAAGGCTTGCAATCCATGTCAGAGGGAAGGTGGTATATAAAGAAAGCATGAGCTTTCTCTCACTCCTATCCTTGTGATTGAACTGTTTGATGTATGGGGTATTGACTTGATGGGTCCTTTTGTGATGTCGAATGGGATGAGGTACCTATTGATGGTTTTCGACTATGTATCTAAGTGGGTGGAGGCAGTTGCACTTCCCAATAACATCTTGAAAAAGAACATCTTTTCCAGATTTTGTACACCACGGGAAATTATTAGTGATAATGGCTCTCACTTTTGCAATAAGTTATTTCATACTTTACTTGATAAGTATGGAGTGAAACACAAGGTTGTAACCCCCTATAACCCCCCAGACTAGTTGGTAAGTTGAGGTTTCCAACCGCGAGATAAAGTAAATCCTATCGAAGACTGGGAATGCAAATAAAACGGATTGGTCCAGGAAACTGGATGATGCCTTGTTGTCGTACCAGACTACATATAAGACACCAATAGGTATTTCACCATATCAGCTTGTCTTTGGTAAAGCATTCCATCTACCGGTTGAGCTTGAGCATAAGTCCATGTGGGCACTAAAAAAGTTGAATTTAGATTGGTCTGCATCATCATTTCAGCGGGTTAGTCAATTGAATGAGTTGGATGAGTTTCTCCTCAACACCTATGAATGTTCAGCCTTATACAAAGAAAATATGAAATTGTATCATGATCGAAAGATTGAAAAGAGAGATTTTGTGCCGGGTGATTTGTTTTACTGTTCAATTCCATACTTTACTTATTTCCTGGCAAGTTGAAGTCCAAATGGATTGGACCATTCAAATTGGTAAAAATGTTCCCATATAGTGCCATAGATCTTGAAAATCATAAGGGCAAGAGGTTCAAAGAAAATGGTCAGCGTATCAAGGCTTATTTGGGAACTACAGAGGAGCTGAAAGCTGTTGAAGTTTGGACCTTTGGTGAAGTCTGAGTAACTAAGGAACCTGCATCATGCCATGATGTTAAATCAGGCGCTGCATGGGAGGCAATCCATGAGGGAAACTTGATGAAGTCTGAGTAGTCAAGTAACATGCATTGTGCTACGACAATAAATTCAGCGCTGCATGGGAGGCAACCCATGAGGGAAACTTGATGAAGCCTAAGTAGTTAAGTGATATACATCATGCCGCGACGTTAAATTAAGCGCTACTTGGAAGGAAACCCAAGGTTAGTGTGTGTTGTGTTTGCAGGGATAAATGGAGTAAAGGCACTAGAAAAGAGATGTTCAAAAAGAAGGTAAGTGAAATTCCACGAGTAAGGTTCACAGATCGTGGTTAAAATCACGAGTCGTAGACTCTACTAGTGGAAATCAGGCAAAATGACCATTTGTGGAACAGGTTCTACAAACCAGTTCCATAAACCCTGAATCAAACCATGAGTTATAGTTTTGGTTCGTAGAAATCAGACGAAATTCTAATCAGTAGGACTTGTTCCACGAGTTTTGGTTCAATCCATGACCCGTGAATAGTTCTCATAGAACTTAGGTAAGTTCCTTGTTAAAATTCTATCAACCCAATTAGACCCGACCCGACCCACGATCTTTTTTTGTTTAAATCCTTTCCAAGTCAAATTTTCCCCCATTTTTCATATAAAAACCAACCCTGCGGTTCTCCTACTCCCTAAGTCCTCAACTTCATCTCAAAATCAATCATGTTTTTGCCCCATTCACTCCCAAAATATCCCTAGAAGCTTGAACCCATCGTGTTCTTCACAAAAAAAGTGCCAAAATTGACACTCCTAAGCAAAGAAAGTCGCGCATTAAGTGGGTTATCAATCAATTGCAAGTATTTTCTCATTTAAACCCAAAATCATCTTAAGGTATGCTCAAAGCTCTTATTGTGTTTTGATATTTTGATGCAAAAAGCAGACCTAGGGTTGTTTTGCATAAAAATTGATGTTAAACTCTGGGGATGATGGTTTTTGTAAGCAAATACTTGTACTTAGTTAATTGATGTGTATAAATGGTGAAATATGGGTTGAAAGTGTGTAAGAAATTTCCAAAATATGGCTGCCTGTCGTTATAGTGATAACAAGGGCACTCTAAAGGACGTGGTTCATTCCAGAGACCATGGAATGCACTCGTAGAAGTCAGATCAGAGGCTTGTTTTTAGGTCTAATTTCCACAAGGGTCACCCACGAGCCATGGATAAAACCACGAGTCATAGATCGCACTTGTGTATCTCAGACCTGCAATCAATGAAATAGTTCCTGAGACCCACGAGGGGTTTCCACGAGACGTGGTTCATTCCACTGACCGTGGATCCCACTCATGGATCCCCAATCATAGAAAAAGTTCAATCTTTTTTCATGCTTTTCTTGCTTCTGTTGTACTGATATTCTCCCCCTCGGGTACCATGCCACCAAAAAACAACCCAAAGAAGGGTAAAGCACGCACAACAAAGGAAGTTAGAGAAGGGGCTCTAAAATTCAAGTCTAGACTCACAGACGAGCCCAACAATCTGAATGGAGTGGCTTCTAAGAGATATATGAGACCCATCCAGACCCTAATGTTGTGCCTCGAACTATGAGGTAAGGAGCTCAGACACAGGCTATTGATGAGGCAACACTACAGCTGGCCCTCACGGTTGCACCACAGGAAGAGACTACTTATTCCCAGACTGAAGAGGGAGAGGGGTCATCAGATAAAAGAAATAACAATAGAGAGAGCAACACTGAGACCAGATCTGGGGGTAGAAAATTAGTCTGACAATGCTGAGTAAAGCACAAGATATAAAAATTCCACCAGTCCATCCACTCCGGAGTCTGAGACTTAGAGACAAGAAGAGGCAAACCAAGTTCAGAGACCAGAGGCTTGGGACAATCGGAGATGGTGTGTTCAGGGCATGGCGAGCAGGTATATTTACGGTGCAGCCCAATCTGAGAGGGGTTTGCACAAAAAGGGAATCTTTGAGAAGCCGTAAATTTAGACTGAGGGCCTAGCTTCCATCCCAGATATTCATTCTATATTTACATACTACCGGTGTGGTTGGATGGCTGAGCCTTTAGGTCCCGAGATAGTTTAGGAATTCTAAGCTTCAGATGTTGCTACAGAAAGTTAGCTCCTTAAGTCGAGGAAGTGGTACGAGGATCTACATGTACTTACCAGCATCATGGTGCGACATGCACCCATTGATATATGTGAGCGCACTATTCAGCTCTTTCTGTTCAGGACATAATATGAGCTACATGTTGACACAACCGAGTTTGACTATAAAATAAAAATAGTCAATGATAAACCAAAGATAAGGGACCCTGTTCAAATAGCTGATCTACTGAGATGGGTTGAAGGTTACATAGTGGAACATGGCGAGGATGCAGCATGGGTTAATGGAGGTGACATTAAAAAGACATCCATGAACTTCACCAAAAAGTTTTGGTGGGCCATTGTATGGTTCTGCCTTTGTCTGACTCAAGTGAAAAACACCCTGACACTTGACTGTGCAGTTCTAGTAGCTAGCATCATGGTTGGTTATGAGATAAACATCCCTCACTGCATCATAGAGGAGATTCATGAGCGGGCATTCTGAGAAAACAACAATATACCTTTTCCTCGCCTATACATAGATTTGGTTGTCCAGAGGATGCCTGATGTGGACCATATGATTGAGGTGACTCAGACACAGGATGTCAGGTTAATAAAGGATGCTACTAACCCGGTCGCACAAAGATGAGCTTTCTCCTCTTTAGGTGGAGTGGTGAGAGCTGAGGGATCCTCAGTATTAAGAGATCTATTTGAGTTAGGTACAACTGAGCAGACCACAAAGCATGGCACTGATATTCCTAATACGAGGGTGAGTACAACTGCAAAGGGTTCCACAACTTTAGTTTATGCACCTTCGACTTCCAGGCCACCAATTGGTATTCTTGCTGCACTCCTGAACCCAGGCCCTTATGGTATGGTTACCATAATTTCCAAGTTTCTACAAAATATGGTACAACGCTAGGCCAATACAGAAAAGCAGGTGAATGATTTGTTAGATTAGCTGAGACCTTGGGTGAGGGCCACAGTTGCAGCCGCCAAGACTAGAGTTTGAGAAGAGATAGCTCAGGTCACTCATGAGATAAATGGGCAAGTAGTTAGATTTGAGCGCCGAGTGAATACTCAAATGCAGAATGTACAGAGTCTTGATTTAGGAAACATACAGGGAGAGGTGGCATGGCTTAGAGATGAGATTGGGTTTATAGTCACTAGACATACTCTGGTCATACCCTCTATCCTATTGCTACCACAATATCTTCCGAGGGCTAGCAAGAAGAGGGCTCGTACTTAGGTACCATCTTCACTTAAGTCGGATCCAAAGAGGTTGAAAAGGGACACTGCCACTGCTGTACAACTTTTTCGATATGACATACAATTTTGTAAGGAGGTGGTGCAGAGTAGACTTCAGGGCTAGTCCATCAGTTCAGCTCCAGTTGTTGGAGGAGCCACACCTTCTAGTATTGAGATCCTAAAGTCTACCACTGCTGATCCTTTGAGCGTGATGGCTACCACCTCCACCACTGCTACTGCTATGGGTGCCACACCACATGCCCTATCTCCATCATCATATGACAACGCCTAGGTGCTACAGGTATGTTCCTGCCTTTCTGCATATTTATCTTTCTTTTTGGTGCATTGAGGACAGTGCACATTCCTTTTTAGTGGGGTGGGGAAAGCCATCCGTGTGTTTTTAATTGGAATCTTTGCAAAGTCTGAGTAGTCAAGACACTCGCATTGTGTCACGATGTTAAATCAAGTGCTACTTGAGAGGACATAAAAGGAGTACCGCTGCATATCCGAGTCCGTGGGGTTTTCTTGTTGTGTTCCTTCTACATGGACCTTTATTTTTGTTGACCCAACATGTTTAGTTAGGTTGTGCCTAGTGAAAGAAGAATAGGAACTTAGCGCAGTCTATGGCTTGATGTTGAAATTGATTTTGACTGAAAAATAGAGACCCCTCCAATTTTTGTGTGACATGATTAACAATTTTTGATAGAATGATTGGTATGGTTCTGTGCATGATATTATGAGTATCGATCTGATGAATATCTTAAGCTAGGGCATGAACCTGATAGTTAGCAATTGGTTGTTTGACTCTGTGTCATGTGAGTGTGAGTTGCAATTCGTACTGTTCTTGCATTGTGTGCCAATCCAGAACTTGCCTAGGATGTAGGCTAGTTCGCTAGGAAAGGATCATAGGCCATTTTTGAAATAGTCCACTTAGCCTAAATGACCATCCAAATAGAATTGATATCCCTTGATCTCGGATTTTGAGCCAAAATTAACCCTTTTCATTGTCGATCCTGTTCACCTTCCCTATTTTTATGAACTTTCAGTTTGGCCCTGGTCCCCCCTTGGACATTGTGCACCTCAACTCAGACAAATCGCCTAAGTTAAGAAAAGGTTAGTGATAAAAAAGGAAAAATAATGGGTGTGGCGTATGTGTTAGAAAAAGAAAATAAAAAAGAGAAAAGAAAGAAAAGAATAAAATATGATGAAAAAGTTGTGTTTGAAATAAAATCTGCACCTGTTGCTTGATGAAAAAGAAATGAAAAAAGGGAGAATAAGGGAGGAAAAAAGTTGGTCTGAAAGTGGAAAAAGCATAGCTTATTGTCAAGGAGGGCTTAGTCACTATTTCCAAAATATATCAAACTCGTCCCTGAGCCTACGTTACATGTCGAGTAAAGTCCTACAGTAATCCTAGTCCAACTGTTCAAAAATCGAGGCATAGAAAATAAGGGCAAGCCTATGGTATTTTGCATGCAGTGATTGAACTTCTTTGTGAGAGTGAGTGTTCTATTTCAGTCCCCGATATTGAATGATTTACTGTGTGATTGGGACTTCTTTGTGGTGAGAGAACTAGAGTAACATCGATTGCTGATTGTTAGGGTAAGTATCATTTGTGTATGCTAGCTTATGTATTAGTATCGTCATGTCATCCATGGATCCTCTTGTGTTTTCTTGATAAACGATACACATGCACCTATTTTATACTGACAAGGAGAGGGGACCTTGTTATGAGCTGAACTACTTGAACCATGTGACTATCATAGTTCCTAGTTTTCTTTTGCTTAAGCGCCGTATAGGATAGTTTTTTTGTCGCTTGAGGACAAGCAACAATTTTAAGTTGAGGGTGTTAATGTGCCATGGATTTGCTGCACTTTCGACACTTAAAACTTGGAACATGAGCATGTTCTGTAGCGATTTTTAGTAGATTTGATGTGATTTTAAGTGTGTTTGCAAGAAAATAGGGTTCGGTGGCTAAGTTCAGAAAAAGAATGCAAAATAGGCTGGAACAGGCTTCCACGACTCAACTCTACGAGTCGTGAAAGAATCCACGAGTCATGGAAGTCAGTCATGGAAAGACTACTGCAAAAGGTTCCTAAAGCTTTAGAGCCAGATAGGTTTCCATGAATCGTGGACCTATCCACGAGTCGTGGTTCATGTTGCTGGAACCTAATCAGAGAAGACGCAAAAGGCCTGAGTTCCACGAGGCCAATCCACGATCTGTGGACCAATCCATGAGTCATGGAATGACTTCATGGAAGTGAACCTTCAAGAACACATAAAGCCTGATTTCCACGAGGAGTTTCCACAACCCGTAGATGGATCCACGGACCGTAGATTGTGTCTGTGGAAGTTGCTGAACCCAGTTATCCTAGTTTGTTTAGGATAGGATTTGTGATGTCTATAAATACCTTTCCTAGGTTTTCTTTTACAAATTATGCTCTAAATTTTGTAGGAAACAACTTTGAAACACTTGGTATTGAATTGGTATTGATTTTGAGAGATTATTACATCCATTGGCTCTTGATCCTTGATTCTTCTTTAATTATTCAAGATTCTGAATTTCTTTACATAATCTCGTAAGTATATGATTATGAATTCTTCAATAAATTCGATTGTTTACTTATGAATATGAGTAGCTAAATCTGTAACTAGGGTGGTGGGAACCATGATGGATTAACAAAGTAGGCAAAGTAGTTAGCAATTCTAGGATGGTGTTTATGCATGTATTGTTCTTCCCTTTGCTTTGATTATTTTTTAATGGTACACCACATTAGAAGTTGCCTTATTCTTACTTGCCGGACTAATGAGGTAATGAATGGGAAAAGGGTTGTTACAATAGAGATTTGAGGCTACCAACCCTCATCTAATAGCTTGACCTTATCTGGGAATAGCTAATCTGGGATCAAAGGTAAGGGTTAGTAAAACATACACTCGTAGACGGACCAAGTTGCATGGTGAAATTCATATATCTATGGGACCAACCATTTAGGTGAACCTAACTTACTGATCTAGCATGCTAAGCACAAGAATACATTGCTAGTACAATGCCAACTACGTTATAAACTCATGCGGAACACATTCCTAGTCCATTCTCTCTCTGAATTACATCAATGTTAATACTTTCTGTTACTTGTTACTTGATAATTTATAAACATTAATTATTACTTAACCCCCACCCTTAGGGAAATAAGACGGCTAAGAGCGTGAATACACACAGTTTTGAGGTCCTACCATATTCCATGTGGGATCGACCCTAACCTTGATTAGGTTCTATATTTGACTAATGACCACTTTTTATTTCCTTTTGGAGGTGTAATTTGGGCGTATCATACATCATCCCCATTCGATATTGACATGACTTATAGAGAATCTTCAATGCATCATTCTCTTTCAGTTTTGATGAATGCCAGCCTCTTTCAATTTTGACGAATGTCAGCCTTTTTTGGTTTTGATGAATGCCAACCTCTTTCAGTTTAGACAAACGTTAGACTCTTTCGGCCTTGACATGAAGCATATATCTTTGGTCTTGCACATCATCCCCATTCAGTATTGACATGACTTATAGAAAATCTTCAATGTGTCATCCTCTTTCAGTTTTATAGGCATCAACCACTTTTGACTTTAACGCAATAACCTCTTTTGTTTATCCATATCATCCTCATTCGATATTAATATGACTTTTTGTCATCCCCCATCAGTTTGACAGGCGTCAACTGCTTTTGACTTTAATGCAATAACCTCTTTCAGTTATCCACATCATCCTCATTTGGTATTGATATTGCTTTTTGTCATCCTCCTTTAGTTCTACAAGCGTCAACCATTTTTGACTTTAACGCCATAGAATGACCCCTTTAGAAAATCAGATATGATATCTTCTGTATGTACCTGCACTTGGAAAAAATGATTAGTAGACACATTGTCTCTTTGGCTAGCGACTTCAGTCAAAATTTAAAGGATAAAACTTTAAAAAGATTGAACACCATCCTTTTAAGGTGGGCAAGCAAATAAACATTTTATTCAAGGTAATGAATACCGCTTATAAACTCTATGTGTCCATTATGATTCATGACTTGATGGTGATTTGAAGATGATTCTTCAGAATCTGTTGTAGTTGGAGATTTTTAAAGATGACTTTAAACTTCTTATGCTGCTTGATGGAAATTTTAAGGTGCCTCCTCAAAATTTCTGCCTTAGTTACATGTTTGAAAGAACATCTTAAACTGTTGGTATGAGTCTTCATCTCTTTATGGAATTTTTGAGATGTTCTCAAAAATTTTGCTCTAGTTGAATTCTTTGATCTTTTAAAAAGGATTTTCTTGCAAATTTTGAGATCTTCTCAAAAATTCTGTCCTAGATTCCATTATGCATGAAAATAGAAATATTACAAGGAACATGATCGAGTCAAAGGTGCCTAAATATTCTGTTGAGCCAAAAATCAGGTCAAGTGTAGCTCCAACCTCTAATGCAGCTCACAAAATCTGAAATGAAAATCATTAATAGCAAAGCAATATAAACTATGCAAATATGATTTAAAAGGTGTCATGTTGAATGTAATGTTGATCCAATTTAAAATATAAGAGCCTTTTGTAAAGATAACAACCCAAAGTGTCACTTTGATAAATGGATGATCTAATTTTAACGAAATGAGGCTTTGTTGGGGAGCGTCCCAACAAGTCACTTTAGCAGGTATTAAAAGGTGGCTGCCTGCCCATTTTTATTTTTGAACGATGAAGAATGTCAAAATGGAATCATGTCTTAACTATCGTTGGTACAAACAATTAGGATTGAATAGAAATTTCTTTCATTTGCTTCTCTTTTAACTTAGATGAACTTCGAGATAATTCCTATAGCTTCAAAGGGTACCATAAACTGTCACGACCCAATTTCTCAGGTCATGATGGCACCTACAACCCCGCAGTAGGCAAACCAATTCCCGTAGCCTGGAACGATTAGTAATGAGCTACTACCTAACATCAATTACACATAATAAATGGAAATAAGCAGAAGCAGAATATAAAGATAAGACAATGCGGAAGAAATTACCCAAAATATCTACAAATGATACTACACCAACCCCAAGACTTAGTATCGATAGTACAGAAGCTTCTAATAGAGTACAAGTAATAAAAGATAAGTACAACTATCTCCGATTATACAAGAGTAACAGTACAATAGATGAGATGTGGACAAGGCCCAATCGCCAGCCGCTCACCCTAGTCTCGAATGTCCCAAAAGCTACACGAGTCATCAACGCGATCAACGGCAAAAGCTCAACTAATATCTGCACCAGAAAGATGCAGAAATGTAGTATGAGCACCAAAAAATTGGGTACTCAGTAGGCATCATAGTTCGACTGAGCGCATATAAGATATAATAACAGTAAGTGGCAGATACAAAGAAAGCAGTCACGAAAGCAGTAGATAAAGCACAAGAAACTAGCACGGAGAATAGACAACCAAGAGTTATAGGAAAACAATGCTAGCACAGAAGATATAAACACACAGAATCACAGGTGAAGGAAAGAAGAACGCACCTGGAGTCCTTGCACAACAATATAAGTAAATAAAGAGAGAGAGTTAAGAACAATGGCGGTATACCAGTAACCTCAAGTAAAAGGGACAGAAAGGAAGTAGGCCAACATAATCAACTAGAAGCCATACAATAACATAATCATACTAAAAATCACAAACTCTAAAGATAAGCATAAACCGGGATGAATCTCACAATTTATAACCTAGAATGGAATAACTAAGCCAAAAGAACCAAGAGTCTCTACTCAAATCAAGATATAGAAAAGGAACCGAAACCCACAAGCTGCTCAGAAGGCCACACAATAATGCCTCAAAGATATAGGACTCCCTAGCCCCTCAATACTCAAGCCCAAACTCAGAGCCTCAACAGGCTAAGACTTACCAATCCACCCAGAACCAATGACCACGACAAGCTCTATAAAATGACAGAAGTAATAATCTACCTACAATCCCAATGGCCACCCATACAACCGAGGAATGCAATCAAGTGAAAACAAACCCTCCAGCCGCCCATACAACCAGAGCGTACACTGAACACACAACAAACAAGGGTGGAATCCGAGTGGAATATGCATGATGATGATGAATTTGATGTAATAGTACCCCGTATACACCCCCTCATATACCTATAAGGCCCAATAAAGGCAGGATCCATAGAAGGCCCTTTCCCATGTACCTCTCCTACGTTGTACACCCTCCCCTCCTTGCAAGTTGCGTAGGCCCGTAGCCTGTGGCCTGGGGACAACAGGGGTCTATGGAGGTCTACCCCTCGACCACATACAAAACCATAAACCTCAAGTGTAACTCAATAATCGCAACCTCGTAGTACATGCCTGGCTTTGACCCAGGTCTAAATCATTAGTAGTAATCTCAAAAGACCCTCTCAAAGGGTGCACAAAGTATACTCGGGTCTAAATTAGTGCTAAAAAGTCTCAATAACCCTCTCAAGGTTACCCAGAGCGTATCCAGGTCTAAATCAATAAGAAATCAAATCTAGCGCTCTGCCCCACCGAGCCTAGTATCAGTAGAAGTCAAGAAATCAAATCATCGCAGTATCCTCTCTACTCCGAGAGGTTTTATAAAAACCAGTTCCAAAACCCTTCCAAAGTCACTTTATCAAAAACACGCCCTTGGGGCCATACAATGTTTAGAAAACCATCTATAGTAGGCCCGGAGCCAAATCAGTAGTAAAACATGCAAGGAAAACTTTTATCATGTATGATATGCTCGCAAACATTAGGGTAGCCCAAAATAGCTCAGAAATATTCCTTTTGGCCCTACACAAACTCAACAGCTCTACGACAATCATAACCAGCCTAAAAGGATATCTCTATGTCTGGGACTCGCGTACATTCCCAAATAACCCACCATCTATGTTCCAGAGTCAATAGAAGGCCGCACAGGACCACAAGGGTAATATACTATACTATGTGAATACTACAAACAACGTATGAAATAAGCGGACAACAGGGCAAACAAGGTCTGGGGTACCAAACTAAAACAACCCACCCAAGGATACTAATTAATGCAGTTATAGCCTATATACGCAGAGTCTAGTTAGGGAAAGCCATAACCTACCTGTTATCCAACGTCGTCCAAGCTCGAACTACTCTAGGAAGCTTCAATTTATAAAACCACGATAAACACAATAATCTACACATTAAAATGAGACTAACGATACCCATAATTCCATAAACATAATTGGGTCAAAATCTGGGTCACAAACGGGCCCATGGGACCCTCAACCCAAAATCAAAGATGAAAAACACCAAAGTGTTCCTTACCATCCCAGGAGCACATGCTCAAAATTTGAGCAAAAACGGATCAAAGGAAGGGGGTCAAAACAGCCCCAACAACTCAAGAACAAACTAGAATTAAAAGGAGAATTTACGGAATTTAAAGGCTAGAACTTACGAATTGAAGGCAAGAAATTGACCACGGACCGTAAAATAATCACCCCAACACCTTGGAATAAGCCCACACAAAAATTGGGAGCTTGGAGCTTAAGAACAACGGAGGAAACGGATTGTGGGTGAAGAAAATGAAGAAGAAGGTATATATACAGACATGGATTTGTTCATCGCTATCGCGAAGAAATACCTTCGAGATCGAGATGAACAAAGTGCCAACTCATCGCGACTGTGAGGGTCAGCCTTCGAGATCGCGATGAACAAAGGAGCAGGGCCTTCATCGCTATTGCGAGAAAACCCTTCGAGATCGCGATGACCAAGGAATTCCTTCATCGCTATCCCGAAGAACCCTTCGAGATCGCGATGAACAATTTTCAGCCATAGCAGCAACAGAAAACCTGCAGCGCTAAAAACTTCTATGGGGCATTCCAAGCACAATAGAAACCCGATACACAAAAACCAATAGTGCTATTAGAGTTGATACGACGTTCTGGACTCAACAAAATCAATGAAACTTTGATATGAGGTCGTTTTTGAAGAATGTTGACCCAAGGCAACACTAGCTAATGCCAACCAAACATCTGAAATGATCCCGGGTAACCCGGCACCCGAACCAACCAACTACCTAACACAAACTCGGGATTTCGGAGCTAACAACGCTGATGAAATTTCCATCCGAGGTCGTCTTCTCCGAATATTGACCAAAGTCAATGAAATAAGCCCAGCTGGCCTGAAAATGCAGAACGAGAGAGAATTTCTAGCTGAAAAGCTCCCGGATCCGAAATAAAGGTCCCTCCGAACTAAAGTCCACACTCCGGAGCTAATGGAACTGTCGGAAGTTGATTATGAACACGTTCACCCAGAATGTTGATTGAGGTCAATGATTTCAAAAGCTAAAAGCTCTAAAACAAGGAATGCCCAAAAAGAACAAACAAGTGGCCAGGGAACCAAACTACCAGTCCTAGCAAGCCATAAATGTCTTGGGGCCACTACAGGTAAGCTCTAACGGTACAAGAGAGGCAAAAATGCATAAATGACCAGAAGGGTCATTACATCTTTCGTCCCTGAAAGTCAGGAAAGAATGAAAGACTAGAGATTAAAAGAACAGCGGATACAAAGCCCGCACTACTCTCTCGGACCACTCGGGTAGCCTGCTCGACAAGACGGCACCCAACAGAACACAGAACCCACGAAAGCAACCAAGCCTTAACCGCTTACTAGCCAACTAGATTCCAAACTCAAACTCCAAAACTGCAAAGATCTTCTAGCCCAAACTAAACCTCGAGAATCTCAACCGAAAAGAACCAACACAACATTAAAACCAGAAAATCAAGGCGATCAAAACCGAGAACTCAAACCTTCGAAACCACAACCAAGTTTGCTAGAAAAGCCAACAACCAAAACTCTAACTCATGAACCCGCTGATCCGCAAAACCGTTTTATCCTGAACTGAATCCTTTCGCACCAATAGAAAGTTTCTTATAAGTCAAAAACTCAAACAACCCCCAAAATATCAGCTGGAATACCGGAGATCCATGGTTCCCACTTATACTTTACCATGAACGAATTCACCTCTTTTTGCTTAAAGTCCTTCCAAGACAGGATATAGTCCACAAGTATTTGCCCTTCAAGATAACAACTCAAAGCATACCTTTAGAAACTGGAGTTACCTATCCCGACTGGTCATTAACCAATGAACGTACACTTTTGCTAACTGCATCCTCAATAAATGGACCCAGTTGAACAACCCATCTGAACCCGACTGAAGTTCGCACACTAAAGTTAGGAAATGCAATATGAAAACCTTGTGTTGATGGAGAAACTTCCAAACTGTAGAACAAAGCCAACCTTGCTGAACCGTGCCAAGTCTGAATCAACTGGAAATGGATGAACCAGGGCAAGCTTGCCCAACAGACCCAAACCCAAAACCAAAGTCCTGTGAGAACTGTGGTAAGCCTACCACAAAGGTTGTAGCCATCACTAAGCTCCAAAGTCTAAGAAGTACCTGCTGCTACTCTGAATACTCGAACACCATTCGGACTTTAAATTGCCTTACGAATCTCACCTCTGGAAGAAGTCCACCATGCCATGAATATCAAGTCGAAACACCCTGAAGTGAAAAGAAGAGGTGCCTGGGGTTCAAAATTGCCATCTAGCCATAGAAATCTTCACATGTACCTTCAACTCACCCCTTTGGCTCGAATCAACCGCTCTATTGTATCAGCACACAAAACAACCATCCCCTATCATACCACAAACCAACTTCTAGTCCTCAATGGCCAAGTCCAACCAACACTGGAACCCCACATAAAAGATAACCCTGGAAGAATCAACTAAACAAGCTTTCAAATTATCGGCAGACGAAATGTGACCACCAGTCTCTAAGTATTATTACAACTCAAAATAGCCTTGCAAGCCCTAACCGGAACAACCTGATCACATATAACATATACCACTGCTGAATCTGGAACTCACACCGCTGAGTCTATCTAACCATGGTAGAAGGAACCTCGTACTATCTAGAACACCATCAAAATCTGGAATGTCCAGCCTAACTCAAAGGTTAGCAAAGGACTAGTTGTCCAAGGCCAACTATCACTCCTCAACTGAAATGGGGAAACTAAGTCATCTGAACTCAATGCCTTCCAACCCAAGAAGCTGCAACTGAAAAGAACCAACCACGAACCATCAGAAGTAGTTTTCTAGCCCATGATTTTGAAACCCAACTTTAAAATTCCCAACCAAAGCCTTTGTCAAACCAGTACGCTGCCAATGAACCCTTAGGAACCGAAGCCAACTAGGACATGAATACACAATTTGCCCAATCCATAGATGCTACTGAAGCTTAAACTAATTGAAGGAAAAGCCACCGTAATTTGTAGATGGTCGAATCAAGTCACCAACCCATAACCCAAAGCAATCTCTCAGTGGTCACCCTAGTCAACTACTAGAACACACAAGCATGAACAAGGAGTCATCTCCCTCCTTTTTCAACTAAACAAAACCCTTCCTTGGCATATACCAAACCTTACAAATCCTTTCTCAAATAAAAATCTCGGGCCATTCCCTTAGCTCTCATAATTACATTGAAAAATCTTAACAAGGCAGGATAAAATTGGTCGGATGTCCGATATCACTCAATATGCTATGAATATAACTAGACCATGAGGCTACAGTCAACACTTAGCCAGAACTGCTATAGCCAAACACTCAATCACGGTGCCACAACCAAACTCAACCCTATCGATCGGAGCTGGCGAGAATAAGAAAGCAACCCAACCAGACATAAAACAGGAGGAAACACGAAAGCACCCCATACCTGCTAACTTACCAAACAAAACAACTAAGGAGGGCCGATTCAAATCACTTGAGATAAGAAAAACTAACCACTTAACACCAACATAACTAACACCATTCAATGTAAAATAGGGCCTCAGACTCCGGCACTACAAATGGTATAACATCAAACAAACAGATGGATCTCTAGTTGTGCTACATAACGGCCTAGGCAACAACCATCTAGGACCGCTAGAAAGGAAGACCCAAGCAAGCCTATAGCCACAAAAAACAGAAACTGAGTTCTACAAAACCTACCCACAAGCTATAACCTCGGGAAAATACCTCTCAAGAACATCTCACCCCATCCACTACTAAAGAATAAACTACCAATAAACAATGCATAGATACTACAACTCAAGTAATAAAATAACTAAACAAGTAGCAGGTACGCATATAAGAAAATAAATAGTAGAAGGGATAGAATCGCAACGCGAGTAGGACTATCACAAGCCAAAGGTAGCAAAGGCCTAACCTGGAGTAATGATATCAGGAACTTCAACCTCGGGCCTACCAGGAAGGGCATCAAACTTATGGGATCTAACTCTGGACTGAGTAGTCGAAGCTGAGGGCTCAACCATCCCTCGCCAGGGACAATCTCTAAAATAGTGACCAACCACTCCACAGTCATAACACCGTGACTGACTAGGATATGTGAACATGGGGAAATCCCTAGCAAAGTGCCCATGCTCACCGCACTGAAAGAAAAACCCACGGAAAGAAGTCGGGAGAGAAGATCTTGTTGAACCTGACTCGCCACCACAACCTACCCAACCTGAATGCAAGCCTTAGAGAATCTGACCCATACCCTATCAACTCTACTCAACATATCTTATGCCACCATCCCCTGAAACCTGTGGAGTAACTAAAACTGGCTTACTAGATAAGAAGCAATGAAACCTATCTCTAGTGGAGAAATTCCTACCTCGAGTCTGGGAACCACGAAAACCATCCTGACCACGATGTCTCTTAGCACTAACCCCATAAGCCTCACGACACAAACCCTCGATAACCCAAGAATGATCCACTACCTGCAGGAAGGTCATCCAAACTATAACCAAATACTCGGTCGCCAAATGGAGCGGTGAAATCAAACCTCTAACAAAGCTTCAAACTCTATCAAACTCTGAAGGCATAGACCTAGCAGTACGCCTAACCAGCTCGTGAAATCTGGCCTCATAGTCCAACACCTACATACAGCCCTACTAAAAAACTGGAAGCCCAACCCTAACTAAAGCACCACTAGAAGAACCAGGTACTGAAATACCCACTGGAGGAATCAGTGTCCTAACCACGGTGTCCTGAAGAACTAGAGTATCTATGAATCCAATTGGAGGCTGGGCTGACCCCACACCCCTTATCTGATGCGATGAACTCTCAAACTGAAGTCCTGGCACTGATAGAAGCACTAAAGCAATAGGCACAAAAGCCTCGACACCAGTCGCTGTCGAACTCATCTTAAGCATCTGAGAAGGAATGAAACAACCAAAGTTTAGAAGTCAATAGAGCCAGGAACGCACGACAAGAAGCCAAAAAGATGAAAGTTTTCCTAACAATGCCATGTATCCTCCCGCAGATAGGATATGAATATTATCATACTGATCTGTGAGACTCTACGCAGACACTTGCTTCTTTACCACGACACCGATGAACCTAGAGCTCTAATACCAAGCTGTCACAACCTAATTTCTTAGGTCATGATGGCACCTACAACCCCCAGTAGGCGAACCAATTCCCGTAGCCCAGAAAGGTTAGTAATAGGCTACTACCTAACCAATACGCACAATGAACGAAAATAAGCGGAAGCAGAATATAAAGATAAGAAAATGCGGAAGCAACAACCCAAAATATATACAAATGATACTACACCAAACCCAAGACTTGGTATCAATAGTACAGAAGCTTCCAATAGAGTACAATTGTTAGAAGTAACAAAAGATAAGTACAACTTTCTTCGAATATACAAGAGTAACAGTACAAAAGATGAGATGTGGATAAGCCCCGATCATCAGCCGCTAACCCTAGTCTCGAATGTCCCAAAAGCTGAATGAGTCTCCAATGCGATCAACGGTGAAAGCTCAATTAATATCTGCACCAGAAAGATGTAAAAGTGTAGTATGAGAACCAAGACAACGGGTACTCAGTAGGCATGATCGATCGACTGAGCGCATATAAGATATAAAAATAATAAGTAGAAGATAGCAAGAAAGCAGTCACAAAAGAAATAGAGAAAGCACAAGGAACTAGCACGGGGAATAGACAACCAAGAGTTATAAGCAAACAATGCTAGTACAGAAGATATAAACACAAAGAATCATAGGTGAAAGAAAGAATAAAGCACTTGGATTCCTTGCACAACAATATAAGTAAATAAAAACAGAGAGTTGAGAATAATGGTGGTATACCGATAACCTCAAGTAAAAGGGACAGAAAGGAAGTAGGCCAACATAATAAACTAGAAGACATACAATAACATAATCATACTTAAAACCATAAACTCTCAAGATAATCATAAACCGAGACCAATCTCACAATTTATAACCCAGAATGGAATAACTAAGCCACATGAACCAAGACTCTCTACTCAAATCAAGATATAGAAAAGGAACTGAAACCCAAAAGTTTCTGAGAAGGCCACACAATAATGCCTTAAAGATATAGGACTCCCTAGCCCTTCAATACTCAAGCCTAAACTCAGATCCTCAACAGGCTAAGACTTACCAATCCACCCAGAACCAAGGACCATGAAAAACTCTATAAACAAAAGTAATAATCTACCTACAATCCCAATGGCCGCACAATACAATCGAGGAACGCAATCAAGTGAAAACAAATCCTTTGGCTGCTCATACAACTGTAGCATACACTAAACACACAACAAACAAGAGTGGAATCCGAGTGGAATATGCATGATGATGATGAATTTGATGTAATAGTACCCCGTATGCACCCCCTCTGATACCTATAAGGTCCAATAGAGGCAGGATCCATGGAAATCCCTTTCCCGTGTACCTCTCATACGCCGCACACCCCCCTCATGGCATGCTGCATCGGCCCGTAGCTTGTGGCCCAAGAATGACAGGGGTCCATGGAGGTCTACCCCTCGACCACATACATAATCGCAAACCTCAGGTGTAACTCAATAATCGCAACCTCGTAGTACATGCCTGGCTTTGACCCGGGTCTAAATAAGTAGTAGTAATCTCAAAAGACCCTCTCAAAGGGTGCTCGAAGTATACTCGGGTCTAAACCAGTGCTAAAAAGTCTCAATAACCCTCTCAAGGTTGCCTAGAGCATATCCAGGTCTAAATCAGTAAGAAATCAAATCTAGCGCTCTGCCCCACCAAGCCTAGTATTAGTAGGAAATTAAGAAATCAAATCATCGCAGTATCCTCTCTACTTTGAGAGGTTTTATAAAAGCCAGTTCCAAAACCCTTCCAAAGTCGCTTTATTAAAAACGGGTCCTCGGGGCCATGCAATGTTTAGAAAACCACCTATAGTAGGCCCAAAGCCAAATCAGTAGTAAAATATGCAAGGAAAACCTTTTTCATGTATGATATGCTCGCAAATAATAGGGTAGCCTAAAATGGCTCATAAACATTCCTATCGGCCCTGCATAGGCTCAACAATTCCACAACAATCATAATCAGCCCAAAAGGATATCTCCATGTCCGGGTCTCATGGACATTCCCAAATAACCTACCATCTATGTTTCAGAATCAATACAAGGTCGCACAGGACCACAAGGGTAATGTACAATACTACACGAATACTAGAAATAACGTATGAAATAAGCAAACAACAGGGCGGACAAGGTCTGGGGTACCAACCTAAAACAACCCACCCAAGGATACTAATTAATGCAGTTATAGACTATATACGCAGAGTCTAAGTATGGAAAGCCATAACCTACTTGTCATCCGGCGACTAGCTGCGGGGATGGCATCGTCCAAGCTCAAACTTCTCCAGGAAGCTCCAATTTGCAAAATCACTATCAACACAATAATCTACACATTAAAACGAGAATAACGATACCCATAATACCATAAACATAACCGGGTCAAAATTTGGGTCACAAACGGACCCGTGGGACCAGCAACCCAAAAGCAAAGACAAAAAACACTAAAGTGTTCCTTACCATTCCGGGAGAACATGCTCAAAATTTGAGCTGAAACGGACAAAAGTAAAGGAGTCAAAACAGCCCTAACAACTCAAGAACAAACTAGAATTAAAAGGAGAATTTACGAAATGGTAAGGTTAGAACTTACGAATTGAAGGCGAGAAATTGACCACAGACCATAAAATAATCACCCCAACACCTTGGAATAAGCCCACACAAAAATTAGGAGCTTGGAGCTTAAGAACAATGGAGGAAACAGATTGTGGGTGAAGAAATCGAAGAAAGTATATATACAGACATGGTTTTGTTCATCGCGATTGCGAGGGTCAGCCTTCGAGATCGTGATGAACAAAGGAGCAGGGCCTTCATAGCTATTGAGAGAAAACCCTTCGAGATTGCGATGACCAAGGAATATCTTCATTACTATCACGAAGAACCCTTCGAGATCGCGATGCAAAATTTTCAGCCATACCAGCAATGCTAAAAACTTCTATGGGGCATTCCGGGCACAATCAAAACCCGATACACAAAAACCAATAGTGCTATTAGAGTAGAAACGACGTTCCAGACTTAACAATATAGACAAAACTTCCATATGAGGTCGTTTTAGGAGAATGTTGACCTAAGTCAACACTAGCTAATGCCAACAAAACATCCAAAATGAGCCTGGGTCACCCGGGACCCAAACCAACCAACTACCTAACACAAACTTGGCATTTCGGAGCTAACAGTGCTGACATAATTTCTATCCGAGGTCGTCTTCTCTGAATGTTGACTAAATTCAATCAAATAAGCCCAACTGGCCTGAAAATGAAGAAAGAGAGAGAATTCCAAGCTAAAAAGCTCTCGAATCCCGACCAAAGGTCCCTATAGACCAAAGTTCACGCTCCGTAGCTAACAAAACTATCTAAAGTTGATTACGAGCATGTTCACCCAGAATATTGATTGAGGCCAACGATTTCAAAAGCTAAAAGCTCTAAAACAAGGAATGCCCAAAAAGAACAAACAAACGGCTCGGGCACCAAACTACTGGTTCTAGAAAGCCATAAATGAGTTAGGTCTGCTACAGGAAAGCTCTAACGGTACAATAAAGGAGAAAGTCCGTAAATGATCAAAAGGGTCTTTACATAAACATATCAAATTATCGACAAGATTTGTGCATCTTGGTTCAATCAAAGGTTTTGAATTATACATGTCCTCATGTTTCAAGTGACCTCACTGCAAAGAAAGTCCTATTTCACACATATTTGAAGTATTTGATCTAAGGAATTTTATGAAGTACACTCACACTCAAAAGAATGTCCAAAGCATGCAATTGTGATTCATATGCTTGGCCTTCATATAAGTCTTCACTAATGTGAGAACATTTGGAATGAGATCATGATGGGCTTGTTATTTGCTTGTAATATGGGATTAGGGATGGTTAGGATATTCATTTAGGATAAGAGTGACTTAATCCCTACTTGAGCATTGCACTAAACTTGTGTTTTTGCTGCACTTTTGGCACTTGAACTTCTTTGTTGTTCCTTTCTTTTGTTTTGACTTCTTTTGAATCTTTTCAGTGAAGCCCTTTTTCTTTTTATTCTGGTGCATTTTTTATTTTTTTTTAAAGTTTCTCCATTATTATTGGAGTATTTTTCTTCGCTGTTTCTATTGGGTTTTCTCCTTTTCTTGACCTTATGGAGAATTTTTAACTCCTTTCTTTTCTTTGGAAGTTGTTTTATATCCTTTACTTTCAGGGACTTTGCATTTTTTGCCTTAGACAACTTCAAATTTGAATCCTCTTCTGTAGTTTGCATATCTTCAGTGCGCTCAAGGAGGTCGGGCTAAGAGAGGGATAATGCATGTAAGCACTCAAATAGGTATAGGCTAATATATGATTATTCAAACAAAAGGGTTTTAGGCTCAAAGTGGGGACATTCTACGGATTAATGTCAATTGGTAGGCAATGAAAGACACAAACGGGTCAAAGAAGGCCTACAATCCTTTCCCAAACCAAATATTACTCAAAATTTTGCCTCAACAAACATGTAGGCCAAATTCTAGATCAATAGTGCGAGGCAATTGAATTTAATCTAAAAGCGCACCACACAATGCACATGAAACAATGAGGTTAGTTTCATTCTTATCCTAAATGTATGGAAGAGAATATTCTCAAGTGACATAAAGATACGACTGAGAGGTACCCAAAGAATCTATGATTCACCCAACGTTAACATTCTCAATTATATAAATTATTTTACACATTTCTAACTATTTAGGCACCAACCAAGTTAAAGATGTGATTCTTAAAAAAATATTATTTTTTTATAATTTTTTGAATAAGGGATACTGATAAATGCTCAATCATGCTCTCAAAGTAAGAGGCCACGATGATCGCGTAGTCAAAACAAAATTTATAATCTCCTAACAGATGTCGGGGTCGTACCCAAGGGACCTAATTTAGCTAGTTAGAGATTGTGCGAAGCTATTTCAAAGAGAGAGTAATTTTTCAACAAAACCAAAGAAGTAAATGGGGGAATTGGGAAAGTTTTCACTACTAACTCAATTCAATAAAGAGCTATAAAATCAAGATGGGTGTACCAATAAGAACTAGATGACTAGGGGTGCATTTCCAATGGGGCATTCACTATAGGATATGGTAAACACTAATTCACTTAAATTTTCACCTATTGACACGGGTAGCATTGGTTATGGGTGTGGAATGTTATCTCTCGATCAACATCTACATATCTGATAATTTTGGTTAGAACATCATTCGGTGTGCTAAATAACCAACCAACATTTGCTTGGAGAGGTCATCCTATCTCTAGCTCAGACCCTTAAAATAGGAGATTCCGTGATTGGAGCTATGTCTAGCCTTCAATCTAAGTGGATTCCCAAGTACCCACTAGCAATTTCACATCCACAACTACAAAATTCTCTCTCGAGCAATTACATAGCCAAGTAAGGTAAATTCATGTTTGCAACCACATATTTTAGATTAAAACATGGTGAAATTACTAGACCCATATCATATAAGCAATTATAAAAGTGAATTAACAACAACCACACCCATTAGCTAAGCACCCATCATCAATACACCCCTAGACAAGAGAAATTAGCCACTCATAGAAGTGGGAGAAGATATACCAGCTGGGTAAATCAAATTCCAATCCATTGTAGTTGATTCTCAAGTTTTAGAGTCAAATTAGGCACACAATTTGTTAACCAAAAGATTGGATTGATAACCCTTTCTCAATGGAGATGGAGAAAATGTTTACAAGCCAAATATATCTCCAAGTTCTCTATCTTAAATTCTCTGCAAAAATTCTATATACAAAATAAGCCTAAAATTGCCTTTTATATGTTCCTAAATCATCACATAAATTTAGGACCAAATTGCCCTACGGGTGGTGTGCGATGTGACATTCAGTTCACACATCACAGTGTACGCATCGTACACCTGCTTTAGATTGATCAGTGACTTCAGCAGCATAGGTAAGATTTGTGCGAAGGTGGTGCATTTTGCACCACGGGATGTGCGCGTCGCATGGCGACCGCACTCCTTCGCAGAATCTTCAGTCATCATTGCAGCTTCATGTGGAGGAGGTGCGAACCGCACCTCGGCTTGTGCATATCGCACAACCACCGCACCTCCTGGCAGATTCTTCAGCTTTTCTCAACTCTTCACACTTAGCTCCTTTTTGGCTCTTTTTGGGTCTATATCCTTGTTTTTCCTCTTCTTTACAAAGTACCTGCATAGATATCAATAAAGGCCATAAGAACCTCTAAATCGATATAAAATATAGCAATAATTCATGGATATAGGTTCAATAAGTTGGTAGATTACCGACTTATCAAACCCCCAAACTTGAACTATTGCTTGTCCTCAAGCAAGATACTCACACGACAAGGAATGAATTATGCTAAGGCTCAATTAAGGCACAGAAACTACTCTACACTAAAAATGTAAGAAAAAGAAAAAAAACAAATGACTCAAACAAAAGACTCAACTACTATGCTTATCTCAATTTGGACCACCACATGCTCACGACAATTTCTCATTTCAAAACCTTTTGTTAAAAGGACATCAACTTTCATTCAAAACTCAAGGGAATTTTTTTCTTTCAAACCAAGACATTTAAGCTTCTCAAGTCATTGGCATGGACCTTCAAGGTTTGCCAAGTGATTCGCCACACATCTTATCTCATTCATTTCCCTCAATTAAAATAGAGACTCATGGTTCGATTCGAGTGCATGATGCCACTCACCACGAGAGAGAATCCCACTCACAATCATTCAATTCACTAAATATGGGATTATGGGAGAACCGAGAATACTCTCTCTCTCTCAAGGAAGTTCAAGTGCATGCGCATCGAACCATAGGCTTGCCCTTCATGTAAATCGCCACTAATGTAGGGTAGCCAAGCTCGTAATCACCAAGGACTTGCGGGTTACAATGTGTGCTAGGGATAAGGTGAGGATATCATTTGGTTCAAGTGACTACACCTCTATAATGCTCTTTGTTTTTATTTCAAACGCCGCTCACATTTTTCAATTTTAACTTCACCCTATTTCTCCCTTACACAACCCAAGATTTCTCCTTTTTACCTCATGATCATTCACACCTTATATCACCTTCACTTGGTAGCACCTATTTTTGCTTTTCAATTTGCTCATTGGATTGACCTTTTGGTGCAATTTTCAATTCTTGAATCAAGGTGCTACCTTGCACTTGAAGTGCATTTCTTTTCTTTTCCTCATTTGATCATATACACCCCCAAACATAGGCATTTGCCTATGTTATCTTTTGTCCCCCACCCCAAACTTAGGCTTTTAGCCTACATTTCATTTTCAAGCAATTAGGGAGGATGGGTTCCAAGATAGAGGTTCCAAAAAGGTCAAGGTGTTAAAAAGGTGTCAAAGAATGGTCTCAAGCTCAAATGGGTTCACTAGGATTTGATGTCATTGGGAGGTCATTTGAGTGTAGCAGCTATCAAAAAGGGCCTAAGGTTATTTTTCCAAGCTTGGTTACACCTAGAATTTTGCCTTGAATCACATTCGGGGCAAGTTCTAGATGACACTTCTGCACAAGAATCAAGGTAAATTCTCACCGCACAAGGCATCATGCCACAAGACTTCATCCATTAGTCCCACAATTAATTGGGGCAAATGACTTTTGATAAGCTATTCCGAGTTTATTACACACTCGTTTGTGAGTCAATCAAGCCAAAGAGAGAGTGTGCAAGCCATGATAAGAGAATGCTTTTCCTCAAAAAAATCACTTCCCTTCTTCCTTTCATTTTCAAAAATATATTGCCGTGAAAATGTTTTGGTGGGCCCATTTCGAGACAAGCACTTACAGACTCAATTTTAAACTAAAACTTGGCATTTTCCCTTAGAAAGTCATCTCTCAATCTATCATAGGGAAACACCAACCCGGTTCAACACGGAAAAACAAAAGAGAAGAAAAAGAAAAAGAAAATAATCAAAACTTTTGCTCCTTGGAAAAGAATCGTAGTATTAAGAAAACCCTCGAAGTTTATTCTACACTACTATGAACAAGGTGATCCATAATTTTTTGCGCTCATGAAACTTTCAAGAACAAGCCCCGGCGTAAGCATTTAGCGCATTTGTAAGGCATGGGTAGTGGAACAATGGGGCATGTAAGACCAACCCGGCACACCATCTATAAAAACATCAAGCCCGGTGAGGGAACAATTAAGCTCAAAGTAAAATGAAAACATAATCTAGAGAAAAGAAAAATAATAGCATCACAATCAATTCTCCAAAATGTGCCCGACAAGGGCCAAATAAACTAAGTAGAATAGTCAACTAGGCCCGACAAGGGCAATAAATTATCTCAAGCCCACTCATGGGTATCAAAATGCAAGTAAGTAAATCCACCCCCTCTCCATAAAAGGAGCATTGCCCTCAATTCTCATAGTGCAATGCGAAAAGGGTGGAACTCCCTGGAGGCTCTAGTCCTCATTATCAGCATCATCAGGAGCAGCTTCTTCTTCAACATTCTTCCCACTTGGGCCAGCACCACCCCTACGAGAATCTTCTGACAATGTGGAGTTGTGAAGAACCTTCTGAAACACAGGGTCCTTATAGTCATCCGACTCCTGAATAGCATGCCCGGACAACTCTTCTTCAACATAGGAGGCAAACAAACTATCTGAGGGGCCGGGAATCTTTTGAGGTGGAGGCAATATGGACAAGTCCTCTTGGATTATCGGTGCTTTCCCTTTTTCCTTGGCCATGTATAATTGAAGGGACTTGAGATACCTCTCGCACGCATCCACTTGTTTCCATAGATGGAGAGTACTTTCCACCACCTCTTTCATAACCACTTTGACTGCCCTGTCAATCAAAACTGGGAGGTCATCTGACAAATCCTTCAACTGCCTCTCATGATTGTATGTTTTGTTAACTATGTCTTGGAGGCTGAGTGGCTCCCTGGGTGCAGTAGCTGGAGGAGTGTGTTCTTGTGAGGTAGTAGGCGAAAGAGGAGAGGTATGCATTTCAACATTCAAGTCATCTTCCTCGGCTTCCACCGATTCTTCAACCCTAGGCCTTTTAAATTGGGAAGCATCCCGGTCAGTATTTTTGTCAAAATCCAACACACCAATAGCAGGGGTGGGAGTATCACTATCGAAGAAGGGAACATCGGCTTGTGCACATAATTTGCTGATCAATATTGGGAAGGGAAAAGCATCACTACTCCTTAGGGACTTCCTTTTTATCACCAAGGCAATGAACTCTCCCACATTGACATAATCTCCAGCCATGATTGCAGCTATCAACATGGCTCCATCGTGTGTGATCTTTTGGTCGTTCTGAGATGGTATAAGATGGGTGCACAAAAAGTCATACCACAAGGGGGCCTCGAAGTACAAAGTTTGACGGGGGATTTCACCTCCCATGGTGGCACATGAAGGTGTATAAGGAGCAATGATGGGAGCAGCCCACTCGAGAGGTTTGAGCCTAAGGAGCAACTTCTCTATTAGGATGGGTGCTGAATCAATTGGATTACTCTAGTAGATGGCATTAATGGTAGCTGGATTGATGTGGACTTCTTTCCCCCTAACCATAAATGAGTCCAATGTGGGAAATTTCTCACAACCCCCTTTGAGGCCCCTAGTATCTTGGGCGGCTTGGTATAAAGCGAAAAACTCCCGGACCAACTCCTTGTAATAATTCCCAGGTACTTCCTGAAATGGTTGCCAGTGGCGCTTAGCAAACTAAGTGAAGATGTTGGGAAGATTATCCCCCACTAAATTCAGATTAAAGCTCATCTCCTTATTTAAGGAACTGACCCTATCACGATCATAGATCACTTTCATGCCCTCCATTCCAAACCAAACTCTCTCCTCCTCTGAGGCTTGATCACGGCCCGATGAGACTCTCTTTTTCATTTTTGAAGTTAGCTTGGAGGAGGAGGGAGTGGTTGGACTGCGTGAGCTCCTCTCAGCGTTACCCCTGTTAGAAGACATAGTCTGCATCCAAAGATTGTGAGCTAAAAACAAAAACAAAATCTACGAAGGTTGGAATGCAACAGATTAGAAATCAAAGTAGGTGTCTGTTGTCTTGTGCGGACCACATGCAAAATGCACTAGGAAGAGTGCGTATCGCATGTGCTGTTGCACAAGATAATAGAACCTTCAGGAAATTTTTCTATTGAGGTGTGACGCTGGTGCGATCCGCACCATCAGAAGTGCGTGTCACACCAAGTTTTTCCCCTAAAATCAGTGTTCTGCACTTTCTTTTAAACTTGGTGCGGCGTATTGTGTGACCTGCACATCAAGATATATGCATCATATGCGAAATGCACAAAGACACAATTGGAATTTTTGGTTCCTTGTGTTCTTGTGAGTTACGCATATGATCCATAGAGCAAGAAGTGCTTCAGCACTTAGCACCACATACAACCAATTCACAACAACAAGTGGGGAAAAAAGGGGGTTCATGACAATAACTTCCGGGTACTCAGACTTCCCCAGATTTCCATTAACACATAACCAACAAGAAAGGACTCAACGACTTCCCTTAAGATGGACGTTACCCCATCTATCATCGGGAACATCAAGCCTTCCTTGAAACAATGGGCACCAATAGCATGTCAAAAATAAACCTCCTCCCTGCACAAGATCATATAACCTAACTAGATTTTCAATAAGGATCATGGGCATACAATCAGCAACATTCAACCTCAATTATCAATTATCAATCAAAACCTCGTGACTACCGATGAATTTTCTTTAAGAACGGCATCACCCAATCTGTCATCGGGCCAAATCAAGCACTAGTCACAAGTGGTTACTCAGACTTCACCCGTCACAGCTATTAAGGCTAAACATTACTACCAATCAACATGCATAGTTAAAATTTACAATCTACCAAGTTGACATTAAGAGAATTCATCATTACAACTCAAATTGGGGACCCAAATTTTTTGGATCTCACCCATTATCAACATGGCTAGTCTACTAAGCATGCTTCACAATATGAGTTCCCAACAATCATAAAAATAACTATTTAACATCAGGGAACTTACAACAAGTTAAGATTACAAAATGAAGAACGAAAATCAAAGCTTTTTGAATTCCAACAATGGTGACCCATAAGATCTCCCGGAGAATAACGGTGGCAACGTGGAGAAGTGGTGGAGAAGATTGGATGAGAAGAGGAGAAGATTTTGTGGGAGTTTGAGGGATTTGGAGGGAATTTTGGTGGAGGATTTTGAAAGTTGTGGAGAAATATGGTTGAAAAAGAAGAGAGAGAGGTAGTTTTAAAAGAAAAAGAAGAAGAATAGTTGGCCGGGTCATCTCTGGGTCGGATCAGTCAATGGGTTAGGTCAATTAAAATTTCAAATTTACCTCCTGTGCGCCACGACATGCGATTCGCACCAGGCAAGGTGCGGACCGCATGGCGTATCACGCATGCCCCTTTTTCTCCCCTGGGTTTTCTCAGGCATCTGTTTCCTTGTGTGATGGAGGTGCAATGCGCACTTGGGCTTGTGCGGTCCACACAGTCCAACGCATGTCACCTCTATTTTTTTAATTTTTCTCCAGGACATCTGTTTTGGTATGTGATTGGCTGTGCGACACGCAAAATTGCTTGTGTGGTCCGCATAGTCCACCGCATGGCACCTTTTTTCCTTTCTTTCATTTCGTGAGTTCTCCATTCCATGCATTCCATACAGAACATCAAAAACAACAAAGAATAACAAAAAACAAAGAAAGAAACTTGGGTTGCCTCCCAAGCAACACTTGATTTAATGTTGCAGCACAATGATATTACCTTAATCCTTATTCATTTTTGGGGATATTGACGATGTCGCTAGGCAGCGTTCCCAACATTCGTCAGTTTATTTGGCTTGATAGGTGGGTCATTTGGGCCTCAAGGTGTTTGATCGAGGCACTATTGGAGCTCATTGTTTGGTGAAGTGTATAAACCTCACTCTTTAGCTTACTCACTCCCGAGTTTATCGTATCCACCTTCTTAAGAATCAAGGACAACATGTCTTCTATCTTGGATTGGCCGGGATTGCTTGTGCCCAGTTGGTAGAGAGAATCAGATTTGTTTAGGGGGATGTAAGGATTTGAGCTTCGATGATTAAAGCGATCACCATCCTTCTCTCTTTCATGCCAATTTCCATCCCTCTCTTTGTCTCTAATCAAACCTTGATTCTCCTCCCTCGGCCGATAATACCCGGGATGAGAACCCGCCGACATGTAGCATAGCATACCATCAACCTAAGTCATAATCTCAATATCATTCACCTTAATCTATGGTGTACTCACTGCATTCACCTTCTTAACACCAGCTCCCATCACATGCTTGGCCATCAAGTCAGTTTGTGTCATCATTTTAGCCAAAGCTTCATCTTGCTCCTCATCTTTTCTTCTTGTTTCATTTGTCAAGATTGTTGAGGGCGTTCCCAAAGTTGACACCTCTGCCTCTCTAGTATGACAAGCATGATTGCTCTTGGTCATTCATTCTAATAGCACTGAGGCAATGTGAAGCTCAAGATCCATAAAGGTGCCACCTCCAAGGTTATCGTCCACTGATTTATTCACGGATTTTAATGACTGGTAGAAACTTTGCAACAACACATTGTTTAACAATTCATGGTTTGGACACAAGAGAAGCTTCGTCTTGAATCATAGCCAAACCTCATGTAGGGCCTCATCTGGGAGTTGCTTAAAGTTAGTAATCTCATCTCGGAGTTTCATCATGCGAGATGGAGGAAAGAACCTTAAAGTTAATGCTTCAACCAACTCAGCCCAAGATGTGATGGATCCATCCGACAATTCTTCCAACCACGTCTTGTCTTTCCCTGTCAAATAGAAAGGGAATTGGCGTAATCAAATAGACTCTTGGGAGATATTATGGATGATGTATGGTTGGAAAATCTCCACGAAGTTCCGAATATGCCAGTTGGCGTCCTCATAGGAAACTCCACTAAATATCCCCTTCATTTGAATCAAATAAGGCATGGTGCTTGTCACATGAAAGACAACATTTCCCACCGTGGGGGGTAGGCGGATTGCACCTACACCTCCGTGCATCATAGGCTCAGCAACGTTGGTGTTGTCAAAGCTGCCAATGCTCTCATTGACAACGGCTTCGTCCATTGCTGGCCTAATCAATCAACACACAAACAACAAAAAGTAAAAGAAAACAAATACTCTCAAGTTGACATCACAACAACAATCAAAAATTAGCTAATACTCAAGTCCCCAGCAACGGCGCAATTTTTGATAAACGCTTAAATCGTGCTCTCCAAGTAGGAGGCCATGACAATCGCGTAGTCAAAACAAAATTTATAATCTCCCAACGGATATCAGGGCCGTACCCAAGGGACCTGATTTAGCTAGTGAGAGATTGTGCGAACCGATTTCAAAGAGAGAGTAATTGTTCAACAAAACCAAAGCAGTAAATGGGGGAATTGGGAATGTTGTCACTACTAACTCAATTCAATAAAGAGCTATAAAATCAAGATGGGTGTACCAATAAGAACTAGATGACTAGGGGTGCATTTTCAATGGGGCATTCGTTATAGGATAGGGTAAACACTAATTCACTAATTTTTTCACCTATTGACACGGGTATCATTGGTTATGGGTGTGGAATGTTATCTCTCGATCAACATCCACATATCCAATGATTTCAGTTAGAACATCATTCGGTGTGCTAAATAACCAACCAATATTTGCTTTGGGAGGTCATCTTGTCTCTAGCTCGGACCCTTAAATAGTAGATTCCGTGATTTGAGCTATGTCTAGCCTCCAATCTAAGTGGATTCCCAAGTACCCACTAGCAATTTCACATCCACAACTACAAAATTCTCTCTCGAGCAATTACATAGCCAAGTAAGCTAAATTCATGTTTGCAACCACAAATTTTAGATTAAAACATGGTGAAATTACTAGACCCATATCAGATAAGCAATTATAAAAGTGAATTAACAACACCCACACCCATTAGATAAGCACCCATCATTAATACACCCCTATACAAGAGAAATTAGCCACTCATAGAAGGGGGAGAAGATATACCAGCTGGGTAAATCAAATTTCCATCCATTGTAGTTGATTCTCAAGTTCTAAAGTCAAATTAGGCACACAATTTGTTAACCAAAAGATTGGATTGAAAACCCTCTCTCAATGGAGACGGAGAAAATGTTTACAAGCCAAAAATATCTCCAAGTTCTCTATCTGAAATTCTATGCAAAAATTCTATATACAAAATAAGCCTAAAATTGCCTTTTATATGTTCCCAAATCATCACATAAATTTAGGATAAAATTACACTCTAGGTGGTGTGTGATGCAACGTGCGGTTCGCACGTCGCAGTGTGCGCATTGCACACCTGCTTCAGATTGATCAGTGGCTTCATCCCCATAGGTAAGCTTTGTGCGAAGGTGGTGCATTTTGCACCACAGGATGTGTGCGTCGCATGGCGACCGCACTCCTTAGCAGAATCTTCAGTCATCTTTGCAGCTTCATGTGGAGGATGTGAGAACTGCACCTCGGCTTGTGCGTGTTGCACAGCCACCGGACCTCTTGGAAGATTCTTCAGCTTTTCTCAACTCTTCCCACTTAGCTCCTTTTTGGCTCTTTTTGGGTCCATATCCTTATTTTTCCTCTTCTATCCAAAGTACCCGCATCGACATCAATAAAGTCCATAAGAACCTCTAAATCGATACAAAACATAGCAATAATTCATGGATATAGGTTCAATAAGTTGGTAGATTACCGACTTATTAGATACCGAACCCAAAAGGGTTGCCTATGTATCTCACCTCGAGAGATGAGAATCATGTGTGTGTAGTTCGTGCATCTATGATAAAAAATGCATGTGCCAAAAAAGATTCAACTCTTAAAAAAGTGTAAGATAAATAAAATCAAAGGTGATTAAAAATATGCACAAAATTAATGCAAAGGTACAGACAAACTCAGGGCGATATCTCGTAAGTCTGTTGTCGATTGACGCCTTTATCCAGAGAGCATCTCCCGATCATTAGCAGGGATGATTATGGTTGCAGTCCTCCAATATTTTGTGGAGACCATTCATTCTTATGATCATCTTTCGACAGCTTTTGGGATGACGTATTGTGGCTTCTCAGTTATTTGCAAAGGCACTCATTTTTATGCAATTTCTCAGGATATTTTTGAGGACTATGTGTTGGTGTCTCAATTATTTAAGAGAACCGTACATTGTTGTGACCGTCCTCTATGGTTGATAAATATGGTGTTGCATCCTAAGGCACAAACAAGTGTACGCGGTCGTATAAGTAATATAGGATTAAGAGTCCAGATATCGTACCCAGGGGGACTTGTCGATTAATTATTTTACTAAATTAAACTAGTTCTAATTATTTATTCAAGCGTAAAAATCCAAGAAACATTTATTAACCAAAGTAAAAAGAAGAAGTTAACTAATGAACAATTAACCAAACAAAGAGCAGGTTTTTAAGTAATCAATATGATGAAATTGATCTAGGATTATGTATTCGCTAACAATCATGTTAAGTAAGCAATTTGATTGACTTGTTTGTTTATCTAATTGTTGATTTCAGGGTTGATTTTACAACTATGGTCTTCCGAGCCTCTAATTGCCTATCAAGAATAGCTTCAAAATTACATCATTGAGCGGGAATGTGACATCTTATTTCGCACGCTTTTATATATCTTCCCATCTAAACCAAACAAGGCGTTCTAGGTATATTCTTCGTTCTATCCCAATGATTCTTCTTCCAAGTTTACAAAGAGATTATAGATTTATTTTTATGGTCATGAAGCATTAAAATAGTAAGCACAAGAATATAAGAACAACTAATGTGATAAAAATAATAATTGAATTAATTGTCTACTTCAACAATCATGTAGTTATCTACCATAATCCTAGAACGAGAAGTTTAACTCCACATAGACATGGAGCAATTACAATAAATCATCCAAAGAAAAACATAAAATAAATTATAATGGAGAAGAAAAGATGAAACCAATATTCTCCGGCCTCCACGGCGGCTCCTAGGTCTTTGTAGGTCAAAAGTTGTGTAAAAATTATCATTTGAGATATATTTATAGAGTATGAGGAAAATAACCCCTTTTCCTACTTGGATTTGGAGTAGACAAAAGCTGGAAATTTTCTTGCTTGGGCCTTGAGGAAAATGTCCACCATGCCCCAGCTAAAATTTTCTGGGTTTGGGGGCTGGGGTGACTCGCCAGCCACACCCATCAGTAGTTTAGGAGTTGGGGTGGTGTGCCAGTAGTACGCCACAACCCAGATTTTCTTCTTTTGCTCTTTTTATCTCTCGCAACTTTGCTAACTCCTTTCCAATGCTTTTATGCTTCTGTTTTAGCTCCCATGGGTTATTTTTCTCCACATTCTCCCTACAAAGCATCTAATCACATATATTAGCTCATAATCAGGAATATGCAAATAATCATAGGGATATACAACACTTTTGCCCTCAAAACAAGGCTAAAACATGGGTAAATAAGGCAAGGGGGCGTATAAATATGCCCAAGATCAGATGGTCTTATTGTAAATATATGAGACAAGAGTAAAAGCAAGAAAGTCATGAAAAATAATAGAATGTAAGGGTTGGTTTTCATAGCTAGATACTCCCCTGATTTGTCTTTTTGACTAGATGTTAGTGCCTAGTAGAGTCCAAGGCCTGATATTATCTCTCGTGAAGTCCTAAAACTCTTTATCCTGCAAAATCAAAATGAGAAAGTGTAAGGGTCATTTTTAAATGATAAAACTAAAAGGAATTAGAGTTAGGCTTTGTGGCTAAATGATGTGTCTAATTTGGAGGGTGATCATTGTGATTCTCCCGTGAACTCAAAGGGTGGTGTCATCTCTTCTACATCCAAGGAAAACTTAGTAGTTTGGGAAAATGGTGTTGACATCTCAGAATTTGAGATTCAACTCTTCTTCTTTTATTGCACAATGTCCCTTGATAAATGTCCCAATAAAGAAAAAGAAAGCAAAAGTATCAACTTATGTTGGATCTTGCAATCAAAGAAATATTCTTAGTTTTTGAGAGATTGATTTGTGTTGGTTTTGCCTTGTTTTCTTGTTGCTCCTTCCTGCGTCTGATTTTCAAACTTATCTAATCTTGAAGAGCAACCTTGGTGAAATTTTTGAGAACCCTTCTCAAAAATACTGCCCCAGTTTAGAACATAGTAAAAGTCTTGAGCTCTTTTGTAGATTCTGATGTTACTCAATATGGAATTTTTGAGATCTTCTCAAAAAATTTGTCCCTATTTAAACTTTAACAAGCTCTATAGATGACCTTGCAAGAAATGTCATCTTCTATGGAATTTTTGAGATCTTCTCAAAAAATTCTACTCGAGTTTCCATTGTGAAGGAAAATGAAAAGGTTACGAGGAATATAACTGAGCCATTATGGTTCCTACGTATCCCAGTGAGCCAGGAATCAGGTCAAATGAAGTTCACGCTACAAATAAAAGTGCAATTACAAAAGAAATCAAATCATAATATGTGATTACAAAGGAGAGGAAATGACAAAGTGCAATTACATGAAAAGAAAGCAATAAAGTGCGACAACAAGGAAAGAAAGCAATAACTTCATATACAAGGTTGATAGATTCCAAAAGTGCAACTTCCAGAAGACTTCATTCTTTGTTGCAACTGATTATGTTGCTGGTCATTCCTTAGGACTGGGTGGAAGTTTGTTGTTCACACTTGGGGGAGCTTCTGTGAGCGGTATCACTTTATTGTCAATTATGTCTTGAACTTTATGTTTGAGGTTGATACATTTCTCGGTATAAGGATTAACTACTCCTGAATAGTAGGCGCACCGTTTGTTTGGATCATACCAATTAGCCATAGTATTCACAAATTTTGGTTTTATTGGATGAAGGATCCCTGCTACTTTCAACCTTTCATAAAGTTGAGTCAGTGATTTTGCTAGTGGCCTAAAGGCCCTAGGAGGCCTCCTTTCAGTGTTGGGATGAGGCACTTTATTTTGGGGATTTTGTGGTAATAGTGGAGAGTGATATGTTGCATGTGTGTTACGGATATGGTGCAGCATTTGGGGAGATTGAGGTTGGTATATTGGTGGGTTAGGGTAGTATGAACGTGGACAGTACTGAGAATATTGAGCATTGGGTCAACATTACAATGGTTTGTGGTGGTGCGATGTACCTCCCTGAGTCATTACTTCCACAACTTCTTTCTCCTTTCCTTTTTTGAGGACACCATCTTGGTAGGACTTATTTATAGACAATAATACTGTCAATCTTGTTATTCTTCCTGTCTTAAGGCCATTTTCAATTATATCTCTGACTTTGATAACTTCATAAAAGGTTTTGGCATTCATTACCACCATTCGTTCGTACTAGTCTAGGTCTTGAGCCAATATGAAATGAGTGATCACCTCTTGTTCATCCATGGGAGGGTGTACCCTAGAAGCCTCTTTCCTCAACTGGATAGCATATTCTCGAAAGGATTTAGTCGAATTCTATTTAAGCTTCTTGATCGAGATTCTATCCATTGCGATCTCAATATGAAATTTGTACTAGTCTATAAAAACATTGGCCAAATCATTCCAGTATGCCATTTGGTGGAATCTTGCTTAAAGTACCACTCTAGAGCTTTTCCACTCAAACTTTGATTGAATAGTTTGATTTGTATCTCATCATTCTCACCCACTGTCATGACCTAATTTCTCAAGTCATGATGGCGCTTACAACCCCAAAGTAGGCGAACCAATTCCCGTAGCCCAGAATGGTTACTAATGGGCTACTGCCTAACTAATACACCTGATAAGTTGAAATAAGTTAAAGCAGAATAAGAATAAACACAATGCGGAAGCAAATAACCCAATCATATATATATACATGAAAACTACACCAACCCCAAGACTCGGTATCGATAATACATGAGCTTCTAAATAGAGTACATGTGCTAGATGTAACAAAATAGAATATACAGCTGTCTCTGAATAAATAAAGAGTAACAGTACAAATGATATGATATGGTCAAGCCCCAGTCATTACGAGCTCACCCTAGTCTCGAATATCCAAGCCGCACGAGTCTCTACGCGATCAACGGCGAAAGCTCGCACTAATATCTGCACCAAAAAGATGAAGAAGTGTAGTATGAGCACCAATTGCTAAGCAATGAGTACCCAGTAGGCATCATCGGCCGATTGAGCGCATATAAGTTATAAAAGCGGCAATATAGAGAAAAACAAGGAGACAGTCACAGAAAAAAATAAGAAGAACAAGGAAACTAGCATGTAGAAGTTAACAAGAATACAAAAAGACTATGCTAGCCACAAAAGCTATACATACACAGAAACACAGGTGAAATAAATAAAGAACGCACATGGGATCCTTGCAACAACAGTATATATAAGGGAGAGTTAAAGGAGAAGGGCGGCATACCAATAACCTCAAATATAAGAAAAAGAAGGGAAGCAAGCCAACAATCAAACCAGAAGCCATATACTAAGAGAAACATGCTTAATACATCAATTTTCAAGATAAGAATAAACGAAAAACAATATCTCAAGTATAACCCTAGGATGGAATAACTAAGCCACAAAGTACCAAATCCACAATCAAGAACCATGATACGAATAAAATTAGATAGCCCATAGCCTCTCAAAAGGTCACATAAATAGTGCATCAAAATAAAGGACCCACTAGCCCCTCAATAATCAAAGTCCAAAAGTCGGAGCCTCAACAGGCTAAAAACCACTAATCCAACTGAAACTGAAGGTCATAAGAAGCTTTATAACATGGAAGGAGTAATATAATCTACCTACTGTCCCAACGGTCGCCCATACAATCGAGGAACACAATCAAGTGAAAACAAACCCTCTGGCCACCCATACAACCGGAGCATACACTAAGCACATAGAAAATAAGGGTAGAATCCGAATGAAATATGCATGATGATGATGATGAAACAAGTATGATAGTAACCTCTTTATGCTCCCCCAGCACCCGTAGGCCCAGTAGGAGGACCCATGATGGGACATACCATGTGTACCTCTACTACACCGTACACCACTCCTCTAGCACACGTAGCCCAAAGATCATGGTCCTAGATTGACAGGGCCCATGAGGGTCCTTGACCGCATACAGTAACGAATGCAAGGTCTCTAAAATCCATACCTCGTAGTACATGCCCGGAATCAAACCAGGTCTAAAATAGTAGCAGTAATCTCAAAGACCCTCTCAAAGGGTTCTCAAAGTATATTCGGGTCTAAATCAGTAATCAAAGCCTCAATAACCCTCTCAGAAGGTGCCCAGAGCGTAGCCGATTCTAAAACCATCATAAAACATATCTAGCCCTTTGGCATAGCCGAGTCTAGTATCAGTAAAACAACCAGTGAGAAAATCAACATAGTACAACTTTTATTTCAAGAAAATCCACCAGTCACTTCCAAATCTCATTTTATCATCATATATACCAAAAATGAGCCTTCGAGGCCATGCAAGGTTTAGAAAACCGGTGATAGTAAGCCTGAAGCCAAAATAGTAGTAGAACATGGAAAAAAAATCTTTTTTCATGAATGATATGCTTGCAAACAATAGATTATCCCAAAATGGCTCACAAGCATTCCTATCGGCCCTGCACAGGCACACGCATCTCTAAAGCACAGATAGCCAGCCTAAATTAAGGTCACGATGTCTGGGTCTCACGGACATTCTTAAATATCCCACCATTTATGATCCAGAGTTATAAATATAGGCAACACGAGGCCACATGGGTGAAATAGCAATACTACACTAATACTACAACCAACGCAAGAAATAAATGGAAGAAAAAGCCGGACAAGGTCTGAAGGTACCAACCTAGAAAACCAACCCAATGAACCTAATTAATGCAATTATAGCTTGTATACGCAAAGTCTAGGTAGGGAAATCCATAACCTACCTGTCGTTTGACGACTAGCTGCGGGAACGACATCGTCCAGGCTCAAACTGCTCTAAGAAGATCTAAATCATGAAAATACTATCAACACAATAATCTACACGTCAAAACAAAACCAACGATACCCAGGAGGACATGCTCAAAAATTGAGCAGAAGTAGACATCAATTGGGTCTCAAAACAGCCCACAAGTCAAGAAATTTAAAGTATGAAATTGATGGAAATCAATGGAAATTAACAAGAGACCTTACCGTTTCAAGAGGCCAAGAACGCACCCGGATCAGCATGCAACTACCTCCAAGTTGTTGGAATGAATAAGATAAAAAAAATATGGAGGTTTTTGTGTATTCTTTCAAGGAGGATGATTTAAGGGAAGAAGGGAAACATTGACGAAATACGACAAGAAAACTTACCAAAAGAGGCCGAGGAATTGATCATGTACCAAGTATTTCCCTCTCCAACTAAGTGTAATAAGCCCTCAAGAAATGGAGCTTAAAAGCTCAAGGAAATGGCTGAGTTTGTTTTGGAGAAATTAGAAAATAAAGTGGGGAAGAAGGTATTTAAAGCTGTCAGCCGAAGACTGTGCGTACGTAGCCATGGCGCTGCCTACTCGGGCAGCCCATGCGTACGCGTAGTCCAGGCGCTGGAAAGGCCAAGTACTGGTCCAGTGCTCACGTGGCAGCATGCACGTGACCAGGCGTCGCCTAGGCGAAGGCAAGATTTTTAGGGAGGCTGGCGTGCTGCATCGTGTACGCAGCCATGCCCATGCGTAGGCGTTGGCTTGCTGGTGCCATGACAACAACCTGCTGCAAACAACCATGCCCACTAGAATTTGACTCTAATGGACCCTCGAGAACGCATCTGGGGTCCCTTGAACACAAACGACCTGAGATATTCAACTAGAAATAGCGCTCTGGATCTAATAGAATCGACGAAAATCCCGTCATAGGTCGATTCAACAAAAAGTAGGTGTTGCACCCAAAATCAACCTTTAGGCCAATAATTCCAAAATGGAACCCAAGGGCCGAAAATAAGTCCAGAAGCCTCAAGACCCGAACCAATGGTCCCTCTATCCTAAATTGGACATTCTGGAGCTAACGACACTGAGGAAATTTCCATCTGAGGCTGTCTTCTCCAAATGTTGACCAAAGTCAACCATACAAGCCCAATTAGCCTGAAAACACAAAATGAGAGAGAATTCCAAGCTGAATAGCTCTCAAATCATGACCAAAGGCCTAACTAGACCAAAGTCCATGTTCCGGAGCTAACGGAACTGTCGGAATTTGATTCCGAGCATGATTAACAAGGATTATGACCAAAGTCAATGATTTCAAAAGTTAAAGCTCTAAAATATGAAAGCGGTCATAAAGACCAACCAAATGGTCTGGGCTTCGAACTACTGATCACAACAAGCTATAAATGACTTGGGGCCGCTACAAGCAAGCTCTAACAGTATAAAGAAGGAAAAAATACGAGAATGACCAGAAGGGTCATTACATCATCTACTACTAAAAAGACTTTCGTCCTCGAAAGTCAAGAGAGCAGAAAATAACAAGGACTCAGGAACTGCGGATACAAGGCCCGCACTACTCTCTCGAACAACTCGGGTATCCTCCTCGACCGTACAACACCCAAGAGAACGAGACCAAGGAAAACAACAAACCATTAACTTCACTCTAGCCAAGCTAGACTCCAACTTTAAACTCTAAAGATCTCCCAAACTGTAGAATGAACCCCACCTCGCTGAACCGTGCCAAGTATGAATCAATTGAAAATGAATAAACCAGGGCAACCTGCCCAAAATACCCAAACTAAAACCAAGACCCTGGAAGGAATGTGGTAAGCCTACTACAAAGTCTATAGCCTATAATAAAGATCCAAGCTCTAGAAGTACCGCTACTGCTCTGATTACTCGAACACCATTAGGATTTAAGATCACCTTACTAGTCACCACTCAGAAAGAAGTCCACCAAGTTGTGAACATCAAGTCAAACACTCTGTAGGCAAAGGAAATATGTCTAATGCCCAAGGTCGCCATCTAGCTATCAAAACTTTGCATAAACCTTCAACTCACCCCCTTGGCTCAAAACTATTCAGTCTGTTGTACCCGCACACAAACTACCAACTCCAAAAGTATAAAACACACCGCAACTCCTGGCCCACATTAGCAGAGTCGAACCAACGTTGGAGTCTCACACAAAAGACAACCCCTGAAGAACTAACTAATCAAGATTTCAACTCTCGACAAACAAGGGTGACCACCCATCTCAAAGTATCATTGGAACCCAAAATAACCTCGCTAGCCTCAACTCGCACAACTTGATCATATATAGCATAAACCACTGCTCATTCTCGAACTTATGCCACTGAGTCTGTCCAACCAAGGTAGAAGGAACCTCGTACTATTAATAACACCGCTAAAATCTAGAATGTCCGGCCTAAACCAAGGGTTAGCCAAGGACTTGGTGTCCAAGGCCAATAGCCACTCCGAAAATGAAGTAAATAGGCCATGTTGCCTGCACCCACTGCCTCCCAACACAAGAATGCTGCCACCAAATAGAAACTCCTATGAACAGCCCAAAGTAGTCTGTTATTCAATGATTCTGAAACCCAACTCTAGTTGGCATTCAATATCTTTGTCGAACCTCTGAGTAGACCCATTCACTATCGATGAACACTTATAGGAACCGGAGCCAACTAAGCTCTGGATATACCAACTGCTCAATCCGTAGATGCTACTGAAACTTGGATCCTTCAAAGAATATGACAAGGAAACCCTAGTCGATGCAACACGCTTCCGAATGTAGTACTAAAAATGAGCACCGCCTCGATCTCATACTAGAAGGATATCTGACCTCGAACTAATCAAAGGAAAAGTCTCAGTAATCTATAGTCAGTTGAATAACGTCATCAACATACAAACCCAAACAAACTCTCAGCCATCAGATCGGTTAGCTGTTAGAAGACACACATTCACACAAGGAGTCATCACTCTCCTTCGCAAACCAAATGAAACCATTTCATAGGATACGCTGAACCTTACAAATTATTTCTCAAATGCAACCTGGAGCTACTCCTTTAGCTCCCACAACTCTTACCATCAACATTTGATACGACGGAACTAGGGTAGGCCAAATGCCTAACTTAACTGAAAATGCTATAGTCAAAATCCAATCGTAATGCCACAATTCCACAATCAAACCTCAGTCCCAATGCTACAATCAATATTTAGCCAAATAGATAAAGCAAGAACCCGACCACAATGCCATAATTAAGAACTTGACAAGAAAACTACAATCAAAAATCATCCCAGCAGGGACTGGGGAAAACAAGCGAGAACATCTCATACTAGGCTTGAAGCAGAAGGAAGCAAGGAAACAACCCCAACCTGCTAACCTCCTAAACCAACCAAACAAGAGGATTAACTCTAATTTCCCAAGAACATAAACCAACCAATTCTTACTAGCTTAACCAATACCATGCGACTTAAAATATGTCCGCAAACTCCGGCAGTACCACTGGTATCACATCGAACCAACACAAGGACTTTTGGCCGATGCTAAATAATGGCCTAGGCATTAACCATCTAGGTCTGCTAGAAAAGGAAGATTCAAGCCAAGTCTAGAACCACAACTAACTAGAAGCGAGCTTAACAAGACCTACCTACAAGCTACAACTCCGGAAAAACAACTCTCAAGGATAACTCACCCCATCTACTACTAAAAAGAAATTATCTACCAAAAAACACACGAATAGAACTACATACTCAGATAGTAAAACAACTAAACAAGTAAAATAGGAAGGAACACAAGCAAATACACGAAAAGTGGAGAATCACAACGCGAGCAATGCTATCACCAACCGAAGATAAACAAAGTTGTACCTACAGAAACAACATCGAGAACCTCTACCTCTGGCCCATCAAGAGGGGCATTGGACTGATGATGTCTACAAATGGACTGAGTAATCAATGTTGAAGGCTTAGCTATCCCTCGCTGGGGACAATCTCTAGAATAATGACCAATCATGCCACAATCATAACAACCATGCAAACTAGTACGTGCGATAGTGGGAATATCCCTTACATAGTGGCTATGCTCACTGCACTGCAAACAATTCCTTTTGAAAGAAGTCAAATAGGACATCTCACTAAACTTGACCAGCCATCATGGCCTACACACTCTGAAGGCAAACCCCACAGAACCTGACCCACACCTTGCCTACCCTACTCAATATGCCCTACACAACCACCCTCTAGAACCTGTGGATAAATTGAAACTGGTCTACTAGATAAGAAGCAACGAACCAAGCTCTAGTGGAGAATTCCCTACCTCGAGTCTGAGAACCTCAAAAACTATCCTGACAATGACGCTTCTTACTACTACCTCTATATGCCTCATGACATAAACCCTCAACAACCCAAGCATGATCCACTACCTAAAGGAAGTTCATCCCAACTGTAATCAGGTGCTCGGTCGCCAAACAGAGCGGTGAAATCAATCCCCCAAAAAAACTCTGAACTTTGTAAAACTCTGAAGGCACAGTCCTAGAAGTATTCCTAACCATCTCATGAAACCTCGCCTTATACTCCAATACTGATATACAACCTTGTTGAAGGACTGGAATCTCAACTCTAACTGGAGCAATACTCAAAGAACCAGGTACCACCCCACCTTGAGGAACTGAAACACCCACCAGAGGACTCGGAGTTCTAACCACGGTTCCCTGAAGAACAAGGGTATCATCAAACCCAACTAGAGGCTGGGCTGACCCTACACCCCCTATTTGATGTGGCAAACTCTCACCCTAAAATCCTGGCACTGACGGAAGCACTGAAGTAGTGGGCACAGAAGCCTTGACATCACCCGCGGTCGCACTCATCTTAGGCATCTGAGAAGGAATGAAACAATCGAAATTTAAAAGTCAATAAAGCCAGGAACGCACTAGAAGGAGACAAGAAGATGAAACTTTTCCTAATAATGTCCTGTAGCCTCCCACGGATAGGATACAGATGTCATCTTACCGATCCACGATACTCTACTTAGACATTTGCTTTTGTACCATGACACCAGTGAACCTAGAGCTCTGATACAAAGCTATCACGACCCAATTTCACAAGTCATGATGGCGCCTACAACCTCCCAGTTGGTGAACTAATTCTTATAGCCCAGAACACTTACTACTGGGCTACTGCCTAACCAATATGCCTGGTAAGATGAATTAAGTGGAAGCAGAATATTAATAAACATAATGCGAAAGAAAATAACCTGATCGTATATATATATACAAGAAAACTACACCAAACCCAATACTCAGTATCGATAGTACAGAAGCTTCTAAATAGAGTACATGTGCTAGATGTAAAAAATAGAATATACAGATGTCTCTGAATAAATAAAGAGTAACCGTACAAAAGATAAGATGTGGTCAAGCCTTGATAGTCTGGAGCTCACCCTAGTCTCAAATATCCAAGATGAACGAGTCTCCACATGATCAACAACGAAAGCTCACACTAATATCTGCATAAAAAAGATGCAAAAGTGTAGTATGAGCACCAATTGTTAAGAAATGGGTACCTAGTAGGCATCATCAGCTGACTGAGCGCATATAAGTTATAAAAGCAACAATATAGTAGAAAACAAGAAGACAGTCACAGAAACAAAAAGGAAGCACAAGGAAACTAGCATGTAGAAGTTAACAAGAATATAACCAAACTATGCTAGCCACAGAAGCTTTACATACACAGAAATATCGGTGAAAGAAAGAAAGAACGCACCTGGAATCCTTGCAACAACAGTATATATAAGGGAGAGTTAAACGAGAAGGGCGGTATACTAGTAACCTTAAGTAAAAGGGAAAGAAGGAAGCAAGCCAACAATGAAACCATAAGCCATACACTAACAGAAGCATGCTTAAGACATCAATTTCAAGATAAGAATAGACGAAAAACAATCTCTCAAGTACAACCCTAGGATGGAATAACTAAGCCCCCAAGTACCGAATCCATAATAAAGAACCATGATAAGAATAAAATTGGATAGCCCACAACCGCTCAGAAGGCCACATAAATAGTACCTCAAAATACAGAACCCACTAGCCCCTCAATAATTAAAGTCCAAAAGTTGGAGCCTCAACCGGCTAAAAACCACTAATCCAACTGAAACTGAAGGTCATAACAAGCTCTATAACATGTGATGTGCCGCCATTTTATGGCACTTTCGACTCCTTTAAACTAAGAACAATCGTACGTTTTCAAGCAACCGTTGTCGTTTTTGATGTTTTTATGTTGTATTTTCAGGAAATAGAGACAAACATGGAAACAGAAGGAAATACGCGAAAAAGAGCATTCTGGATAAGAGTGACGGCCTGAGTGACGGCCCGTCACACATGTGACGGTCCGTCACAGTGACCGTCAAGTTGGGCAGTGCCACTGTCTAGTGGTGATGGCCCAGGCGACGGTCCGTCAAGCCAGTGACGGTCCGTCAGCCTGGCCGTCACACCTGGGCAGTCGGTTACGCGGAATCCGAGCGTTTTTGGGATTTGTTTCCTAGACTCTTATAAATACCGTATGTTAGGTTTATTTTATAAACCAAGCTTTTTACATACATTACCCAATAATTTTAGGAGTTTAAAGTCGAGTTTTGAGAGAGGAAAACACGCAATACACGTTTTCTTCCTCCTCAATCTTGTTCTTGATTTGTTCTTGGGATCTTGTTTTCTCGTTCTTGGAATAATTAAAGATTGTTCTCACTACATTGTAAGGATCTCTTTTGTTTATTATGAATATGACTTTCCTTTATTCTTCTATAAGCATGAGTAACTAAACCTCCCACAACTAGGGTTGTGGGAGCCATGGCTAAGGTAGCGATATAGATTCCGGGTAGTGACGGGTTCAATATATATGTTGTCACGTTGTTAATCATTCATTATTTAATGTTTTCTAGGGGTTGCAAACATTAGAACATGCCTAGGTTTAATTTGCTTGAGTAAAGAGATTAAAACTGGGAAACTTGATTAACGACGAGGATTCGAGACTACCAACTCTCGTCTTATGATTAATGCTGCAACTAGATTAATCTACTTGATGTTTAGGGTTGAAATCTAAAAGCACACCTTTTCAAGTTCGAGAGAATTGAAAAGTAAATTTGTCTATTTGGTTGAGAAACGTTTAGACGATACAATTAATTCAATCACATCGTGACACGCATATAGAAAGAACCCGGTTAAGCTTAGGATCGACATCGTTACCAATGCCATGGTAAACACTTCCCTAGTTCATTCTCCTACTGATTAATTCTCATACATTATTGTTCGTTTTGTTTACACATTGTCCACACAACCCCCCCCCCCCCCTTTTATTTACCGGAAACTATTGACCATTAGTCAACTGATTCACTAAAGACTTAACTTTCACCATATTCTCTGTGGGATCGACCCCAACCTTTGTTGGGTTCTATCATACGCTTCTTAATTGGAGTGGTACTTTGAGCGTTATCAAATTTTGGCGCCGCTGCCGGGGAATACGGAGGAATACGGTTGTTTGTTAAGTCCGGTGTGTTTATTTGACTCTTAGTCATACTTTCCTGCTTTTACGTTTATTTGTTGTTTTTGTTTTTGTTAGGGTACAGAGTTGTGCATGCCAAAGACCCGGTGCTCGGGTGAATCAACATTACCTTACGACCCCGAGCTTGCTAGAACATTGAGGCAGAATATGACAGCACAACAAGAAGCAGCACAGCTCGCTGCAGAACTGCAGGCCCAACAAAATCTGAATGCTGGTGGTCTGCAGGACGATGTTATGCTGAATGATGAGGATATCGACTTGGATGGAGTTGGCGCTACGGGCGCCATTGCTCTTCCACCGCTAGCGCTCAGAGCCAAGTTCAACATCACTAGCACGATGATCCAGCTGTTGAACTTGAGAGGAGTGTTCCGAGGTGCCGCTGGGGATGATCCAAACTAGCACCTGATGAATTTCGTGGGCATATGCAAGTCGTTCGAACTGCCGGGCGTAAGTCAGACAGCGATCAGGCTCAGGTTGTTTCCATTGTCTCTGTCTGATGAGGCAGCTTTGTGGTTGACAGAGCTGACCCCCGACTCTATCGCAACTTGGGGAGAGTTAAGAGGAACTTTCCTAGAAAGGTTCTTTCCTCCCTCTCGGATGATACAGTTGAAGGACGAGATTAGCAACTTCAGGCGGCAACCTCATGAAGCATTGCACGAGACCTGGCTGCGATTCAAAAAGAAGATAACACAATGCCCGAACCATCAGTTGACCGATAACTTTTTGATGCAGACGTTCTACCGGGCACTGAATTCGGCTACCAAGCCGACGTTAGACAACGCAGCAGGTGGTTGCATTCAGGGTCTACTTTGTTGAGGCCACAATACTTTTGGACAGGCTTCACCAAACCAACAGGGCCTGGCATACCACGGTATTCAGAGGTAGCAGCTAGCACTTGTAGTTGGTATGTCATCCCGCTTGAGCAGTGCAGAAAGAGGAGAGCGCGACCAGGACATGGCCGCATCTGAACCGCAGCTGGATACGCTTCTGACAAAGCACTTGTTCTCAGGAGGTATGGAGAAGGTAAAAGCTGTTGGTTCCCAAGGTAGAGCAGCAGAGTTGGAAACTGATGAGGAGGAGAATTACTTGGGGGGTTTCCAGGCCAATGGCCAAGGAAACCAAGGTCGGACCTATCAGAAGGACAACTTCTATGAAAAGGCTGGCTACAGAGATCGCGACCAAGGAAACTGGAGGAACAACACCGATAGAGGTGGGTTGTATGTACCACCTAGTAATCGGGACAAAGCTAGCAACGAGGCAGGGATGTCCAAGCTAGAAAACATGATGGGAAAGATACTGCTAAAGGTGGAATCGACTGACTCTGGGGTAAAGGAGATGAGGACTGAGTTATCAACATTGAGTCAAGTGGTGGATTCTCATTCCACCTTGATAAAGCAATTGGAACAACAAGTGGGGCAGATCTCGGCATTCTTAAATCCAAGAAGGACGGGTACCTTGCCGAGCGACACCGTCCAAAATCCAAAGAAGGATGCAAGTTGTATGGCGATCACTACCAGAAGCAGTAGAACGTTACCGGAATCACATCCGGTAACTCAGACTCAAGGTGATGTTACGGATGAAGAAGAGGTGGTAGAGGAGAAAACGCTAAAGCCCGCGGAGGAAAGCATGGAAGCCGACAAACCTCCAACTATGATGCCTCAACCACCACCTCCCTTCCCACAACGCCTTAAGAAGAAAGCGGAAGATGGTAAGTTCCTGAATTTCATGACCATGCTGAAGCAGATATCAATAAACATCCCTCTGGTCGAAGCGCTTGAACAAATGCCTGGATATGCCAAGTTCATGAAGGACTTGATTACCAAGAAGAGGTCGGTAAGTTTTGAACCAGAAAATAACCTCCACCATTGCAGCGCTATTTCCTCTAGATCGTTAGTCGAAAAGAAGGAAGATCCAGGCGCTTTTACTGTTCCCTGCACTATTGGGAAGCTCAACTTCGGGAAAGCCTTGTGTGATCTGGGTGCTAGCATCAACTTGATGCCGCTAGCAGTCTATAAACAACTGGGTTTGGGAGCTCCTAAACCAACGTCCATAAGAGTGATGATGGCTGACCGTTCAGTAAAGAGGCCCGTGGGAATATTGTCTCATGTGCTAGTAAAGATCGGTAAGCTTATCTTCCCAGCTGACTTTGTGATCTTGGATTGCGAAGTGGATTTTGAAGTTCCCATAATCTTGGGATGACTTTTGTTAGCCACGGCTAGGGTGTTGGTTGACATGGAAAGAAACGAACTGACCTTCAAGCTAAACAATGAAGCTGTCAAGTTCGATGTGTCTAAATTGATGAAGCAACCAAGTGACATGAGAGTGGTCGCGGTCGTCAATGTTATTGAGGAAGCTCCTACGGATGTGCATCTCGAGGAGAAGGGTTTGGTCGAGACCCTAGCTGTTGTGAGAAGGATGGTGCGAGAAGGGAAACATGTAGAGGAAGGCGGTGAAAATAGATCAAAGAAACGAAAACACCGCAAGAGAATCTGCAAAGAAAGAGCGAAGAAGTTGTCGCGACTGGCTGCGGAGCCAATGAAAGAAGAAGCTGAAACGCAACATGAGGTTGTCGCGTGCACACACTCCGTCAAGTTTCCTGTTTTGGAGACCCTGGCGGTCTCCAACATCATTCCAGAATCTGAGTCATATCGACTTCACATGTATTCCTTCCTCTCACAGTTTTTAGCTTTCATATCGATGCATTGGGGACAATGCATGAGTCTAAGTTGAGGGTGTTGGGAAACCTGTGAGTCACCACCGAGGGTTTTTGTTGCCGAGTTCTTTTCCCTCCGGTGTGCTATCTAGTAGAACCGGCATGTTTAGGTTGTTATTTTAAATTTTGTTAGTTGTTTTCTTGTGTCTAGAGCAAAGCATCATGGCGTTTTCTTGACTAAAACGAGGCTCCTTTAAAAATTTTCTGGTTTTGAGCTTATGTTGAAACGATTGACTGTCTGGATCCTTGAATGTCATTGTGCGATTATGTTTAGAATGAGTATGCTTAAGCCGAGCGGTTGTTTGATAGTTGGTAGCAATATAGTTTCTTGGTGCCAAGAGTGTGTGATATTATTGTTATAAATTCTTACTCTGTGCATGCATCTAGAACTTGCCCGGTCTATTTTGTTAAGTTTGAAGTTTGGTTGCTTAGGAAAGGATCACAGGCCCTTTTTGTATGCAGTCCACTTAACCTAAAAGACCGTCCAAATATAAATAATCCCTTTTTGATCCCTGGTTGAGCCATAATTAACCTTGTTCTTTCAATAACCTGTCACCATTCCTGTTTAACTTTGAATCCCTATTTTGGCCCTGGTCCTTCCTTGGACATCGTGCACCTCAACGCAGGCAAGCAACCTAAGTTGAGGGTGGCTACTATAGAGGTGAATGATAATAAAAAGAGGATGAAGAAGATTGGTTGGGAATAGAATGAAAATTCGGGTGTGTGCCTAAGAAAAGAAAAGAAAAATAAAAAGAGATGAAAAAGATCGAAAAAGTAATAAAAAGAATGGTCAAAATAAAGAGGTCACACCTGTAGCTAGAGAGAAGGAAATAAAAAGGTGAATAAGGATGGACAAAAAGTTATGCGGTAATAAGACGTCGGTAGTTCCAAGGAGGGCTTAGTCACTAACCCATAAATGTATCCTACCTGCACCTGAAGCCTCATTACAAGCCTAAACAAGTCCTGTAGTGATCTTGAGCGGTTTTCTGAAGAACTGAAATAGAATAGTAAGGGCAAGCCTATGGTATCGCATGTGCATTGTTTGAAATCGTTTGTGAGCGTGAGCGCTTACCTAGTCCCAAATCTTGTGTGTGGGATTTCTTTGTGGTGAGGGCACCAAGATTTCTGTATTGCCTATTGATTGTTAGGATAGCTGTGTGTATGCATAATATTCTATCATATCGGAATGACATGTTTGGATCCTTGCAAGTTAGTGTTTCATACATTTTTGTGCTACGAGGGAGCTTGATTTAATGAACTAATGAATGACCATGAGTTGCTAATGACACGAGTTTGTTTGCTTAGTTGAGTCGTCGTATTATTGTTTTGTGTCATGTTGCTTGAGGACAAACGAACGTCTTAAGTTGAGGGTGTTGATGTGCCACCATTTTACGACACTTTCGACTCCTTTAAACTAAGAACAATCATACGTTTTCAAGCAACCATTGTCGTTTTTGATGTTTTTATATTGTATTTTCAGGAAATAGAGACAAACATGGAAACAGAAGGAAATACGCGAAAAAGAGCATTCTGGATAAGAGTGACGGCCTGAGTGACGGCCTGTCACACATGTGACGGTCCGTCACAGTGACCGTCAAGTTGGGCAGTGCCACTGTCTAGTGGTGACGGCCCAGGCGACGGTCCGTCAAGCCAGTGACGGTCTGTCAGCCTGGCCGTCACACCTGGGCAGTCGATTACGCGGAATCCGAGCATTTTTGGGATTTGTTTCCTAGACTCCTATAAATACCCTATGTTAGGTTTATTTTATAAACCAAGCTTTTTACATACATTACCCAATAATTTTAGGAGTTTAAAGTCGAGTTTTGAGAGAGGAAAACACGCAATACACGTTTTCTTCCTCCTCAATCTTGTTCTTGATTTGTTCTTGGGATCTTGTTTTTCTTGTTGTTGGAATAATTAAAGATTGTTCTCACTACATTGTAAGGATCTCTTTTCTTTATTATGAATATGACTTTCTTTTATTCTTCTATAAGCATGAGTAACTAAACCTCCTACAACTAGGGTTGTGGGAGCCATGGCTAAAGTAGCGATATAGATTCCGGGTAGCGACGGGTTCAATAAATATGTTGTCACGTTGTTAATCATTCATTATTTAAACTTTTCTAGTGGTTGCAAACATTAGAACATGCCTAGGTTTAAATTTGCTTGAGTAAAGAGATTAAAACCGGGAAACTTGATTAACGACGAGGATTCGAGACTACCAACTCTCGTCTTATGATTAATGCTGTAACTAGATTAATCTACTTGATGTTTAGGGTTGAAATCTAAAAGCACACCTTTTCAAGTTCGAGAGAATTGAAAAGTAAATTTTTCTATTTGGTTGAGAAACGTTTAGACGATACAATTAATTCAATCACATCGTGACACGCATATAGAAAGAACCCAGTTAAGTCTAGAATCGACATTGTTACTAATGCCATGGTAAACACTTCCCTAGTTCATTCTCCTACTGATTATTCTCATACATTATTGTTCGTTTTGTTTACACATTGTTCACACAAACCCCCCCCCCTTTATTTACTGGAAACTATTGACCATTAGTCAACTGATTCACTAAAGACTTAACTTTCACCATATTCTCTGTGGGATCGACCCCAACCTTTGTTGGGTTCTATATTTGACAACGATCGCTTACGCTTCTTAATTGGAGTGGTACTTTGAGAGTTATCAATATGAAAGGAGTAATATAATCTACCTACAGTCCTAGCAGTTTCCCATACAATTTAGGAACACAATTAAGTGAAAACTAACCCTCCGCCCGTCCACACAACTGGATAGTACACTGAGCACAAAACAAACAATGGTGGAATCCAAATGAAATATGCATGATAATGATGATGGAACAAGTGTGAAAGTAACCTTTGTATACACCTCCCTCAGCACCCGTAGGCCCAGTAGGAGGACCCATGGTGGGACGTACCCTTTGTACCTCTACTACACCGTACACCCTTCCTTCAGCACACGCAGCCCAAAGCTCCTAGTCCTGGATCGATAGGGCCCATGGGGGTCCTTGACCACATATAGTAATGAATGTGAAGTCTCAAGAATCCTTACCTCGTAGTATGTGCCTGAAATTGAACCGGGTCTAAAATAGTAGTAGTAATCTCAAAGACCCTCTCAAAGGGTGCTCGAAATATATTCTAGTCTAGATCAGTAATCAAAGCCTCAATAACCCTCTTATAGGGTGCCTAGAGCGTAGCCGAGTCTAAAACCATTGTAAAATATATCTAGCACTCCGTCATAGCCAAGTCTAGTATCAGTAAGAAAACTAGTGAGAAAATCAACATAGTACAACTTTAATTTCAAGAAAATCCACCAGTCAGTTCCAAATCTTGTTTTATCATCATATATACAAAAAATAAGTCCTCGAGCCATGCAAGGTTTAAAAAACCGGTGATCGTAGGACTAAATCCATAGTAGTAGACATGCAGAAAAATCCTTTTTCATGAATGATATGCTCGCAAATAATAGATTATCCCAAAATGGCTCACAAACATTCCTATCGGCCCTACACAGGCACAAGCATATCTAAAGCACAGATAGCCAGCCTAAAGTAAGGTCACGATGTCCGGAACTCATGAACATTCCTAAATATCCCACAGTCTATGGTCTAGAGTCATAAACAAAGGCCACACGAGGTCACAAAGGTGAAATAGCAATACTATACTAATACTACAACCAACACAAGAAATAAATGCACGAAAAAGGCAGACAAGGTCTGAAGGTACCAACCTAGAAAACCAACCCAAGGAAGCTAATTAATGCAGTTATAGCCTATCTACGTAGAGTCTAGGTAGGGAAAGTCATAACCTACCTGTCGTCCGACGACTAGCTGCGGCAACAATGTCGTCTAGGTTCGAACTGCTCCGAGAAGATCCAAATTACGAAAATACTACCAACACAATAATCTTCATGTCAAAATGAAACCAATGATACCCATAATGCTAGAAACATAACCGGGTTAAACTCCTGGTCACAAACAGGCCCGTGGGCCCCACAACTCAAAAGCAAAAATGAAAAATAGTACAGTGTTCCCCACATTCCTGGGAGGACATACTCAAAAATTGAGCAAAAATGGACATCAATTGGGGATCAAAACAACCCACAAGTCAAGAAATTTAAAGGATGAAATTCATGGAAATTAACAAGAGAACTTACCGTTTCAAGAGGCCAAGAACGCACCTGGATCAGCATGCAACTACCTCCAAACTGTTGGAATGAATAAGATCAAAAATATGGATGTTTTGGTGTAAGCTTTCATGGAGGATGATTTAAGGGAAGAAGGGAAAATTTGATTGAATACGACAATAAAACATACCAAAAGAGGCCTAGGAATTGATCACGGACCAAGAATTTCCCTCCCCAACTATGTGGAATCAACCCTCAAGAAATGGAACTTAAAAGCTCAAAGAAATGGCTGAGTTCATTTTAGATAAATTAGAAAATGAAGTGGGGAAGAAGTGATTTAAAGCTGCCAGCCAAAGCCTATGTGTATGCGGCCATGGCGCTGCCTACGCGGGCTTGCATACGCAGGCGGCCCATGCGTATGCATAGGCCAGGTGCTGGCCCAGCATGCATGCGGCCAAGCCACGGGGCACGAGACAATGCGCACGCGACCGGGCGCCTAGGCGAAAGCAAGATTTTTGAGGTGGCTGTCATGCTGCATCGCGTACGCAGCCATGCCTACGCGTAGGCGTTGGCTTGCTAGTGACATGACAACAACCAGCTTCCAAAAGCCATGCCCACTAGAATTTGACTCTGATGGACCCTTGGGAACATATTTGGGGTCCCTCGAACATAAACAACCTGAGTTATTCGACTAGAAATGGCATTCTAGATCCAACGAAATTGATGAAAATCCCATTTGAGGTCGATTTAATGAAAAGTGGGCCCTACGCCCAAAATCAACCTTTAGGCCAACAATTCAAAAATGGAACCCAAGGGCCGAAAACAAGTCTAAAAGCCTCGGGACCTGAACCAATGGTCCCTCTAGCCTAAACTCGACATTTTGGAGATAACAACGCTGATGGAATTTCTATCTGAGGCCATCTTCTCCAAATATTTACCAAATTTAACCATACAAGCCCAACTGGCTTCAAAACATAAAACGAGAGAGAATACATAGCATAATAGCTCCCGGATCCTGACCAAAGGCCCAACTAGACCAAAGTCTATATTCTAGACTTAATAGAACTGTCGGAATTCAATTTTGAGCATGATTACCAATAATGTTGATCGAAGTCAATGATTTCCAAAGTTTAAAGCTCTAAAACAAGGAATGGCCATAAAGACCAAACAAATGGCTCGGGCACCAAATTATCGGTCCTAGCAAGCCATAAATGACTTGGGACCACTACAGGCAAGCTCTAACAATACAAAGAAGGTAAAAATGCGTAAATGACCGGAAGGGTCATTACACCCACAACGATTAATTTTTCACAATATTCTTTCAAATGGAGAAAAGGGTTTCCCGATTCATTGAACTTCTTAAACTTTGGAATCTTGTGACCTGGTTGTAACTCTATCTGGGGAAATGCACACAAATCTCTATAACTCACACTTTTGCTTCTACTGTTCCCACGAAGACCTCTCATAGCATCTTCAAAACTTTTGAACTTTTTGTTCACCATTTCATCATTGACTGCTCTGGCTTATTTTTGATCTCACTGTAATGATCAATATCTAGATGACACATCTGTTGGATTCATGCAGCAACCTAAGTGTGCACTAGTGGAGCACAATGTGTCTTTGACATATTCTGAGCCTTTGGAGAAGCAAATGCATTCACAGGGGGAGCATTTTCAGTTGGATGAGTAAGAGAAACATTTTGAACTTCATGAGAAGTGATGAAATTACCTCCTTGGGCAAGCTTATTTGTAGTTTAGAATGAAGGTGGCATGGACACTTTTTGGAAGATATCAGGAGGTGAGGTTATATTTGGTGGGGTCTAAGAAAATGCACTATTTTGCATCACCATAAGGCTTAGTTTAGCCACTTCCTTCTCAAGATGAGCAATGGCCTCCATGTATGTTTTCGACCTTATTGAGGCAGTAGAGTAGGTTGCAATGTGCACATTGGAGATGGAATCAGATGAACTGATTATGTTGTTCAAGCTATCATCCATGTTAAAATGAGTCTTTTTGGTAGCCTAAGTTCTTGAAACAGCTTTGCTTTGATTGTTGGGAAGTAGCAAGTTTGGTTACCAACACAAATCAGTCTCTTTGAGAAAGAAGAACTCAAAAAAGTAAAAATGTCAGTTCGTTGATCATGAAAGTTAATCAAAGATAATGTATAAAGCAGAAACACTTGTTTTGTTTAAAAATACATGTCCAAAATTCAAAGAATGGCACACTTTGAAAAGATGATTGAATGAACAGAATTCTTACTATTTGACGAACTCTGAGATTTTAAGGAAACGAATTTGAACAATGTGGACTATATGATTTTAAGAGGGTTCGAGTGTTTGAATATTCAACACAAGTTGACTTTCTAGATTTTTATAAAGATGACTTAATTGCTAGAATTTTGATCATTTGATGAATTAAAGGAATGCTTGGAGAGTCAACACGAACTAGTTTTCTGAAATGATGGAGTCCAAAAATTTGGACTGACTCTAAATTAATTAAGTATTTGATTAACTGTGACCAGGTTGAATACTTAGAAACACTTTTAATTTTCTTTCCTTTTTTTGGAATGTAAAATCCTGATGATTCAAACAAATTTGAGGATGGATTTTGAAAAGTACTTTAGGAAGACTCAAATTTTGAGCTTATATGCCTAATGATGTTCTAAGATTTTAGAATGGAATTTGTACAAATCATATTTAAAACAAGACGTGTATATTAAAAACAAAATCAAATAAGCATGGATGAAGCAAACTATGTAGCATTTAGCACATAAACAATGTATATCGCATCCTAACATACGTGTGACCTTTTGAGCCAAAGGTAAGCCTAATGATTGAAGGATATGCATGTTATTTGTGAAATGTTCCATTGCCCTAAAATATATTTATATATTTTTTATGAATAAACCAAATGGAGATACAAAATGAGGGAAAAGAGGTATAAAATAAATATCAGTCCCACACAGGGGTACAATCCTAAACTAAGCCTCGAAGGAAGGTCCTTCATTCTTGAACTTCTTGGACTTCTTAGCATTTCTAAAAAACTTTGGGTGAGGATCTTCATTTGATTACAACAAGAAACTATTTAAATACTTTCCAACCCTAAGGGATAATGGTTCTTACAATCTGACATCATAACTTTCAATTAAACACATAAGGGATGATTGTCCTTTTACGCCATGGGTCTTTTATACACAAGGTGGTCTCCTAATGGGCCCAACACCCCTTGGGTATTGGGTCATCCTAGGACAATGTCTAAAAATGGGTTTGAGTTTCACTCTATCATGGGTGTCTAAAGTAGGCTCTTTTAAATGGACCGAGTCCCAAGCAGACTACTTGGGTTAAAATTATGATAGTCAATGGATGCCTGATGTACCAATAAACTATCAACATTCCAAGAATGTGTTATTTATGAAAAGAGGTCGTGGGATCACGAACCCCCCTTTGAACATAAATAAAATTTATTGCCACGTGATGAAAGATGCTATGAAATGTAATGACAGTTTATATTTCCATAAATTAAATAAATAATTTTGCAAATAATAACAATCATTACAAACAAATCGTTAGCCAAATAAAGTTAGAAAAAAATCTTTTAGTTAGAACCTAGGTGAATCCCTAGCAGAGTCGCCATTTCTGTTACGCGTGATTTTTACTTTCGAAAACCACTTTGAATTGTCCAAAAATATTTTCACAACTTTCACAAAAATATTTAAAACAAAGTTTTCTTAATTTTTTTTCAAAAATTAAGTGGCGACTCTGTTTTTATTTATGCAAAAGTTGTGAAAATATTTTGAGATATTTCAAAGTGGGTTTCAAAAGTCCAAATCACGCATAACACTCATCCTTGATGGCAATCACAAATACTACCCAATATTCATCCGGGGGATTCAACGGTTGACAAACATTAAATATGACTTCCTTGCTTCCCACCTGGAAAATGTGTTCTCCCAACTCAAAATCTACGAGAGCTCTTCCAGTGGCCAAAAATGGGTGCCCTAAAATATTAGGCACCTCTAGGTCCATGTTGCAATTCAAAACCACAAAATTTGCCGGGAGTGTTAATTTGTCTACCTTTACCAACACATCAAAGAGAATACCCACCAGGCTCTTTATGAACCTATAAGCCATCAATAACCTCATAGGGGTTGGCTTGGAAGAGCCCAAGCCCAACTTCTTAAAAATCATGAGGGGCATTAAATTTATGCTTGCCTTAAGGTCGCATAAAGCCTAGTTAAACAAGTACACCCCCATAATGGATAGTGAATTTAATAGGATAGTAAAGGATCCAAGGTCTTCTCTCTTTAGGGCCAAGTTACGTTCCATGATTGCACTACAATAATGTGACACCTCCATTGTGACCACATCAATAACTCTTTTCTTCTTTAAAAGCTCCTTCATAAGCTTGGCATATCCTGGCATTTGTAAAAATGCATCTTTCATAGGAATATTCACTGATAGCTTACTAAACAAATCAACAAATTCTTTAATTAGTTGTCCTCCTTTTTCTTAATCAATCTTTGAGGATATTGAGGAGGATATTTAGGCCACGATTATGGCTCACTCGAGACTTTTTCCTCTTCTATATCGATTATAACTTGAGGAGGTGACTCAACCTTATCTTCCTCCTCACGTGGACTCTTATCAATGTTCAACATAGGAGCACTAGGCCTTACCCTAACTTTTGGATTCTCATCCCCTTTTTTCTCAAGCACAACTTCTTTGGTTGCATTGCTCATTCCATCAAGTATTTTCCCACTTCAAGAGATAATAGCCATAACATGGCCATCATTTTTTGGTTAGGGAGAGTGTCACTCAGAAGTGTACCTTTCATCCTTGGGTTCATTTTAGTCGATAAGTGGTTTATTTGAGCTTGGAGATGCTTGATTTAGGCCGAGTGTGAACTCACAGTTTTAGTGTGGTTGGAAACATCATTCTTAAAATTCGTGACCCCATTATTCATGGACTCCACTTTCTTCAAACATAGGCCAATATGTCTTCAATCTTTGAACTAGCGGGATAACTAACACTCATTTGAATTAGAATGGCATCAGCCTTAGGAGGAGGCATATATGGATTCGTACTTCGATGATTGTATCAATCACCCTCTCTTTCATGATCTCTATCTCTCCATGGGCCATCACGGTCTTTATCTCGATCACCCCTCTGTGGGATACCTCTCTCTTTGTTCCAACCTTGATTGGCACCTTGGTACCTCACACAAGAAGCCACCATTTGATTTGACAAGTAGTTAGCTTCCTCATCAACTGATGTATAAGCACTATCTTCTTCATAGGCCCTGTATCCCTGAGCTCCAATGGCTTTCATACTTTTGACTCCATCACCCATCATATGTTAGGCTAGAAATTCAATTTTAGTCATCATTTTAGCCATAGCCTCATCATGTTCTTCCTTTTTTCTTCTTATTTCATTGGTCATGATAGCAGAGGTGACACCCGATGTCACCTCAACATCTCTCATGTGCGCGACTCTATTTTTCTTGGTCATTCTATACAAAAAGGCCTTTTCATGTCCAAATGTTTGGTCCATGATTGAACTTACCGCAAGATTGTTTCCTAAGGACTTGTTCATGGATTCAAGTGATCGATAAAAGCTTTGCAATAGCACCCAATTTGGTAGCCCGTGGTTTGGACACAACAACATTTTTTTCTTGAACCTCAACCAAACCTCATGCAAAGGTTCATCTGGCAGTTGATGGAAGTTTTTGATTTCAACACGTTGTTGCAACAGTCTCGAGGATGGGAAGAACTTGTCTAAGAAGACCTCGACTAAACCATTCCATGAGGTGATAGAATCTTTGGGTAGCTCTTCTAACCAAGCAGTCGTCTCTCCCATGAGAGAAAATGGAAATAGTCTCAGTCGGATTGACTCTTGACTAATATTGTTAAAAGGCTAGAAAATCTCAACAAAATTTTAAATATGCCGATTAGCATCCTCATTTGAAAGTCTGCCAAACAAGCCCTTCATTTGGATCCAATGTAGCATAGTGCTTGTCACATGAAAGACCGCATTACAAATGGTGGGAGGTAAGCAAATTGCACCCATCGCGCCATATACTATAGGTTAATCCTCCACATCCATAAAATCATCCACGCTACCTTGTTTGCTAGCGTGACTCATGATAGACATGTTCACAACACAAAATAACAAACAATGTAAAAGGAAAACAAGATACAAAACGTATCCAAATCAATAAAAAAATATGGAAATCAAAAGCCAATCCCCAGAGATAGCATCATTTTTTGTAACATCCAAAATAACTCTCCGGTTAAGGAGGTGGCTACGGTTGTTACCAAATAATTACCCAGCAGGAGTTATGGTCGAATCCACAAGGATTGGATTAGAGATTTACCAAGATTCGTTAATTAATTTGCACAAGCATGCATGTTGTCTAAATAATAAAATTTAATGAGGGAAGAGTTTAAACAAGTAATTGGTTTAATATGAAAGACAACGAGTTAACAAGATTTCGAATTACCAAAGTTGGAGAAACTAGGGGTGGGCTTCTTATGGGGTCATACATTGAAATTAGGATCAATTATTCGACTCATGCATAATTAAAGTATAGGTAGCCTTGGTCAAAGTTATGCTCGATTGTTTTTCAACCTATCGAACATATATATACCATGGGTTCATTCAAAGCCCAAGGAAAAATAACAATCCAACCAAATGGCTTAAGTTGGTTGAGCTATTTCTAGCCTCACCATAGATGAGAAATTCTTAAGTTATGTTATGTCTAGCCTCAACTTTTGATAGATTTCCAAATTCCTTACTATTGAATCCTCACCTAATTATAGAACTTCTTTCTCAACCAAGAACATAATTAGAAAGCTAAATTAATGTTTGCAACCATCAATTATTTGATTAAAACTTGAAGGATTCAATAAACCCACACATAATAATCAATTATAAGCACAAATAGTTAATACCTAAACTCAATTTCAAACACCCATCATGCACACACCCCTATAAGAGAATCTAGCCAATCATAATAAAGGAAAAAGAAAATATACCATGTGGGTAATCCTCAATTTCATTCATATTCATAAACTATCTTCAATTTCAAACTTAGAGTTGTTAACAATGGAGTTTTATCCAGTTTCAAGGAAGAAGAAGATCTAGAATGTACTATAAAATGTACTCTATGAAAAATATCCCAATGAGGGAAAAACTGAACGTAAAATCCTTCCACACATCCTAAAAAGGGCCTTGGAAGCTTTCCAATTACGCAATAGCTTTTCTGGACCATTTTTTCCCTTTGGGTCACTTGCGACTCCACCTATGGTGGCACCTATTAATAATGCTCAAATGTACTCTCTAAGATGGAGGTATCGACAATCATTAAGCAAAACAAAATTTATATTACCCAATGAGAATCGGGGTCGATCCCACAGAGAACAATGTAATCGTGATTGAGATAGTAAATAATTAAAGCAACTTATTCAAGTTTAAGAAGCAAAGTAAGTAAAAGTGATTGTGGGGTTTGTAGTCAAAAACACGAGCAATGTTGCAATTTCGAGGTTGACCAATTCTTCCCAACGCAAGGATCGCAAGGGAGATTTGGGAATAGGTATTACTTCAAATCCATCCGATCCATTACAAGTTTAACAAATATAAACTAGATTAATCATGGGTCAAATAAAACAAGCCTTGGAACTATCGGTAATTTACCAATGTCTCTCAACCATTTCCAGATATACCTTAACTAGTTCTATCGAACCCAGCCAAGTATTAACAAAGCTCTTCCAATTATGGAAACACTAGAATTACTATTTCTAGCCAATTCCTTAAATAAGGGTTAGATCCTCAAGTTAGTGCTAACTAATCTTTCCCCACCTTAATTCACTCTTTCAAGCCAAATCAAAGTAAAGAGGGCAAGTCCAAGGGTCGATCACTCCCTTTAGATTCAATTCAAGCACAAGATTAATTAGGGATTCAAAGACCCAATTCATAAACTGGAAAATATTTAATAAATTATAAAAGAACAAGATAAGAAATCACACCCAAATATTATTTATATCTAACACAATATCCAAATCTCAAATCAACCAACACACCAATAGATTTAGCAATACAAAGAATGAGTTGAAGAAAGGAACTAGGATTTTACAATAAAAGCTTCCAATCTTCACTCCAATGGTGTTGGAGGATGAACTTGCTCCCCAAGCTAGCCCTAAGTTGTTCACTCTAAGACTAAAGGATGAATTGGTTGAAGAAAAATTGTAAATAATCCAGTATATCTCCCAAAAATGGCTGGAAAGTATTTTTATGTTAATTGGGGTTTCCAATAATGGGAATTTCCAAATCTTCCCTACAACTGCTGACTTCTTCATCGCGGTCGCGTGCATGTGCTTCGAGATTGTGAGGGTCCATGACTTTCATCAATGCAGTCGCATGACCTCAACCTCACAGTCGCGTGGCTTTACTTTCCTCTTCAATGCTTCCGTGTGACATCTTGCTCGCGGTCGCATGGCATTGGTTTCATGTGCATCGCGGTTGCATGCCTTGTAACTCGCGGTCGCGATGAGCAATTTGATGTCAATGGTCAGCAGTTCCTTTTAGCTCCATTTTGACTTATTTTCATCCAAATCTTTCCCGAACACTTCTAAAACATAGAAACTTGTAATATAGAAGTAATTTGTGTCAATTGCACTATTTTCCCACTTTATACTAGCAAAAAAATAAGATTAAAGTTAATTAAGTAAGTAGAATACCAACTTATCAAACCACCAAACTTAAACTATTGCTTGTCCTCAAGCAACTAAAAATTCTAATTCAAGAGGCACATAACACAAGTGCAATGGCATCACTATAAGCCAAGGAAAACCCATTTCAAGAACTAAGCATGACTTCGGTTGGTACTAATGATTAGTCAATAACATGATAACTTAATCTAAACATTCCCCTGTATTCAAAACACAATTCAGTGGTGCAATGGGACTACAAGAACAATCAAGTGACATAAACCAATCTTCAAGAAGTGACAAACCACTAGGTTACCAAAACATGCTCATTTGACTCATTTTCGGAGTTTATCAATTTCACCAACTATCCTAATTCACATGCCCTCACAAGAACGAAAGTCCCAAAGACACATTATGTACAAAGACAATAACAAGGGATAAATGCACAAACACTCACACTCATAAGGAATTTCAAGTACTAACAAGTATCAAACCATAAGCTTGCCCTTATTTTCATTCTCTACTAGCTCAAAAACAATCGGTTGGAGATCTCAAAGGACTTTTCTAAGCTTGTAATGTAGGCGCAGGAAAGGGTAGGATATGCCTTTGGATTCAAGTGACTACATCCTCCTCGAACTATACACAACTTTTTCAATTCGAAACCAAGGCCATTTCTTTCATTTTTCATTCAATACGACGCACCATTTCACTTATTTTATTAGAAGCCCCAACTTTTTATCATTTTCTTCACCTTGGAGGATTTCTTTCTTTTCTTTCCTCTTTGCTTTTCTTTTTCAAATTCTTCCTTCTTTTTTGCAATTCTTTTTATGCAACAAACCAAGACAAGATCATTGAGCATTCCTCCAAGGTACGCTTTGTCAACCCCCAAACTTAGGATTTAGCCTCGATTTCACACTTGTAGAGTTCAAAGAGGGACGGGTTCAAGAGAGGGATTCATTTTCATAATGGGTCAAGGCTCGTACTGACAGTTCCAAAGAAGAGGTATTTTCTCAAGAGAAGTGACTAATGATACAATTTAAGTGCAATGGTGGCTTTTAAGGTTAAGTAGGATTCAACAATCACAAAGAAGGACTAAGATTATTTCTCCAACCAACGCAATTGAGACTAACGTTAAACGACTAACCGAGCAAGTTCTAGTTAACACAAGCGAGCACAAGAATTATTCAACTAAATCTCACTATACATGGTATGCAAATCATTCAAGAAGGGTTAGTTTTTACTTCCTAAATAAGAACAAATGGAGTCACATTCTTCAATTTCAAATTATCACCACTAATACGTTAAGAGTCACAAAAAGATTAAAGGAGTTGTCACAAACATCATTCTTTGCCATGCACTTTTCAAAAAAGATTTCAGAAGGGTATGCCTTTCTCACTTAGTATGTAAAACTATTTTCATTAGTACCAAACAAGTCAATCACTACCAATATCTCAAAAGATGATGATTTGCCCTTAAGAATGACGTCACTCAGTCTATCATTCGACTAATTCATCTATCTATATCAATACGGATACTATGAATTCACCACATATAAACTCAACCCAAAACATAAGTATCAACTTAGCCTATCAAGTACTCAAACTTCCCCTGGCTCCAAAACATCCAACAGACCACTACAAAAGAAACTAAAGAAGCTAAAAGTAACAAAACTAAAGAGCTAAACATTTACTCCATCCATAGCAACTCCAAAACCTGATGAGGGTATAATAATATAAAAACAAACTCGATAACGGCACAATAATATCCAAAATAAAAATGTCTAGATAAAGTACGCCATCCACCCCCAATTAACACAGTGTAGTGCCCTCACTACATCAAAATAAGATAAGAGTTTAAGGGGGCTCCCTGAACGGTGTATCACTCATAACCGGAGCTGCTAGGCCCAAAAAGGATCCAATCTGCCTCGTCAGCATCATCCTCTGCATCAGATCCACATAGCTTTCTCAGAGTGCTCATCATCTTTGTGAGGAATTTTCTTTGCTTCCTATCATGGTCCCTCTACTTTTTCTGTCATCTCTCTACCTTTGCCAACCTCTCCTTGATATGTTGCTACTGTCCTGCGACACTAGCTAGTGTAGGGCCACTAGGAGTAGTGAAAGATGAAGCACCGGGTGCCAGTGTGGTAAAACTCTCTCTCGGACTCAAAGGTAGACCCACTACAATCTGACAAATTTGGGCATGCATGCATCCTGTCTATATATGTGGTAGAGTGTCGGGGGCCTAATCCTAAGTGGACCAATAGCCTCAGCAGCAACGACTGACTCAAGTGCCTCACTAGACCTGGAGAATAGACCAAAAGCTGGTGAATATACGTCAATCTTCCTTTTCTTCGATGCTTGCACGACTCCTCTCTTCTTCAAAGGGTGAATCATTTTTTCAAGCTTACTCTCATATTTTACATCCCTCTTTGAAACCTTTGCTTGGTAGCATAAGTATGAAATCAATGAAGGGAAAAAAAACTTTTGCTACCTTCAAGCACCACTTGTTGAATTTCTTGCATAATCAATTGCCCCACATTCACCAGAAGACCCTCCATCATAGCGCATTTAACCCTTGCCTTCTCGATTGTCACATAAGATTCATTCTTGGAAGGCCTGATTCAGGCATAAATGATAGAAAGACAAGTGCGGAATTTAAGGTTGAACTTGGATTACTCAATCCTTTTATTCAAGGCTATCTATTGTTTCACCGTGCCATCATGTAAGTGTTGCACAAACCAATTGGTCCCAAATTCTATAGCTCAGGCTTTTAATGTGGCATTGTCTACATTTGGGAGGTTATAGTATTCATTGATCAACTCCGGATCAAATCAAACCAACTTGCCCCAAACCATCACAACCAATTCATTGGCAAAGTCTGTCTTAGACGCATTAGCATAAAATTCACGGACCACAGCAAATTTCGCCTTGATAGGATCGGCAGCGAAGCATAACCACCCACGTGTAACCAATTTTCCATGAAAGTCGGCCCATTTCTCTTCCAACCCATCCAACACAATGCCTCACTCTTTCGTGATTGGTTTCATCAAGTGGCGATCATATAATTGGGAGAATTTAAGGGAGATAAAGGTACCTTGGTCAAAATATTCCTCATCAGCCACTTGGTTGGCATGTCCATGTTCAATTTCATTCAATGCCGGAGGCATTTTCAAGCTTTAAGTACCTACACGAGGAAAAAAATTGTAAAAAACAAATATAGGCATGTAAAATAATGTGTTGAGACATGATTAGGCCAATGAAATAAGGCAAAATGACGCCAGATAGAGCTGGGCAGAGCTGCTATTTTTGGGACTACCAGGACTAGTCATCGCGATCGCGGGATTTTTTATCGCGATCGCGAAGACCAAATTATTTTTAAAAAAAAATTAATTCATCACGATCGCAAAATGGGGAATCACGATCGTGAAGTTCAGGAAATTTGGTCCTCGCGATCGCCGGATTGGGCATCGCGATCGTGAGGGTCATCTTATTTCCAAGAAAATTTTTGGTTCAGGCATTTCATCGAACATGTGTTGTGCACATTTAGTCCACCATTTTCACACCCCATTAGGGTTACTTTTTATCCCAAAAAATAGTAAACCAACATCTCCCTCTGCCACAACCAGATTCCTCCCAAAAATATGCAACCACAACACCCGATTCACACATATTTTGAAAGCAAAAATGCACACCCTCTTTGGTGTTTAAAGCCACTAACTTCTTCACAACAAGAGTAAATCCAAGAAGATAATAGGTTATGGAGCACATACCTTTGAGGTTGAAGATACTATGGAATTGAATTTGATGGATGCTTTTATTTGTTCCTTGGGAGCGAAAAGAAGCCAAGTTTCAAAGCTATTTTTTGCTCTTGAAACGGCTCTTTTGAATGTTTAATACCTGCAAACTATTTGGTGCCTCGTGATTGCATGGCCTTATCACGCGATCATGATGAATTAAAATTCCTTAACCCTATGCAATTGCTTGAAAAGTTTAGGCAGTCGCGGAGAGTACTAGAATCTTACTTCATCGCAATCGCGATGGTCAGGGCTCGCGATCATGATGCCTTAGTGCATGCTGAAATGTAGAATTCTTCCCAGTGCACTATTTTAGCATGCAGTGGATAGTGAGAAGGGAAAAATGAGGGGTGCAAAATGCAACACCTTTGCACGAGCCAAAATTTTCTCCTAGTTCACTGATCGCTCGTGCGATGGCATGTGCGACAGACACTCTTCCAGGTGCAAAACGCATAATTTTCAGAGGTATTTTTGGTGGTTCCCAACACTTGGTTCCTTTTATCCTTCCTTTGGACACCTAAAACAAAACAACAAGAAACAAAAAGTGAAGCAAAATATTAAAGAAAAAAAACTTTAAACGATGGGTTGCCTCCCATCAAGCGCATATTTTAACGTCGCGGCGCGATGCAAGATATGTCACTATTTGGATCTCTATTTGGAGGACTTGAACCTTCGGCCCTACTTGAATCAAACTTCTGGTGACAATCACGGGGTGAAGGTGAGAACATGAGAAGGCCATTTTCTTGATGTCATATTTTGCACTTTTTTGCCTTCAAGTGAGGAAGGTCATTTTGCCTTCTTGCAACAACAAACATGAAAACGGATAAACCTCGATCCATCCTCCTTCCAAGGTCTTCCAAAAGGTTGATTACTTCGACTTTCATCCATTCAACCAAACTTAAGGTTGAAAAGTGGTTGGAGTGAGATTTGGGTGTCTCTACTCTCAAGTTTGCCTCATTCATAGCATCCTCACTTTCGAATGAACTATTGTTTTTCAAGATGAAACGTTGGACTTTGCCTTGCAACTCTAGTATCATTCGCTTGATCTCAGTATCATGATTCACGTATGGGTTAGATGGTTGCCATAAGACCTTCACTTCAAGAGCATCCCTTGTGTCCTCCTCTTCAGTAGGGAACAACTCAGAACTACTACCCTCAATCGTGCACGTGTCAACACGAGCATTCATATCGGCATCCAAATTCTGGATAGCAATTTCAAGTAACCCTTCTTTTTGACTACTTTTGGCATGCCTTTTCAACAATATCTCTAACATTGGTATAATTCTTTCACGTTGTTCTCCATAGGTCTCAAGTTGATCAGCTTGATTTAACACCCATTCTTGGCTCACAATTTCACCTAATACAAATGTTTTTTCTTGTTGGGGTTCAAGCACTACCGGTACGAACTCACTCTCGGGAGATTCCATATTTTTCAAATCTTTATCATCATCCCCAAAGTGAATTTGATTTATCTCAATATTTGAGACATGTTCATGTGGTTGGCATGGAGGGTCTTCTTCATCAATTTGACCAAGAAGGGACAATTCTGCCATGGTTTGCATGGCATGATTTCTATCCTCTTCTTATTAATCCCTCGTGTCCACAAAGCCTTGCTTTATGGACTTCACACCCTCCTCTAGGATGCCTACTAAGGCCAAGAGGATTTGGGTCTTTGCATGTATACCTTCCGGGTAGGTGTCCTCTTTACCAACATGAGAAAAAAGAGTGGACAAATCTACCATGGATTATATGACACTATTTCTCTCTCCTTCCTCTTTAGCTATATCATCTGAGAAGTCTTGTTTTATGGAGTTCAAGCCCTCATCTATGCTGTCTTGCTTGTCCAAGAGAGATTTGAACTTGGCAAATATGCCTTCTTCGCTTGCTAGGTTATGGTTCCTAATAAGATCACAAGCACCACTAGCAATATTGTTAGCACAAGAGGGGGAAGGGGATACTTATCATTAGGGCAATTGCTCCAACATCAATCACGACCACCACACAAGTAGCAATTACGCCCGTCATTGGAGAGAGAAGGTGAATACTTCCATCTCGTAGGACTTATTTTACAATTCCACCAAAGGTCGGTTCCTCCACAATAACAATAAGTATTCTTATGACACGGGTTGTAATCACAAAAAATTCTAACATTCCAACATACCACGAAACCAACTAACAAATTAAACTAAACAAAATAAAAACAAATATTCACAAATTTGAACTAAAGTAAGTAAACTCAAATTCTAAACTAACTCAATATGCCAAATTGTTCCCCGACAATGACATTTTTTTATAATGCTCAAATGTACTCTCCAAGATAGAGGTATCAACGATTGTTAAGCAAAACAAAATTTATATTACCCCATGAGAGTCGAGGTCGATCCCACAGAGAACAATGTAATCGCGGTTGAGATAGTAAAGAATTAAAGCAACTTATTCAAGTTCAAGAAGAAAAGTAAGTAAAAGTGATTGGGTGATTTGTAGTCAAAAACACGAGCAATGTTGAAATTGCGAGGTCGACCAACTCTTCTTAACGCAAGGATCACAAGGGAGCTTTGGGAATGGGTATCATTTCAAATCCATACGATCCATTACAAGTTTACCAAATGCAAACTAGATTAATCATGGGTCAAATGAAACAAGCCTTGGAAGTATTGGTAATTTACCAACGTCTCTCGACCATCACCAAATATACCTCAACTAGTTCTATAGAACCCAGCCAAGCGTTAACAAAGTTCTTCCAATTATGACAACACTAGAATTACTATTTCTAGCCAATTTCTTAAATGAGGGTTAGATCCTCAAATTAGTGCTAATCAATCTTTCCCCACCTTAATTCACACTTTCAAGCCAAATCAAAGTAAAGAGGGCAAGTCCAAGAATTGATCACTCCCTTTAGATTCAATTCAAGCACAATATTAATTAGGGATTCAAAGACCCAATTCATAAACTAAAAAATATTTAATAAATTGTAAAAGCACAAGATAAGAAATCACACCCAAATATTGTTTATATCTAACACAATATCCAATCTCAAATCAACCAACACACCAATAGATTTAGCAATACAAAGCAAGAGTTAAAGAAAGGAACTAAGGATTTTACAATAAAATCTTCCAATCTTCACTCAAATGGTGTTGGAGGATGAACTTTCTCCCCAACTAGCCCTAATTTGTTCACTCTAAGACTAAGGATGAATTGGTTGAAGAACAATTGTGAATAATCCAGTATATCTCCAAAAAATAGCTGGAAAGTGTTTTTATGTGAATTAGGGTTTTCAAAAATGAGAATTTCTAAATCTACCCTGCAGCTGCTGACTTCTTCATCACGGTCGCCTTCATGTGCCTCACGATCATGAGGGTTTATGACTTCCTTCAACACGATGGCGTGACCTCAACCTCGTGGTTGCGTGGCTTTACTTTCCTTTTCAACGTGGTCGCATGACATCTTACTCGCAATCGCGTGGCATTGGTTTCATGTGCATTGTGGTCGCATGCCTTGTAGCTCGCGGTCGTAATGAGAAATTTGATGTCGGTGGTCAACAGTTTCTTTTAGCTCCATTTTGATTTGTTTTCACCCGAATCCTTCCCGAACACTTCTAAAACACAGAAACCTATAAAATAGAAGTAATTCATGTCAATTGCACTATTTTTCCACTTTATACTAGCAAAAGCATAAGATTAAAAGTTAAACAAGTAGGTAAAATACCAAATTATCACCTGTGACCGTCCTTGATGACCTGTGGCATGCAGGTGCCAAATCTTGTAGGAAATGTGAAGTGCTCGCTTGTGGCTCCATCTGTCCAGCCACGTCGACCGCCCTTAATGACTTGTGGCATGCAGGTGCAAGTGCCTAGGTTTTTAAGCAGTATTCCATGCTCCAATTATGTTGGCACCTGTGAAATGCAGGTGCAAACTTGTGACATGCATCTTCCTATGCATATCCTTGGTAGATTTCTTCTCTTCGAATCATCTCTTGACTTAGCTTCCTTTTAGAGTCCATTTGGGTTCAAATCCTCTTTTATCTTCAATATTCAATAATGCCTACATATAAGAGAATTGAAGTATTAAATCCTTATAAATAGCATCAAATCAAGGTAATAACTCATGATTAAGAGCTAAATAAGTGTCACGACCCAATTTCTCTAGTCGTGATGGAACCTACTATAACCCACCAGTAGGTAAGCCAAACCCTTAGCCCAGAACTATAAGTAATAGGATAACCTGAGAACAAAACGAAAGCAGAAGTACAATAACAAAAAGCAGAAGATAATTGAACAAGCATAAATAGATAGGGAGGGAAGAGAACAAAAATATACAAGATTTTCCCCAAGACCTGGTATCACTCGGTACAAGAGCTGCTACAACATAAATGTACTAGATAGGCATAATAAATATAGAACAGTCTCTAAAAGTACAACAAAAGACTTTTCAAATAGTAGAAGGATATGGATCAGCTCCGGTCACCAAGAGCCCACCCTATACCTACGATCAGCAACACCGCTCGAGGACAGCATCAACGGTGATAACCCACACTAAGATCAACATCAGAAAAAGATGCAGAAGTGTAGCATGAGTACCAAAACCACGTGGTACCCAGTAGGCATCAAAGGCCGACTGAGCTCAAATAAGATATAAGTATAAGTAAATGCGAATATACTAAAGGTAAGAAAAGAAGTGTCAAAAAATAGGTTAATCTACCAAAGCTATACAATTTTAAATAAGATACGAGAATAACTCAACAGGAACGTAAAGCAATTATCTATAGAAATAACATAGAGAGAATATAAGATACATACCTTGGGAGCTATGATTGGAAACAAGTAAATCCAACCAGACCCCCATAAGCTTAGAAGGTACATTCAACAACCAAGAATCCAACTGGTCCCTTATAAACTCGGAGGATACAAGTAGCACATAATACTAACTAGCAATCAACCTGATGGGAAAAAGAAAGGGGTGTGTAGAAATATGCCATGATATGCAATACATGGGAGAATTAGTTTGCCGCCTGAATCAGTCCCTTTATGGACTTAAACAAGCATCCCGAAATGGGATAAATTTTCTTCTGTGGATCTGAGATCATGTGATGCAGTATGTTGCTAATGCGATGCAAGCCCAAAATCATCATCAGACTAATAATAGCACACGTTTAATAGAGTAATGTCATCATGAGTACTAGTAAAACCACATGGAACATGTGTCTCCTCAGGCATGAAAGTTTAAATAAACACTAAAACCGTCCACAACATGGGTCTCCTTGGATATGCAAGTTTAAATAATCAGTAAAACCATCCGAAACACGGGTATCCTCAGACATGCAAGTTTATCAAATCAATCTTCTTAGCAAAATAGTCCAAATTCATTTTAAGGGACCTAAAAGTCGTTTAACATATTCCATAAATCCTCTTTTTGACCAAAAACAGTATTTCAAAAATAAATTCAATGATATGCCATGCTAAAGTATGAATAAACAGCCAGAGAGTACAAACAAGCAAAATCATATCACACAAAAAGGAAACTAAAGCCTACACGCAAAGCAAGGGTACTAGCCTAAGGTAGGTACTAATGGTAAGACACTACACTAACTCTAAACCTAAGAGAAACTCAACCTATAGTTGTCAACTAACCCAAAACATAAGCTACGACAAGCAACAAGTCGAGACTATACTAACTCAAACCATAGATCAAAGTTACACTAAAACCAGCCATGAACCATGATTTAAGGAGAAGGGGAGAATTTATACTAACCTTGTATCCCGCATCTCTTGGGTCCACAATATACAATATACCAACTGAAAAGTAAAATGAGGGAAGAGCGGTAAAATATAAATATAAATAACCTAACAGAAAAAGACTATTCTACCGCGAAGTCCTCTCCTAATCCTATACTATGGCTCCCTAAACTATTCACCCCAAACTACCACCATCTTACGCTAAGTTAAGGCAAAGAATTGTAAACCAATGAAGACTACACCAAGTCTTAAGGAAGTAGCTACCACCTAAGCTATGGATTCCCGATCGATATCCAACTCTAAGGCCTATAATTAAGCTATAAGAATTAAGTACCTAAAATGATGTATTCAAACAACAATAACCCACCCACAATTAGAAAATTACCATAAAAATACCTTAGAAGAGCTATGTCTAAAAGTATGTAAGTCATAACCTACCTGGAAGTCGAACACGCGCACAATCCACAAGACCAGAGCCTATCTCCCCTGAGAAGCCTCTAAAAGTTGTCACGCTATCATAAACATGATCTAGGTGTCAAGACTAGAATAATAATACTCATATTGATATACAAACCTTCACGCCAGAAATCAGGTCCAAAAATGACCCTCGAGGCCTACTTTACAAAACAGAAAACAAAATTCATAAATATGTTAACAATGGGTTTCTGAACCCATGCCCCAAATTTGAGCACGAAAAGGACTCGATTCGGGGAACAAAACAGCCCCAAAAGTCCTCAAAATCAAGGGATTTTAAATAAGGAATTAATGAAGGTAAACGTAAGATAATGCGAATTAGAAGACGGAAAAGGAGAAGGGAATTGAATGAACTTACCATAATTGCAATGGGATGAAAATTGAAGCTTGAACCAGCTCTCAACAATGGAAGTTTTCGAAGGAAATGAGGAGAAAACGAAGTTGAAACAATTAAATAGCTGCTAGTCAGGCATATGCGCACGTGGCCAAGCCACCCCGCATGCGGCAAAGAGCTCGTGCACGCACAAGGCAGGTAGATAAATGGATGGGCGCCTCTTCAGTGCACATGCAGGCTGGCCACCGTGCACACATGCATCGTGTATGCAGCCAAGGCCCCGCGTGGTGAAGGGCATAGAGAGGCAAGGACAAAGACCCTTTTTTGCGCACGCAGCCAACCCACCATTCATGTGAAGGGTTGGCTACTTCTGCAACAGTAACCAGCAATAGCAACACTTTGGCAACTTAAAATTTCACTATATTTACCCTCGGGATTTATCTGAGGTCTCGCAAATGCAAATGAACTATGATACTCAAATAAAAATGTCATTTTGGACTCAACAGAACTGACAAAATTCCCAATGGAGATCTTTTTAATGAGAAGTGGGCCCTATGCCCAAAACCCAACTTTTACCAAAATAGAACCCAATAGCCCAAAATGAGTCTGGAAGCCTCGGGACCCAAACCAAAGGTCCCTCTAGCCTAAAGTCGATATTTTAGAGCTAATAGCACTGACGAAAATTCCATCTGAGGCCGTCTTCTTTGGCTGTTGACCAAAGTGAACTCTACTAGCCTTAAGAGTTTCAAAATAGGGAAACTCTTCTAACACATAAACGAATAGCCCGAGAACCAAATCGATAGTCCTAATAAATAATAAATGACCTGTAGCTGCTACAAGAAAGTTCAAAATGCTAAAAACGCACAAAAATTGAGAAATAACCTGGAGGGTCATTACAATATCCAGTACTAAAAGAACTTTCATCCTCGAAAGTTAAGAAATAGGAAACACTTGAAAACTTAGAAATGGAAGGATATTAGATCTATATGTCGAAATAGGCTTCTCAAGGAGCCTCCTAGATTGGAAGACACCTCACGGAGCTATACCAAAGAAAAACTACTTAAGCCTTCAGTCCTTACCAGTCGAACTAGAAAAGTGACAAACTCTAACTCAAAAGCCAAAAAGATCAATCAACTGAACCGAACTTCAGGAAATCAATCAAAATATACTGACAAAACACAACTACTAAGAAAACCAAGGCGATCATCACACAGAACTAGGAACTAGGCTAACTCAGAAAGCCACCACTCAACACTCTAACTCATGAATCCTTTGATCTGCAAAACCCCTTTGTCTATCCTGAATCATATGTACCTTAACCATGAAGCAAAACACAGGTCAAACACTCAAACTAGCCTTGAAACATCAACTAACCCACCAGAGGCCTATTATTCCTATTTTACTTAACCTCGAATGAGGTCACCTTCATACTCAAACTCTACCCAAGCCAAGATATAGTCCACGAGCCTCTGACACCAAAATTACCAGCCCATCACATATCCTCGAGAATTGGAGTAGTCTGCTCTGACTGACCATCAACCTATGGATGGACATCTGCGCTGAGATCAACCTTTATACCCAAATTCATTTGAACCAACCATCAGGAACCCAATTGCAATTGACACACCATGTACATAAATGATATGGATGAATACTCCATGTCAAAGAACAATCTCCTAATTGAAGATCAAAACCAACCTCATTGAAATGCATGAAGTCTGAATTGGCTGAAAGTGAGTGAACTAGAGCAACCTTCCCATGAAGTCCCAAACAACATCCAATCTCTGCAAGGAGTGTGGCAAGCTTACTACAAATTTTGTAGCCATCAAATAAACTCCAAATTCTAGGAACACCACTGCTGGTCCAAATTTTCAAAATGCCATCTGGGTCTAAGGTATCCTTACTAGCCTCTCCACTCAGAGAGAAGTCAGTCATGCCGCGAATACCAAGTCAAACCAACCCGTAAGCCAAGGAAAGGATGCCCAAAGTCAAAGGTTATTTCTTAGCTATTGAAAAACTCACATACTCTAAACCCACTATCTTCCAGCTCAAAACATCTACCCTGTTGTACCAGCATGCAAACCACAAACTCTAAAAGCATCTCAACATAACCCATAACTAGCAGAGCCCAATTGACGTTAAAATACATATAGCTCAACCATTAGAAACTCATCCCAACCTCTTTAACTCATCATAGAAGAATAATGTAATGAATCACTCTAGTCATTAATGTCGCGGTCAAAGGGAACCTTTCGCAAACTGTCTAAAGTAACTTGTTAGACGCCAAGTCTGGAACCTAAATCCAATGATTAATAATGCACCTTTCCATGTCCTTGAGTAGTCCCAGATATTGTTGACAAACACACAAGGTAATAAAAACTAAATATGTTGAGAACCCAAGGCCCCTCAAATTCACAACCTGAATAGAACACCCTATAGAGACACACTAGATCTAGCAAACCTCTCTCTTAGAAAACTTTGGAGCAATTTCTTTAACTCCCACAACTCTACTAGCATCAGTCTATATGGCAGAGAAAGGAATAGGCCGGGTGCCAAACTTAACAACAATATAAAATTCAAAACTCAACCAGACTAAATACTAAGGAAAATAATGGAAACAACCCAGATACCTGCTACCCACCCAAGCCGATCAAGTAAAGAAGGTCAGCTTGAACCTCCCGAATATAAGTAAAGCCATTCGATACCCATTTTCCTACCAACCACTAAGCTCTTTGAGATAACACAATTTACTTTGGCACACAGCTACTGGTACCACACTATACTAACCAAAAAGTTTAAGGCATAAGCAAAATAACAACCTTGGCAAAACCACCCCTAGACCGCTAGACATTAAGATACTCAAACTAACCCTTGAATCACAACAAAGACCAACAATTAAGCTAATAAGTCCTACCCGTGCATCATACCCCTAGGTAGTCACCTCCCAAGGGTGATACACCTGATCCACTACTAAAAGAATCCTTCTACGAGTAGTTACAAGCATAGGCACTACAAAGATCAAATAGTACACCCAGACAAGGAGTGAGTAGATATATATATATATATATATATATATAAACATGCAGACCCCCAACACAAATAATACATAAACTCGTTGATGATAATGAATATCATACCTATAATGATGATATTTGGAGCCTCTATCTCTGGCCTACAAAGAAAAGAATAAAACTGTCTACATTTACCTCTGGACTGAGTAGTAAGTGATGAAGGCTCGATCATCCCACGATGGGAACACTTTTTTGAAAAGTGGATAACCTCTTTAAAATCATAACAACCCTGAAAAGCTCTGCCCTGATGCACAGCACCTGCCAACTCGAGATGGCTAATGACGTTCAAAAGCACTCTCCCAAAGGAGGTGGTAATTATAGTCATACAAAATAATAAATAACCCAACAGATGTCAGGGTCGTATCCACGAGGAATGGAATGATGAGTCACCAATCAATTATCAAATAACAATCACTAAAGTGAGTAAGTGTTCAAGCAAATAAAAGTAAAAATTAGAAAAAAAAGGTTTGGGAATTAACGATTCACAGTTTTAACACGTCAACAACATAAATACAATTTGATCATAAAGAGAAGAAAGACTAAGGGTATGCTTCCGATTGGATTCTATAATGGGTTAAGGAATTGATTAATCATGCAAACTTTCGATTAAAGGTGTGGGTAGTTTAGTTCGAGCTATATTTGATAGTCTTTTGACCCTCCAAATATATGTACCGTGGTCTTTACTCAAGCACCATAGCTTTACCTTAAACCAACCAATTAATAATTGGGTGAATAAAACTATTTGTAGCTTTAATTCTTAGATGGGAATTTTCTTCGATCAAGCTACTTTTTAGCCTTAATCTATGGTGAAAATCCCAAATCTCCACTATTGAATTCCTACCCAATTTATGAACTCTTCTTTCAAGCAAGAACAAAATTAGAAAACTCAATTAATGTTTGCAATCATCAATTTTATGATTAAACCATAAAGAATTCAATAGACTCATACTAAATAATCAAGTATAAGCATATTTAATCAATACCCATACCCAAATTCAAACACCCATTATACACGTACCCTAGAACAGAATTTAGCTGCTCATATTAAAGGAATAAGAGAAGATACCAAATAAGTTTCCCAAAATTCCATTAATATTGAAAGCTAATTTTAATTCCAAGATCATAATCTTTACAAATTTGTGTTATTCAATGGATAAGAAGAAGAGAAAGAGTACTCTCTATGCTATCTTCCTTGGGGAAAGTAAAAATTGAATTGTATATCAGGTACACACCCCAAAAAGTGTTTTAGAACCTTCCCAATTACATCATATGAACTTAGACAAAAATGCCCTTCAGGGCTTGTGTGATTTCTGTGGGTACATATTGTCACACCTTGCAGTTTACGGCTCGCATGTGCCTTTCTTTCTAAGTAGTAAATCTAGCAACTTGTGCGATATGAGGTGCAATTTCATGTTACAAAATGTGGCTCACATGTTGGTAGCTGCTCAAGTAGTTGATGATATTCCTTGTGCGATGGCACCTGCGTTTTGCAGGTGCCTCTGTGTGGCTCGCATGATATTCTCACCTCTTGACAGTTCTTCCTCTTTTCGATCACCTTCACACTTTGAATTCTCTTTGAGATCTTTGGGTTGAATTCCTTTGATTTCTTTACTTGACCAAGAGTACCTGCATTTACATCAATAAAGGCAATAAGTACCTCTAATTCTCATCAAAATATGATAATAATTCATGAATAAAGGCTTAATAAGTTGGTAGATTACCAACTTATCAAATCCCCAAACTTGAACTATTGTTTATCCTCTATCAAGATACTCACAAGGTAAGGAATGAAATTGGTTCTCGAAACACAAGGGCTGTACATAAGATTATTTAAACTTTAAAACCTAAGAAAATAAGAACAAAAGAGTCAAAGCAAAAAGACTCAACTACAATGCTCATCTCAATTGGTATCACCATAATCTCAAGGCAAGTGGTCATTTCAAAACTCTTATAAAAAAGATTTCACTTTTCATTCAAAAAAGGGGATTTTCCATTCAAAACAAGATTATCAAGCCTCTCAAGTCATTGGCATAGACCTTCAAGGTTTGCCTCGAGATTCATCACACAACTTATCTCATTCATTTCTCTCAATTGAAATAGAGACATAATTTTTTTATTCAAGTGTATGATGCCACTCACCACAGGCGAGAATCCTACTCACACTCATGTAATTCAAATTAGAGGGATTATCAGAGAACACGAGAACTCTCACTCTGTCAAAGAAATTTGAGTTCACATTTATCAAACCATAGGATTGCCATTCATGTAATTCACCACTAATGTAGAGTTACCAGCTCAGAATCACTAAGAACTTGTGGGAAACTATGTTGGCTAGGGTTAAGGTGAGGATTATATTTGGCTCAAGTGACTAAACCTCCCTAACGCTTCTTGTGATCATTCAACACTTCACTCACATTTTCGAAAATTAAATTCACCTTATTTCTCCCTCTCAGAAGCCAAGTTTTCCCTTCAACTTGATCATTCAACATCCTTTTATTACCTTTACTTTGTAACACCAATTTCTTCCTTTCTTTTCATTTTGCTCATTTCATTGGACATTTTGGAGAAATTTCATTTTGAGCATAACGTGCTACCTTGCATTGATGTGCATCCCTTTCCTTCTTCATATTTTGTACATACACCCCCAAACTTAGGCTTTTGCCTATTTTATCATTTCAATTACCCCCGCCCCCCAAACATAGGCTTCTAGCCTACATTTCACTTTCTAGTCATTAGGGAGGATGGGTGCAAGAATAGAGGGTCCAAAAAGACTTAAGGTGTCCAACAAGGTTTCAAATAAAGGTTACAATCTCAAAGGGGCTTACTAGGGTCAATGCCAAGGGAAGTCAATTTGGGTGAAGTGGCTATTCAAAGAGGGCCTAAGGTCATCTTCCAAGCTCGGTGACATCTATGATTTTGCCTTGAATCATATTCGGGGCAAGTTCTAGATAACACATATGCACAAGAATGAAGTATAACCTTACTACACAAGGCATCACAACACAAGAATTTCACAATTACTCCCAAAGTCAATTGGGACAAATGACTTTTGACAAGCTATTCTGAGTTCTTTGCCACACTCATTTGTGAATCAATCCAGCAAAATAGAGAATGTGCAAGTCATGACAAGAGAATGCTTAAGCAAGAATTCATTATCCCCTATTTCCTTCAATCTGCAAAACTTCTTTCAAAGAATTTTTTTTGGTAGGCCCATTTTGAGACAAGCAAAACACAGACTCAATTTAACACTAAAACTTGGCATTTTCCCTTAAAAAAGTCGCCTCTCAATCTATTATAGGGAAATACCTACCCAGTTCGACACAAAAATAAATTAAAAAAAATAATTGCTCCTTGGAAAAGAACCATGGTATGAAGAAAAGCTTTGGAGTTTATTTGACTAAGCTACTATTAACAAGGCAAAATTGAGTTAAACAATGCAAGACAATATTTGTCTAATTAAAACACATTCCACTAGAAGGACTCAACACCCCCAAACTTAAAAGGAACATTGTCCGTAATGAAATAAGTGGTAGGTGAGGTGTACTCTCTAGAGTTACGTGCAATGCATAGAATGGCAAAGGCATAACGGCTGGACCATCGTATGGTGTGGATGGAAATAATAGAGAAGTTGCAAGTGATCTGACTCCCCATATTTGAAGTGATGTGTGATGTGCAGAATGTCAAGGGAGAAACAACTATACCGTCACATATCATGCTGAAAATGGGTGGAATGCCAGTGATCTAGTTGCAGATGCACAATGGATTGCATTTCGCATAATGGAAGATGTGATTCGCACATCAATTTGCATATTTGGTTCCAAAACCTCATCGAGTTGACAGTGATCTGCCTCTCTACATGTGAAGGATGATGAGACACGCATAATGTGGCATACAATTTGCATGTCCAAGCACATGTGGACTTGAAGGTTGGAGGTGAACTATTTCTATGGGTAATGTGGCATGCGAGGTGCACTTCTCCAAGTGTGTTTCACCTATTGCCTTTAGCAGAAGTAGTTTGATGCCTTCCACACATTCCAACCCTCTTAAATCATCTCCTACCTACAAACATCAACAAACACAATAACAAAAGAACAAAAAGAGAAAAATACCAAAATGAAAGTGGATGCTTGGGTTGCCTCCCAAGAAGTACTTGATTTTACCTTGCGACATGATGATAGTACCTCATGAATCAATCATAGCCTGAGACCAAAATCAACATTCTAGGTTAGAAAGGTCATTTTTGAGTTTAGATGATTTCACTAGGTCCAGAGAGTTATTTTCGGTCTAGTTGAAGGTTTGATTCAGTTTCCGAGGATTTTGAATGAGTTTTGAGTCATTATTTGAAATTTGGAGATTTCTAAGTTAAGAGTTGACTTTGGTCAGTATTCAGTTAAGATGACCTTTTTGGGTGTTCTGATGATTCCATCAGGTCTGAAATATGTTTTACGAGTGGTTTGCACTATTGGTTCAGGTTTCGAAGCATTCGAATGCATTTTGGGTAGTTAGTTGGAAAGTTGAAAGTTTTGGCCTAGAGTTGACTTGGGTTAACATTCGTGGATAATAACCTCTGTTAGTAAATCCGATGATTCTATTGAGTCTGAAATGTCATTTACAAGCTAGTAGCATATTTGATTTATATTCGGGAGATTTCGGATGAGTTTCTAAATATTTTGGGTGATTTGTCTTGTTTAAGCAAAATATGTTGATTAAATGGTCCAGTTCTGGCTTAAACAAGGTGACTAGGTGCACTGATAGGACTATGCCTACCGAGTTCGAGAGAGTGCAGGGTTTTGTCAGGGGGTTGATTTCACCGCTTTGTTTAGCAACAGAGGACTTGGTGACAGTTGGGACCACTTTTCTTCTGGTGGTTCATCATGCGCGGGCTATAGAGGCACCGTGTCGTGTGGTTTATGAGGGAATTTGTAAGAGGCATTGCCATCAACGCAGCTTACATTGTTCTCAGTCTCGGGGTATGGGATTCTCTGGTAGAGGTCAGCGTCATTATACTTAGACTAGTAGGCCAATTCAGGTAGCACCACAGGGTGCAGAGGATGATTACTTAGGCCAGGTTGGGCAGAGCAGCCAAGGTTCAGACTAGAATCTTTGAGGTTCGCATTCTAGGCAGTGAGGCCGTGGTGGCTAGTGTGTTACAGTAGGATTTTCCCGTCGGACTCTATCTAGTAAAGGTTTCGATGAGTGCAGCGAGTTTGGTCACTTTGATAGGGATTGCCCCATGGTCACATATTTTAGGCGGCAGAGTCAGCGGGCTTTGTATCTTAGGGCTCCTATCACCGGCTAGAGGTGGTGTGCAGGATAGTAGGGGTGGTTCCCAGATGGTTAGAGGTGACTTTCAGCTAGGCAGTTCAGGTAGCCAATGATAAGTTGGTAATCTACCAACTTATTAAGCCTTTATTCATGAATTATTGTCATGTTTGAATGAGAATTAGAGGTACTTATTGCATTTATTGATATAAATACAGGTACTCTGGAATTGAACCCAACGATCTCAAACTGAAGTTAAAGTGTGAAGTGATCGAAAAGAGGAAGAACTATCAAGACTTGTGATAACGCATAAATACAATCTCCAATAGGAGGTGATTGCGATCTTCAGAGCAAAACACATTTATATTCCTGACGGGTGTCAAGGTCAATCCCACAGAGAACAATGTAATTGCGATTGAGCTAATAAAGAATAAAAGCAACTTATTGAAGTTCAAGAAGCAAAAAGAAAAGATAATGATAGGGGTGTTTTTAAACTAAAACAAAGTATAAAAGAAAATCAAATAAAATACAGGTTTGATCAATGGCTTTCACCAAGAAAGGATAACAAAGGAGAATTGAGAATGGGAATTCAATTCGCAAGACTTATACCCAATTATGGCATAGGTAGTCTTGGTTAAGAGTATGACTAACTATCTCTCGACCAATCAAGCATTTATCCTCGTGTGTTCTATTGAACCTCCTCGAGTAAGCAATAAACCAACCAATTCGACTTGGGTAGGTTGGGCTATCTCTAGGCCCAACTCTTAGATGGGAATTTCCGGCAATCAAGCTATTTCTAGCCTTGATCTAGAGTGAAAATCCCAAATCCCCACTATTGAACCATTACCCAATTGAAGAACTTCTCTCTCAAGCAAGAATACAATTAGTATACTAAGTCAATGTTTGCAACCATCAACTATGTAATTAAAACGTGAAAGATTAAATACCCAATTTAACCAAGAGAAAGCACAAGATAAGAATTCAAAACCCAAATAAAGTATTATCTCTAATACAATACCGAAATCTCAATTCAATAATTACACCTACAATTTATCAATTTAGAAAAAGAGTTGAAGAAAGGAATTTAAGTATTTTACAATAGAAATCATCCAAATCTTCACACGGTGTAGGGTGATGAACTTGCTCTCCAAGCTTGCAAAAGTTGTGAAAATTGCCAAAGATACTTTCCAAAATGGCTTAGAAGTGTTTTATGTGGATTGGGGTTTCCAAAAGTGTGAAAAGACAATCCTCCCCTATTTCATGCTCAGGCGTAGTGAAGCGCCATCACGCTAATACCAGTGCTATTGCGCTCAAGGGGTTCACACTGTGCAGTGCTATCGCGCTGTCAATGCGTGATCGTGCATGTATCTTGGCTAGCATTGACCACTTCTTCATACAATGCTATCGCGTTATTCCTGCTCGATCGCGCATAAGCCTTGACCATTTCCTTCAGCGCTATCGGTGCCAGTCCAGTGCAATCGTGCTAATTCACCCAGATTTCTAGAAATTCTCTGTTTTGACTTGTTTTTATCTGATTCCGCACCGATCACTTCTAAATCACATAAACCTATAAAGTAGAAGCAAATCATGTCAAATGCACTATTTTCTCTCAATTAGGATAGCAAAAGTCTAAGCTTAAAGGATAAATAAATTGGTAAATTACCAACTTATCAAACCCTCAAACTTTAACTATCGCATGTCCTCAAGAAACTCAAAGCTCTAATCCAAAGGACACAAGCACAGGTACAATGACTTCACTACAATTCAAGGAGATTCATTTAAATCACATCTGCATGACTTCGGTTTGTACTTATGATTAGTCGATCACATTTTAAATTCATCCAACAATCCCCTCTATTCAAAACACCACTTTTTAATAATGCAATCGGACTACAAAAATAATCAAGTGGCAACAATCAATCCTCAAGAAATGACTCAAAACCACTAGTTTACTCAATATGCTCATTTGACTCATTTTTGGAATTTATCAACTTCACCAACTATCCTAATTCATATGCCCTCACAAGAATAAAAGTCCCAAAATACACTATGTACAAGGATAACACAAGGGGAAAAAGAACAAGCACTCATACTCACAAAGAATTTCAAGTACTAACAAGTATCAAACCATAATCTTACCCTTATTTTCATTTGCCACTAACTCAAAAGCAATCGGTCAGAGATCACAAAAGGGCTTTTCCAAGCTTGTAATGTAGGTTTAGATAAGGATAGGATAAGCATTTGGCATTAAAGTGACTACATACTCCTCGAACACTACACAACTTTTTCAATTCGAAACCAAAGTCATTTCTTTTCATTTTCATGCAACACAAGGCACTATTTCACTTATTTCATTTGAGGCCCCAAATTTTTATCATTCTATTCACCTTGGAGGATTTCATTCTTTTTCTCATTTTTGCATTTCTTTTCAGCTTAATCCTTTCTTTAGCAATTTCTTTAAATGCTAGCCACAAACCACCATGTATTGCTCATTTCCTCCAAGATGTTTCTCAATCACCCCCAAACTTAGGCTTTTAGTCTAATTTTTACATTTTTAGCATTCAAGGAAGGATGGTTCAAAAGAGGGATCATTTTCAAAATAGTCCAAGGCTTGTAATGAGGTTTCCAAAGAAAATATATTAGGCTCAAATGGGGTCACTAGTGATACATATAGTGCAATGGTAGGCTTTTAAGGCTAAGTAGGCTTCCAAAAATAACAAAGAAGGATTAAGATCATTTCTCCAACAAAAAGCAATCAAGATTAGTATTGAAAGACTAACCGGGCAAGTTCTAGTTGACACACGCAAGTACAAGAATTATTCAACAAAATCTCACCACACATTGCATGCAAATTATTCATGATGGGTCAATTTCACTTCCTAAACAAGCACTAATAGAGTCATTCTACAATTTCGATTATCACCACTAATGAGTTAAGAGTCACAAAAAGATTAAAGAGGTTGTCACAAATATCATTCTTTGCCATGCAACTTTTCACAATTTTTTTTGGAGTGGTATGTTTTATCTCAATCCACATGCGAGACTAACTCCATTAGTACCAAACAAGTCACGATTCAAAATTATCTCAAAAGATGTTAATTTGACCTTAAAAATGACGTCACCCAATCTATCATAGGGCCAAATCATCTATGTAAATCGATATGGGTACTCATAAATGACCAACACTTTCATCTAGACTAACGGGTACTCAGACTTCCCATGGCTCAAAAATACCTTAACAAAATGACAACATCCCTTAAGAATGTCGTTACTCGCTCTATCATCGAGAATCATCACTCTATACCAATTCTAACAAAAAGTAAAGAAATAACAAACGTAACCAATCCAACAAAATTTCAATCAAACAAACCCGTAAACAGCATACCATGAAATATTGAAGGGAAAGAAGAAGGAGAAACATACCTTGATGGGCAATTTCAGTAGCTAAAAGAGAAGAGTAAAGAAGGAGCAACTTGTGCTTGCGATTCGATTTGACCTTTTGACTTTTACTTGGGATTTTGGTGTTTGGAATTCTGGGAAAGTATTGGGGGAAGTTGATTTTTGAACAAAGGAAGAGATACCTGTTGAAATGGAGGAAGTATGGGGATCTGAAAAGCTCTTATTATTTTAATTAAGGAAGCTAGAACCTACTTCAGCGTGATCGCATAACCCATTGCAATTGTTCTACTTTGTGAAAGTTGTCTCAGCGCTATCGATGCTACCTCAGTGTGATCGCGCTGCACCGCTTTCCCAAATTTTTTTAGCATCTCACTATTTTGATGTGCGATGTCTTGTGCAACCCACACAACTCCAGGTCGAAATGCACCTCCTTCGCATGTTCTAAACCTGTTTTGGTAGCTCACAATTTTATGGTGCGATTGCATGTGCGATCCATAGAGTTTGAGGTGCGATCACATCCCCTTTAACATGCTATTTAGCCCTCTTTTGGTCCTTGATTGGATTTTTACTAGTCTTCCACTCCTCAACCTACCCAAATCAGCTCAAAAAGACTTGAAACTTTATGGATTAGTCAAAAATTACAAACTAAGCTATTCTAACAATAAGAAAAATTGTGAAGCTTTAAAATTTTAAAACAATGGGTTGCATCCCATCAAGCTCATAATTTAACATCGTGGCCCGATGAGATTTACCTCACTATTTGGATCTCCACATGGAGGATTTGAACCTTCGACCCAAATTTGAATTGAACTTTCAGTGACAATCACGGGGTAAAGATGAGAACATGAGAGGGAGAATTTCTTTGTGTCGCATTTTTCACTCTTTCGCCTTCAAGTCTGGAAGGTCGCTTTGCCTTCTATTCACAACAAACTTCAAAATGGATGTACCTCAATCTGTTCCCCTTCCAAAGTCTTCCACAAGCTTGATTACTTCGACTTTCATCCATTCAACTAAACTCAAGTTTGAAAAATGGTTGGAGTGAGATTTAGGCATCTCCACTCTCAAATTTGTCACATTCATAACATCCTCACTTTTGAATGAACTAGAGTCTTTCAAGATGAAACGTTGGACTTTTCCTTGCAATTCTAGTGTCATTCTTTTGATATTGACATCTTGATTTATGTGTGGGCTGGTCGGTTTCCACAACACCTTTGGTTCATAAGCATCCTTTGTGTCCTCTTTTTCAATTGGGAATAACCAAAACAACTACCCACAATCATGCACGTTTCAACACGAGCACCCACTTTGGTGTTTAGATTCCGGATAGCAATTTTGAGTAACCCCTCTTTTTGACTTCTCTTGGCATGCCTTTTTAACAATATCTCAAGCATTTGTAGAATTCTTTCACGTTGTTCCCCATATGCTTCAAGTTGGTGAGCTCAATATAACAACCATTCTTGGCTCACAATTTCATCTAATTCAAGTTTTTCCTCTTGTTGGGTTTCAAGCACTACCGGTACAAACTCACTCATGGGTGATTCCATGTTTTTCAAATCTTCATCATCATCCCCAAAGTGAATTTTCTTGGCCTCAATGATCGAGAAATGTTCATTTGTTAGGCTTGGAGCATTTTCTTTATCAATTTGACCAAGAGGAGTAAACAAATCCGCCATGGATTGTGTGGCACAATTTCTCTCCTCTTCTTCCTTAGATCTCATATCCATAAAGCCTTGCTTTATGGACTTCATACCCTCTTCTAAGATATCTTGCGTGGCCAAGAGAGTTTGGAGCATGGAACATATAAATTCTTCGCTTGAAAAGTTATGGTTCCTATTAAGATCACAAGCACCACTAGCATTATTGTTAGCATAAGAGGGGGGAGGAGGATGGTCATTTGGATAATCACTCTAATGTATGTCAAGACCACCACACAAATAGAAATTATACCTATCATAGGAGTAAGAAGGTGAGTACCTTATTCTCCTAGGGTCAATTTTACACCTTCGTCCAAGGTGGGGTTCTCCACAATAATAACAATGGTCATTAAAATAGGGGTTGCGACCATCAAAATTTCTATCATTTCGAGATGTTATAGAGTCAATCAACAAAATAAAATAACTAAAAAAAAATAAATATTCACAAATTTGAACTAGAGTAAGTAAACTCAAATTTTAAACTAACTCAATACGACAAATTGTTCACCGGCAATGATGCTATTTTTGATAACGCTCAAATACACTCTCCAATAGGAGCTGATTGCGATCATCAGAGCAAAACACATTTATATTCCCAATAGGAGTCGGTGTCGATCCCACAGAGAATAATGTAATCGCGTTTGAGCTAATAAAGAATCAAAGCAACTTATTGAAGTTCAAGGAGCAAAAAGAAAAGATAACGATAGGGGTGCTTTTAAACTAAAATAAAGGATAAAAGAAAATCAAATAAAACATAGGTTTAATCAATGTCTTTAACCAATTAATGATAACAAGAGAGAATTAGGAATGGAAATTCAATTTTCAAGACTTACACCCAATTAACGCATAGGTAGTCTTGGTTAAGAGTATGCCTAACCGTCTCTTGACCAATCAAGCAATTATCCCCGTGTGTTCTCTCAAACCTCCATCAACCAATTTGACTTGGGTAAGTTGGGCTATCTCTAGCCCCATCTCTTAGATGAGAATTTCTGGCAATCAAGCTATTTCTAGCCTTGATCGAGAGTGAAAGCTCCAAATCCCCACTATTGAACCTTTACCCAATTAAAGAACTTCTCACTCACGCAAGAATACAATTAGTATGCTAAGTCAATATTTACAACATCAACTATGTAATTAAAGCATGAAAGACTCAATAGAACCACACAATTTAACCAAGAAAAAGCACAAGATAAGAATTCAAAACCCAAATAAAGTATTATCTCTAATACAATACCAAAATCTCAATTCTATAATTACACCTACAATTTATCAATTTAGAACAAGAGTTGAAGAAAGGAATTTAAGGATTTTACAATAGAAATCATCCAAATCTTCACTCCCATTGTATAGGATCATGAACTTACTCTCCAAGCTTGTAAAAATTGTGAAAATTGCCAAAGATGCTTTTCAAAATGGCTCAGAAGTGTTTTATGTGGATTGGGATTTCCAAAAGTATGAAAAAACAATTCTTCCCACTTTCATGCTCAGGTACAGTGAAGCGCCATCATGCTAATACCAGCGCTATCGCGCTTAAGGGGTTCACACTGTGCAGCGCTATCGCGCTGTCCACGCGCGATCGCGCATATGTATTGATTGGTGTTGAACACTTCTTCATAAAGCACTATCGTGCTGTCCCTACATGATCGCGCACAAGACTTGACCATTTCCTTCAGAGCTATCGATGCCAGTCCAGCGCAATGGTGCAAATTCACCCAGATTTTTAGAAATTCTTCAGTTTGACTTGTTTTCGTCCGATTCTGCATCGATCACTTCTAAATCACATACACCTGTAAAGTAGAAGCAAATCATGTCAAATTCACTATTTTCTCTCAATTATGATAGCAAAAGTCTAAACTTAAAGGTTAAATAAGTTGGTAATTACCAACTTATCAAGGTGCAAATAACATGTGAGCTGCACAAAGGCACCTGCGAAACGTAGTTTCCATCATACAAGAAAGATCAGCAACTGCCTAAGCAGCTACCATCATGCGAGCCGAATATTGCAATATGCGACCCACCCCCCTCGCACCTCACATCACACAAGTTGCTGGATTCACTGCTTAGAAAGGAAGGCACATGCGAGCTGCAAACTGCAAGGTGCGACATCATGTGCCGTTGCACGTCAATCACACAAACGTCAATCACACAAGCCCCAAAGGGCATGTTTGTCCAAGTACATGTGACATAATTGGGAAGGTTATAAAACCCTTTTTGAGGTGTGTACTTGATATATAATTTAGTTTTTACTTTCCCCAAGAAATATAGCATAAAGAGTATTGTTTCTCTTCTTCTTCCCCATTGAAAAACATAAATTTGTAAATATTTTGAGCTTGGAACTGAAATTATCTTTCAATACGAATGGAATTTTTGGAAACCTATTTTGTATCTTCTCTTGTTCCTTAATATGAGCCGCTAAATTCTCTTCTAGGGGTATGTTTATGATGGGTGTTTGAATCTGAGTATGGGTATTGATTAAATGTGCTTAGAATTGATTATTTAGTATGGGTCTATTGAATAATTCATGGTTTAATCATAAAATTGATGATTCCAAATATTGATTGAGTTTATAATTTTATTCTTGCTTGATAGAGGAGTTCATAAATTGGGTAAGAAATCTATAGTAGGGATTTGGAGTTTCCACCATAGATTAAGGCTAGAAATAGCTTGATCAAAGGAAATTTCCATCTAAGAATCGAAGATAGAAATAGTTTGATTCACCCAAGTATTAATTGGTTGGTTTAAGGTAAAGCTATGGTGCTTGAGTAAAGACCATAGCACATATATTTAGAGGATCAAAAGACTATCAAATATAGCTCGAACCAAGCTACCCATACCTTTAATCAAAAGTTTGCATGATTAATCAATTCCCTAACCCATTGTAGAATACAATCGGAAGCATACCCTTAATCTTCCTTCTCTTGATCATCAAATTGTGTTTACGTTGTTCTCGTGTTAAAATTGTGAATCATTAATTCCCAAACCTTTTCCCCTAATTTTTACTTTTTTTGTTTGAATACTTGCTCGCTTTAGTGATTTTTATTTGATAATTGATTGGCGACTCATCATCCCATTCATCGTGGATACGACCCCGACATCCATTGGGTTATTTAGTGTTTTGTACGATGATCATTACCACCTCCTTTGGGAGAGTGCTTTTTAACATCTTAAAAAATTATGCCATTGCCGCGGAATGATTTTTGATTTGCCATTTTGTTGTCATTTAATTCACTTTTGTTGAGTGTTTGCTCTCTTTTACTTTTTTGTTATTTGTGTTGTATTGAACAGGTTTCCCATGGGTCAAGCGGGTGACCAAGAAAGTGTTGACGAATTCATGGACGTGGAAGATGAACCAATTGGTCATGCTCCTGCGGGTGCAATTCGGCTACCCCAAACCATTGGCAATGTTGTCTTCCATATCACAAGAACTATGTTGCACTTAATCCAGATGAAGGGACTCTTTGAAGGGTTGGCCCACAAAGATGAAAATTGACATATCCAAAATTTTATCAAAATTTGCCAACCCTTTAATATCCATAATATAACTCAAGAGTCGATCCGGATTCAGTTATTCCCATTATCCCTTACGGGTGAGGAAACTACGTGGCTTGAAGAGCTTCTTGAGGGATCCATTACAACATGGAATGGATTGGTTGAAGCTTTCTTGACTAGATTTTTTCCACCTTCTCGTATAATGCATTACATGATGAGATTACCAATTTTCGGCAATTGCCAGATAACCCATTGCATGAGGTGTTTTTGAGATTGAAGAATAAGTCATTATCATGTGCAAACCATGGCTTGCAGGACAATGTTCTCCTTTAAAGCTTCTATAAAGCACTAGACCCTATGAATAAATATGTCGCCAATAACATCGCAGGAGGATCTTTTATGGACCTAGCTTATGGACTTGCTTCAGCTTTCCTTGATCGAATGACAAAAAATAATAGGCATGGCATAGAAGAGATGCTGAAGTGTCATCCGGTGTTACTTCCTTCATAATGACTAATGAGATGAGGAAAAAGAGGAGGAAAGAGATGAGACCATGGCCAAAATGATGACTCAAATGGATTTGTTGGCCAAACATATGATGGGAGCTGGAACCAAAAGTGTCAATGCTGTGGGTACTTATGGATCAAAAGATCATGATGATGTTGGTATTTATGCATCGAAAGATGAGGAGCTTTATTATCTTTCAGCAAGTTCTCGCCCGGGGTATCAAGGTTCCAACTAAGGCACTTGGGAACCACGGGATGAGAATCAGAGTTGGAGAGACCGTGAGCGAGATCATGAAGGTAAAGTGATCGATATAACCACCAAAGAAATAATCCTTATGTGCCTCCACCAAAGGTAAATTATTCTCCTTATCAACCAAGTGTAAGTGACTCGGCCAGCTCAAAAATCAAGGATATGTTGTCAAAAGTGCTACAATTAGTGGAGTCCATGGATGAAGGGGTAAAAGATCTAAAGAGTGATGTATCTACTCTTCATCAAATGGTAAGTTCACACTTGGCATCAATGAAGCACTTAAAGGCTCAAATGAACCATCTCTCTTCTTAAATGAATCCACATTTAAAGGGTATCCTTCCGAGAGACACTCTTGCGAACCAGAAGAATGATGCCCATGTAAGGGAAATTATTACTAAAAGTGGAAGGAGGTTGGATGAAGTGATAAAACCGATCAATGAAGCTGTGGTCTCCTTGAATTAAAAATTGCACAAGAGGTCATGATTGACAAGAGTAATGATGTAAGTCCAAATATTGGGGTAAAGCTTAGTGCACCCAATGTAATTATTGAAGATAATAGCCAACAAGAGGAGAAGGATGAAAGTGAGTTGCCTTCTCAAATTTCTATTAAGATCGTGGAGGAAACTTCATGTGTGCCAAGGCCATTGCATAAAAGTCCTCCTCATTATCCCCAGAGGTTGATCAATAAAAAGGAAGATAATCAATTCAAGAAGTTTGTAGACATGTTCGACAAACTATCTATCAACATTCCTTTGGTTGATGCTCTTATTCAAATGTTTGGTTATGCTAAGTTCATTAAAGAATTGCTGAAAAAGAAATGGATGATTGATGTGGGGATAGTTGAAGTATCCCATAGTGGTAGTGCAATGATGACAAGTAATATAGCTCCCAAGCGGGAGGATCAGGGAGCTTTCACTATCCCATGTATCATCGGCGTGTTCTTATTCAAGAAAGCCTTATGTGACCTCGAGGCAAGTATCATCTTAATGCCTCTCATGATTTTTAAAAAGTTGGATCTAGGTCCTCCTAAACCAATACCGATAAGGTTATTAATGTATGATCGTTCAATAAAGTTTCCAGTGGGCATATTATTTGATGTGTTGGTGAAGGTAGACAAATTCATCTTACAGACTAGTTTTGTGGTGTTAAACTATTCTTCCGCTTAAATTGTTAGATAGTAGCCCATTACTGTCCATTCTGGGGTATAGGGATTGGTTCGCCTACTGGGGGGTTGTAGGTGCCATCATGATCGAGAAATCGGGTCATGACAAGAAAACACCTATGTAAGTGTGAAGTGTAGCTGCTTCAAGGAGAATGACGGTAAAGGCCGATTCTCTAAGAACTTATGAAACCAGGCAGTGTTCATGTCTGAAATGAACAAAACTGTGAGAACCATAAATGGTTAAAGGTTAGTTATGTGACTTGTATTGGCTAGGTGTACAACAAAGTTCGATGGTTCAAAGATATCGCATCTACCAATTGACCGAGTGCATCCGATATAAGTTCACTATGGAAAGTTCAAAGAGAAACCTACTTATCTAGATGCAATTAATCTTTGCTTGTAGATCACACACTTGTCCGTATATTCTTTCATCTTATAGCCATTCCCCATTCATATGGGGAATTGTAGGGGTTTAGTAATGAAAAAGTGAATGGAAAATGGAGGGAATAGAAATGGAGGGAAAATGAAATATTCCTTTTGCTTTTGTAAAGAGAAGAGGCCTCAACATCAGGGTGACTACAGTGGTTCTAGACATGGTGGTAGAGGTTTAGGCTAGTGGGGCCAGGGTTATTAACCACAGCAGCACCAGGGTCAGTCCAGCCTACCGATTCAGGCTTCACTTCAGATCTTCGGTAGTACTTTGTTTGAGCAGGGCTAGAGCAGCCATCAGGGCTATAATGGTCAGTCTTCGAGGGGTACAGCTTCTGGGGCATCAGGCTGTGATAGCCATATGGGTTCTGCTGGTTAATCCCGACCGAGTAGGTCGTTCGGGGCTTGTTTCACCTGTGGTATTATTGGTCATTTGGCTAGAGATTGCCCCCAGTAGAGTGAAGTTCAGCCATCCGCTCCGCCGGCTCAGCATATTCTTTCGAGAAATATCACTTATTTTGGTTCACTCTCCCGTAGAAGGTTTGTACAAGATCTTTAGCTTCGGGCGGAGGAGAGCCTTCTACCCCTGTACCTCTAACTCCAGCTAGGGGTCGGGGTGGTCACAAGGGTAGGGCTAGAGGTCATCATAGAGCAGCAGCACCAGCTAGAGCTGCTAGAGTTGAGATAGAGTCCGAGCTTGCCTATGAGCCAGAGTTTGTTCTTGAGACGCAGCGTGTGGACCTGGGGACAGCCCAGGCGCCACCAGTTCCAGCACCAGTTTCTTTGCCAGCTTCATTCCCAGCTCGGTCTTTGGATATTGGAGGTTTACGATTCAACTTTTGGTTATGATTGGGGAGACCTTCTGAGGTAGCACATACATCCTCTCAGGGGGTAGCCCTGGGTGCACCGAGTTCAAGAGCACAGCCTGCTACTGTGGCTCCCCGTGCTGAGGTTATTCCAGTCCCAGTGGTTGAACAACCTCTTACTCCCCGGCCAGCTATGACAGATGGGGAGAAGAAGGCCTTGAGTAGATTTCTGAGATTAGCACCGCCGAGATTCATTGGTACATCGGGTCAGGACACATTTGACTTCATTACTACCTGTGAGGAGATGTTACACCATCTGGGTTTTCTAGAGACTCACCGGGTTGGATATACTACGTATCAACTGGAGGGTCTAGCAAAGTTATGGTGGAGGGAACAGGTATCTTGCAGACCTTCTACATCACCTCCGATGCCTTGGTCTTTGTTTTATAAGGCCTTCATGACTAAGTTCTTACCTCAGAGTGATCGTAAGCATCGCCAGAAACATTTCACTAGGCTTATGTAGGGATCTATGTCTTTATCTGAGTATGAGACCCTTTCCATCAGCTTGCTCCATTTGGAGCTATGATCATTCCTACTGAGCTGGACAGGATTCACAGGTTTGTTTGGGGATTGCGGACAAAGCTTAGACAACCAGTTGAGATATTGGTTTCTAGTGATCGGTCATTTCAAGCTATTGTAGACAATGTTTGTACTGTGGAGGACTTGCATCGACCTGATCAGGGGGATAGAGATAAGAGGCCTCATTATCAGGGTGGCTATTCCGTGGAAACTTTCACGAGTTGTGGAACCCACTCATGGATCCTGGATTTTGTTGACCCTCAAGTCTGATTCCATGAAGGGTAACCATGACCCGTGGTTCTATCCACGGTGCCTGGATCTCTCTCGTGGATTGTACCCTGAGAGTCCATCTGCAGTACTATTTCCACGGGCAGCATCCATGGTCCATGGACTATTCCACGATCCATGGAACCTGTCCGTGGTTCTTGTTTTGACTTAGACAGAAACATTTTTTAATTTTCTGGGCTTGGTCTAGGCTTAGCATTTCTAGGGTGATACAATATATCCCACTTGGGATCATTTGTCCTCGAATGAAGACTAAACAAGCTGAGTTTAGAGGGAAAGAGTTTCAATCCCTACCAACTGAGTTCTAAAAAGCTGATTCATAGCTGAATAAGGTTCTAAGTACATGAACGCATGTTGAAAATGTAGGGATAGACGAGGGAATACGATACTAAGATTGAAGTATACATGAGAAAAGCTAACAAACTGGAGAGAAACTATTACCTCGAGCTGAAACTGAATCGAAAGGGAAGAGGTGGGGATACTTGGTCATCATGGCTACTTCTGCTTCCCAAGTAGCTCCCTCAACTGACTAGTTCCTCTAAAGGTCTTTCACCAAAGCAAACTTCGTGTTCCTTAGCCTACGCACCTAACGATTAAGAATCTGAACTGGTACCTCTTCATAAGATAGACTATCCTTCACACCCACTCTTTCTAAGGGTACCACTAAGGCTGGGTCACCAACGCAATTCTTCAACAAAGATATGTGGAAGACTGGGTGGACCGATGCCAAGTCTGTAGGAAACTCTAACTCATAAGCCACCTTGCCAACTCTTCTCAAAATCCTATAAGGTCCTACATAGCAAGGACTAATCTTTCCCTACTTACCAAACCTCATCATACCCCTCATGGGTGACACCTTCAGGAATACCCAATCATCAACCTCGAATTCTAAGTCCCTTCTCCTCACATCTGCATATGATTTATGATGACTTTGAGCTGCCTTAAACCTCTCTCTAATAAGCTGAACCTTCTACATAGTCTTATGGACTGAATCTGGCCCTATCAAAGCTGCTTCACCTACCTCAAACAAACCTATAGGGGATCTACACCTCCACCCATAAAGTGCCTCATACAGATCCATCTGAATGCTAGAGTGAAAACTGTTGTTATTGACAAACTCTATAATAGGTATGTAATCATCCCAATTACCATTTAAGTCAATTACACAAGCTCTCAATATATCCTCTAAAGTCTGAATGGTATGCTCTGCCTGATCATCTGCGTGTGGGTGAAAGGTCGTGCTATGATTAACTTGAGTACCATGACCCTTTTGAAATGACCTCCAAAACTGGGATGTGAACTGAGTCCCCTATCTGAGATGATGTATAAAGGAACCCCATGCAACCTAACTATCTCACGGATATAGAGTCTGTCACAGTCCTCTGCTGAATCTGTAGTCTTGACAGCCAAAAAGTAGGCTGACTTAGTGATCCTGTCAACTATCACCCAAAAAGAGTCATGTTGTCGATGACTACGCGATAAGCCGGTAATGAAGTCCATATTGATCACTTCCCACTTCAAAGTAGGAATGTTGATATCCTGTGTCAAACCTCTTGGTCTATGATGTTCTACCTTTACTTGCTGGCAGTTGGGACTCTTAGCCACAAAATCTTCAATGTCCCTCTTCATTTCATTCCACCAATAGACTTTCAGTAGGTCATGGTACATCTTGGTGGCACCAGGATGGATGGAATACGTGGAGCTGTAGGCCTCTATCAAAATTCACTGCCTCAAATCATCTATATTCGGCACACATAGGAGACCTTGGCAGTCAAGCACATTATCTCCCTCTTGGGAGAAAACCTCAACTCTTTACTGATGGACAACACCCTTCAGCTGGAGCAAAATAGGGTCACTGTCTTGTTTCTCCTTTACCTCATCCACTAATGAAGATTCTGAACCATTCTGAACAATAACACCACCTTCTAATGAATATGTAAGGCGAACTCCAAATGAGCGAGTCTATGAACATCCTTAGATAATTCCCTCTATTCTTCCTCAACATGAGACACACAACCCATAGATAATCTACTAAGTTATCAGCCACTATATTGCCCTTACCAGGATGGTAAAGCACACTCATATCACAGTCCTTGAGAAGTTCTAGCCACTTTCTCTGACGAAGATTTAACTCCTTCTGAGTGAACACATACTGAAGGCTATTATGGTCAGTAAACACATCTAAATGGACACCATACAAATAATGTCTCCAAATCACCAAGGCAAAGACCATTGCTGCCAACTCAAGATCGTGGGTAGGGTAGTTCTTCTCGTGAACCTTAAGCTATCTAGAGGCATAAGACTTCACCTTAGCATGCTACCTCAGTACACAACCTAAGCCAACTCTAGATGCATCACAGTACACCACGAAATTAGTACACAACCTAAGCCAACTCTGGACGCATCATAGTACAGCACGAAACCATCTGAACCCTCTGGTAGAGTCAAAACTGGAGCTTTAGTCAATCTAGTTTTCAACTCTTGGAAGTTTCTCTCACACTCATCTGACCACTGGAAATTATCCTTCTTCTGAGTCAACCTGGTCAATAGAGAAGCTATGGATGAAAACCCCTCAACAAATCTCCTATAGTAACCACCCAAACCCAAGAAGCTCCTAATGTCTGTCGGAGAAGTAGGTCTAGGCCAATTCTTTACTGCCTCTATCTTCTGAATCCACTCGAATACCCTCTTTTGACACCACGTGACCCAGAAAGGCGACTGACTGCAACCAAAACTCACACTTACTGAATTTGGCGAATAACTGGCAATCCATGAGAGTTTGCAACACCACTCTCAAATAATTAGCATGTTCCTCCTCACTCCGCGAGTAGACTAGAATATCATCTATGAAGACAATAACGAACATGTCCAAATACTGCTTGAACACCCTATTCATCAAGTCCATAAAAGTTGCACGAGCATTCGTTAGTCCAAAAGACATAACCACAAATTCAAAGTGACCATACCGAGTTGTGAAGGTTGTCTTCGGAATGTCACACTCTCTAACTCTAAGCTGATGATAACCAGATCTGAGGTCAATCTTGGAGAAATAGCTGGCACCCTAAAGCTGGTCGAACAATTCATCAATCTTGGGGATGGGTGTCACGACCCGAAACTGGGCCATGATGGCCCCTATATAACCCCTCAGTAGGCAAGCCAAACCTAATAATGCGGAAGATAAATGATCAGTTTAAATAAGGAAAGCGGTAGAGATAAACAAAGGAAATAGCGCCAATAGCATAGATACATACAAACTATACTAAATATACAATGATGGCCCAAAAGTGATCGAGGAGACAAAACATACACAAGAACCAACCCGGACCTAGTGTCACTAGCACAAAAGTTTCTAAAGTATGGAGTAGCTATACAACAGACTCTATCTATCCAAAATACAAAATATAGGCAGAAAGGTAGAAGGATAGCAGTAAAAGTCTCCAAAATGTCGGGATCTCACCACGATCCGAATAGCAGCTAGGCTCTAATGATAAGAGGATCAATCAGGGTGGCTCATACTAGGGCTGCATCAGAAAAAGATGCAGAGTGTAGTATGAGTACCAAAAACAACGGGTACTCAGTAGGCATCATAGGCCGATCAAGTGCAGAAAGATAATATATAATATAAATTACAGGAAAGTAAGCTAACTATAGGGATCCACCTAAATCTAGTTATAAAACCCAAAAAAATAACTAATCAAACCAACAAGAAGGAAAATAATAACAAAGTCAATCCAGACAACCGACAATCCAAATACACTCAAGCCAATGCAATGCGATGGAAGATGATGTGATGCATGAGTGCATAATAGTATAAATGAGTAAGAACCCGGTATCCAATACTCGTGGCACCCAGAGTTTAACATCGAGCTCATCAACAAGTGCATAGAAGTAAAAACATGAAATGACACATCAGGGCACCCAAAATTTGAATCATCGAGCTTATCAACAAGTGTGTAAAGGTAATCCCAAAATGGTACATCGGGGCACCTGGAAGGGAACATCAAGCTTATCAACAATGCATGAAGGTAGTACATTTCCTTTCCTTTTCAAAATCAGTAGTAAAAACCAAGATAACTCTTTTAAAATCCAAAAATCACGATAACCGTAGTAAATCTCAAGTTGGAACCAAAAACCCCAAAAATCTTTCTCTTCCGTACCAATAGGCATGTAAATGCAATATGAGCATGTAGATTTTCCTGTTCAGAGAGTATAGCACGCACCAAGGAAAAATAGGGCAAAATACCCTCAAACCAAGAGAACTGACCTAGAAACTCCATCCAAATCCAAGCTATGGCTTCAGGCCCATAATTACACACATAACTGATAAATAAGGGAAAAACAATGGAAATTAACTATGAAAACTACTAAAAGAATAAACTCTACCTCTAAAACCTCCTAAAAGAATACCAGGGATTCTGAACAGGCTATCATATACTACGAGCTCCTAGACTAAGGATAGCAGGAAATAATCCTAATCTAATATCCAAAATGACCAATTTAATACAAGTCACAAGATTTAAGCCTAATACTATCTATAATCCAACTTAATGTTCCAGTAACATATATAATATAAAATCTAACTAAACTCAGTCTAGGAAAGTAAATCGTAACCTACCTCAGGGCCGAACTGCAAACACAAATTGTCACTCGTATTCCTTGCCCTTATGAATAGCCTCAGAAACTTGCCATGCTATCATAGACACAATCTAGGGGTCAAGATGAGAAGATTGACACCTATATTACTATATGGAAATTCGATCTGAAAATCGGGTCAAAAAATGACCCTCGGTGCCCGTGCAACAAAACTGAAAACAAAAATCACAATTACATCTGCAATGGGTCAAGGAACTGATGCTCAAAAGTTGAACGTGAACGGGACTCGTTTCGAGGGCCAAAAGAGCCCCGAAGTCCTACTAGTTCAAGAGAATCTTCAAGGGAAACTAATGGAATTTGGATGGAATTAAAGAGAATTTAACAATGGAAAAGAGAAGAGGAATAGAGGGGACTTACCAGACCAAGAGAACTGAATAATTTGAGCTAGGATCAAAGCTTGGATGCTTGACAATTGAGGAAATTCATAATTTGGGTGATGAAAAATGAAGTTGACAGCTTATATAGCTGCCAGGGGTCCTTCATCGGGATTGCGATAGACCCCACGCGATTGCGAGGAATGAGCTGGCTAGACCATCACGATCGCAATGGTCCAGCCACGCGATTGCATAGGCCAAGCTGGACCAGGTCCCAGCTGGCTTCATCGCGATTGTGAGGAGCCACCCACATGATTCTGATGGTCAAGAAACTAGACCATCTTGACGGCCACCTCGCAGTCGCAATGACCAAGCTAGTCTGCAACAATACAACAACAACTAATAATTCTCAAAGGCTAAAGTCACTCGACGGACCCTCGAGACTCAAGAACCCCGTGAACAGAAAACAACCATGCTACCCTACCAAATATAGCATTCCAAACTCAATGGAATCGACGAAACTCCCAACAAGGATTGTTTTAATGAAAAGTGAGCCTCAAGCCCAAAACCAACTTTTAACAAAACGAAACTCAAAGGCCAAAAACAAGTTTCGAAGACTCGAGACCCGAACCAAAGGTCTCTCTAGACTAAGGTTGGCATTCCAGAGCTAACAGTGTTGACGAAATTTCCATCCGAGGTCAACTTTTCAGAATGTTGACCAAAGTCAACCCTACAAGCCAAGCTAGCCTGAAAACACAGAACACGAGACAACAAAACTAAAATCTCCTAGACCCCGACCAAGGGTCCCATTAGACCAAAATCACCGCTCTAGAGCTAATGGAACTGTCAAAATTCAATTTTGAGCATGATTTCTAAGAATGTTGACCGAAGTCAAATATTTCCATGGTCCAAGTTCTAAAATAGGAAAATAGTCATAATGACCTAACGAATGGCCTAGGCATTGAACCGTCAATCCTGGCAAGTCATAAATGATTCTCACCACTGCAGGAAAGCTCAAAATACGAAAAAGCACGAAAAAATAGAAAATGACCGGGAGGATCATTATAACATCCACTATTAAAAGGACTTTCATCCGTGAAAGTTAATGAAAGGGAAACACCTGGAGACGCAACAAAGACAGATACTAAGCCTGCACCACTCTCTCAGAACCCTCGGTAGCCTCCTTGACTGGACTGTACCCAACAGATCTAAACTAAAGGAAAGCTACCAAACCTCAACTCCCTACTAGCCAAGCTAAGCTCCAACTTTTAACTACAAAAATCCAAAGGTCTATCAATCAAACCAAACCTTAAGAAACTCAACCATAATGCACCGATCCAACACCAAAACAAAGAAAACCTCGGCGATCAACACCCAGAACTCAAAACCTTGATACCACAAACATGCCCACCCATAAAATCACCAACCAAACCTCTAACTCCTAAATCCATTGACCCGTAAAACCCTTCTATCTAATTTGAATCCTTTGCACCATAACCATGAAGGTGCACACTAGCCGGACACTCGAGCCACTTTCGAAACATCAACTAACCCGCCGGAGATCCATAGTTCTCACTATACTCAACCGCGAATGAGGTCACCTTTATATTCAAACTCTATCCAAGTCAAGCTCTAGTCTACCGTCCTCTGACAACATATCCTCAAAAACTGTAGTAATTTGCCTCGACTGATGATCAACCAATGGACAGATACCTTTTCTAAGATATCTCGATACCTGAACCCAACTAAACCAACCATCAAAGCTCAACTAAAACTTGCACACTAGGGTTGGGAAAGACATGCATGAACACCCTATGTCAACGAAGAACCTTCCAACTGTAGGACAAAACCAACCTTGTTGAACTGTGCCATGTCTAAATCGGCTAAGAGTGAATGAACTAGGGCAACTTGCCCAAGAAGACCGAAAAACAAAACCTAATTTCTACAAGGAGAGTGGTAAGCCTACCATAAAGTCTGTAGCCATCAACTAAGATCCAAACTCTAGGAATACCATTACTGCTCTAAATACTCAAACACCATTCAGATTTAAGATCACCTTACTAGCCTCACCTCAGAAAGAAGTCTACCATTTCAAAAATATCAAGTCACACCACCCTGTAGGCAAAATAAACGATGCCAGAAGTCTATGGTCATCCCCTATCTATAGAAATTTTGTTGTCTCCCAACTCACCCTCTGGCGCGAAACACCCGCTCTACTGCACAAGTACACAACCCATCGACTCCAGAAGCATTCAACATACCATAACTCTTTACCCACACTGGCAGAGCCCAATCAACGCTCGAATCCTATGTAACAGAAAATCTCTCGGAGAATCAACTAATTTAAACCTCCAACGCTCAGAGCACAAAGGCGACCAACAATCTCAAAGTACCATCGGAACCTAAAGTAGACCTACAGGTCTCAACCTGTATAACCTAACCACATATACCACACATCAGCTGATTCTCAAATTGATGCCGCTGAATCTGTCAAACCAAGGTAGAATGGACCTCGCACTGACAAGACTCCACTGGGATCTGGTAAGTACAACCTAATAAAATGGTTAGCCATGGACTGAATGACCAAGTCCAACGTCCACTTTGAAACTAAAATAGAGAAGCTAAGTTGTCCGCACTCACTACCCTTCTGGCTCAAAGATGTTGCACCCAAAGAGAAACTTCCACAAATCATCCGAAGCAACCTGCTAGCCCACGATTCTGAAACCCAACTCCAATTGCCAGACAATGCCTCTATTGAATCCCTGAGTAGACTCATACGCCGCCGATGAACATTTTAATAACTGCAGCCAACTAGGCTTTGAATATACACTTTGCCCAAATTGTAGATGCTACTATGGCTGGCAGCGGACCAGAAACTAGAACTGGCAGACCAAAACATTCTGGAACTGGACCGAAATTGGGGCCTTCAATGGGCTACCGACCGGTAATCGTACCGGAATCGATACCAGATCTACCGAAGCATTTAGGTGTTCCCTTCCCAGACTGGAACTTACTGGCACCGGATCGGAACAGTACCGGACCGAAATTCCCGATCTTCCCCATTTTTTTTAAATTTTTTTAATTAAATTAAAATTTGATTATTTATAATTGAAAAAGTTTCAAAATATATAACTTATTTTATTTTTCCTTTAAAAGTATAACTTAATAAATTAGACTTTTTTTAGAGTTTAATTTTAAACTCTAAAAGTTTAAATTTCAAATTTTAAACTCTTAAAAACATTTCAAACTCTTAAGTCTTAAGTCTTAAAAGTTTAAATTTAAATTTTCAAACTATAACTAACTTAGTAACTTACTTACTTAAGTTTGAAACTTTTTAAACTATATCAAACTTTTAATTTTCAAACTTTTTAAATTTCAAATTGTAACTTAAGTTTGAAACATTTAAAAATTGAAATATATAAAAAAGACTTGTATTAAATTGAAGACAATAATTAAAAAAATTAAGGCGAATAGCCTATAATTTTATTCATAAAAATTAAATAGTACAATTTGTATTACAAATATTAGAAGAGGACCTAATCTACGTAGCCACCTTCTAGGAAGGGTTCTGTTTGAATTAGGCCTCGAATTATCATACTAATATTTGAAGCTTTAGAAAAAGTCTTGACGTAGAGATTCTAACATTTCTCTAGTAACATTTTCTAGAAGTGGTTGTTGTGCTTGATCCTCCAATGCATCCATGTCGTCTTTAATATAATTTACCAAAATATTATCTAAGTCATATTCAAATTGGGCAGATAAACTAGGACGCCCATAATTCTTTCACTTGGCATTGATCCAATCTCTAAACAATACCGATATCTCCAAACTCTCTGATGCTAATGAATATCTATGCTCCCCAATTTGAAATCTTGCTGCACTAAAAGTGCCCTCCAAAGCTACTGAAGATGCTTGAATAGCTAGCAAATTTTGAACCACCGGTTGAACTTTTAAAAATGACTTGCCGCGAGTCCTCCACCATTCTAAAAGTTGAGGTTTGCCTTGTGCATCCTTAATACTTTCCGTTCCCTGATTAAGATATTCATCAACATCATTCCTTTTATTAGAAGTAAGACCAAGATAATTTTCCATCATATCATCAATATCATCTTCATTTGAATATCTACGCCTAGAATTTGTAGGTTCTACATTACGTACTACATTATTTATTCTACTAGAATTATACAAGTCATACAATTTTCTAGCTTCAATTCTTATGCTATCTTTAATATCGGACAAACTAGGTATTTTGTCAGCTTTGTCAACTTCGTCACCTTCGTTATTTTGGTTATTTATAATATCTAAAATAATTAAATTTGAATATATTCTTTCAACCATTCGTGTTGCACCTATTTCTTTGTAAGTTGGGTTTAATAAACAAGCAGTTAAATAAATTTGAGGAATAGGATAAAAATATTTTCTAAATTTTGTAATCATTGCCTTAATGGACTTTTTAAACCATGAAATATTTTTGTATTGAAATTTTTTATCAGAAATAGCACATATATTTGGTAAAACTGAATAAATAGTTAGATAATAAAGTACAGATATTTGTTTTGTAGATAAATAAAAAACTTTTAAAAATTCTTTAAGTTCATATACGTCATCCCAATCTTTTTCAGTAATTCTATAATCCATATTTGAATTATGAGTATTCCAAACAATTTGTAAAGGCTTTCTATATTCATAAGTAACTTTAAGAATTTCATATAAAGAATTTCATCTAGTAGACACTGTTTTTGGAATTTTTCTAGGGGGAGATCTAATTAATGACACCGATTTTCAAACTCTACACGTCTAGACTTTACTTGACATTTAAAAATAAAATGACATGCAACTTCACATTTTATACAACCATCATAATACATTGCTATACTATCTCTGACAATCAAATTATATATGTGTGCAACACACCTAATATGAAAATTGTCATTATAAATAGGGCAAAGTATCGATTTTAGTTTATCAACAACATTTGTATTATTAGAAGCATTATCAAGGGTGAGACTAATTACTTTATTACAAATTCCATAAAAATATAAAACATCTATAATAGTTTGAGCTATGTAACTACCGGTTTTCAGCATTTCACAATATTTATAACCTAAAATTCTTTTTTGCATGTTCCAATTTTCATAAATTCTATGACCAGTAATAGTGAAATAATCATTACCATTAACACTACGACCCATATAAAATAGTAAAATAAACAACGAAGATATTGTAAATGTTGTCCTTGATAATCAAAAACAACTTCTTAATCGTATTTCTTGAAAAAGCTGTGAAAGATAGATTATACACTATTTGAATATAATGAACAAAATCGAGATTTTCAGCAAAACTAAAAGGCAAGCCACAAACAACAATCATTTTAAGTAATTCTTCAAGATCTCTTTGTCTACTATAACTGCGATGTGTACTAGGGCCAGAAACATTAGAAGGGTTTAACTGTGTTTGGATCATGTTAGAGCTTTCTACTCCTACAGATGCATCAGGAAGGGGAGTACCATGTTTTATTGCATCGGCTATAGCCTGAGCTTGCAAAAATTCTAATTTACAACATCCCAACAAATGATTTCTTAAATATCCTGTCCCACCCACCTTTCCGGTAGTTTTATGATTCAAAGTACGTTTACATTTTTTACAAATAACTTGAGTTTTATCCTCAGTTTGAGTCATAAATTACCACACAATAGATTTTTTAGGACGTTCAGCCTTGGACTTAGCCCTAGTAGGATGTACAGGGGGAGCGAGAGCGGGAGCGGGAGTGGGGAGTTTAGTAGCGGGACTAGTAGCCATAGGCGGCTCTGTTTCATCATCATCATAAGTATCATTATCATCATATTCATTATCATATACTATTTCTTCATCTAGTTCTTCATTAAAATTACCAAACCTTATTTTTAAAGATTCATGATCTAATTGAGTAATACTATCAATATTAGAAGGAGTTTCATCAACATGTGTAAAATCATCCGTATTTATTCTTAATTGAGGCACTTGTCTAGTTTTAAATTTGGATTTAGAAGAACTACTGACTTTTCTTTTTTCGGTTACTGCATTAGCCCATCTACCAATAAATAATTTTTTACCTTTGACAATAATTTTTATCACCGAATTCCATAGTAAAATATTAAAAGTACGTAAATAAATTAATACGAAAATTAAATGCAAAAAAAGAAATAACTAAAGAGATGAAAGTTGGAACGAATGTACCAAACGTCTGCGTAAAAATAGACGTGTATAACAAAAAACCGAAAATTGATAGATGAAACTTGAAGCTTGAAGATTGCTCCAAAATAATTCACTAAAACTTTCAAACTAATAAAATAAATAATTTAATAAAGATTGTAGTAGAGAATAAAAATTATAGATGAAACTTGAGAGTTGAGAGAGTAGTAGAAGAAGAAGATTTGTAAGTGTGAGTAAATAATGAAGGGGAGGGGGTATTTATAGTTAAAAAATAGGACTAAAATGTAATTTTTAAAACTTCAGGGGATAGGGGGTGTTTTTGTGTGGGTTGGGGCTGTTATAGCCGTTGGGTGGGGCCCATTAGCCGTTCCCAGCGGCTAGCCCAACGTCTATACTTCCAATTTAAAAAAATAAAATAAAATTTGGCTGACTAGTTCCGGACCGGACCGGACCGGTATCGGTTCAAACCAGACCAGAACGACCGGGAGAAAAACCCACCCCTGCCCCGTTACTCCTACCGGTACCTCCTTCCTCTCCCACAATGGGAGCCTACCGGACCAGTATTGGTACCGGTAGGTCTCGGTTCTGCGCCAAACTTAGATGCTACTAGGACTTGGGTCACCCAAACAATATAACAAGGAAAGTCATAGCTGATGCATTATCCCCCAGAGGTAGTACTGGAGAATCCTACCACCTCGATCGCTACTAGAAGGAATCCTGCCCTCAAATCTACCTAAGGCAATGCCACTGCACTCTGTAGTCGATCGAATCAAGTAATCAATACACAAACCAAAGCATACTCTCAATCGTCACGTCAGTCAGCTATTAGAAATCCATACATAGAAACAAAGAGTCATCTCCCTCCTTTCTTAAACCAATGGAACCCTTCCCAAAGATACACCGAACTTGACCGACTCTTTCTCAGGAGATTCTTGAGTTGTTCCCTTAGCTCCCACAGCTCTAATAGAGACACTCGATAATGTGGAACAAGAATAGGCTGAATTCCCAACTCAACCACAATGCTACAGTCCAAACTCTACCAAACTGAAAACTAAGGAAAACCACAAAAATGACCCAGACACCTACCAACTTCCTAAACCAAATAATTAAAGAAGTTTGATTCTAACCTCTCGAGAAAAGCAAAGCCCACTAATACCCACTTGCATAACCAACCCCACACTCCTTAAGACAAAATAACCTTCCCTGACACAAAGCTACCGGCACCACACCACTCTAACTGAAAGATTTTAGGCATACCCTAGACACAAACTAGGGAACAACTTACCCAGACTGCTAGAAGTTAAATTACTCAAACCAACTCTAGAACCACAACAAAAACTAGAAATTAAGCCAATGACACCAAACCACGGGTCAAAACACCCCAGGTAGTTAGCTCCCAAGGATACACACCCCATCCACTACTAAAAGAATTCAACTATCGAGAAAATCACACACAAAAACGCTACACTCACAAGTTCTACCATAGGATTGAATAAGATAATCCACAAAGATAAGAAGGTCTCTAACTAGAACTACCATAAGATAGTATAAGCTAATATACCTACAGTCCCAACAGATGCTCATGCACCCGAGGAACACATACAAGTGAAAACAAACCCTCCAACATCCCCTACTATTGAAGCGTACCCTGAGCAAATAGCAAACAAGGGTGGATCCAGACACAAGATGAATGATATGATGAAACTAGGTGTGACAGTAGTGTTATCGGTACTTCCTTCAGTACTCGCAGCTCGTGGCCCCTAGTTTGGATTTACAAGATCCATGCATGTCTACGTGACCATATACAAAAAGCATGGAATCTCAAATGTAGCTGTCCGGAGTGTATCTTGGTCTAAATCAGTGATCGGAATCTCATAGTACATGCCCGGGGTATATTCGAGTCTAAATTAGTGAATGAAATCTCAAATACCCCAATAAGGGTGCCCGAGCATAATTAGGTCTAAAACAGTAGTAAAACTAGTCTGACGCTCGGCTCGACCGAGTCTAATATCATCTCGAATTAGTAGTAAAACATGTCTAGCACTACGGCTTAGACAAGTCTAGTATAAGTGTGAAAACTGGTGACAAAAGCATTAATTTAACTCTTTTACCCCAAGAAGATCCAAAAATCAGTTCCAAATCCCTTTTACAATCATTTATACCAAAAATGGACCCCTTGGCCATACTGAGTTTTGAAAACTGGTTATAGTATGCCCGCAGCCAAAGTAATAGTAAAATAATATAGAAAATCCTTTGCATGAATGATATGATCACAAACAAACAATAGTCCAACGGCTCACAATCAACCTATCGGTCCTGCACATGCACAATCAGCTCTACAGCACAAATAACCAACCTAGAATCACAACTCGATGTCTGGGACTCGGGGGCATTCCCAAATATGCCACTATCTATGGTCCAAAGGCATACACAAAGGACAAACAGGGCTATAATGGTAGTTCTACATCATTAGATCAAATGCATGTCATGACCCAATTTCTCAGCTCATGATGGCACCTACAACCCCCTAGTAGCCAAACTAATTTTCATAGCCCGAAATAATTATTAATAGGCTACCACCTAAGTAATACACACAATAAGCAAAAATATAGAGGAAGAAGAATATAAAGATTAAACTAACGCAAAAGCAACAACCTAAAATATATATACATAATGAAACTACACCAACCCCAAGACTTGGTATCGACAGTACAGAAGCTTCTAATAGAATACAAGTGCTAGAAGTAACAAAAGATAAGTACAATTGTCTCCGAATACAAAAAGAGTAACAGTACAAAAGATGAGATGTGGCCAATCCCCGAACGCCAGGCGCTCACCCTAGTCTCGAATATCCAAAAGTTGCACGAGTCCAACGCGATCAAAGGTGAAATCTCAACTAATATCTGCACCAGAAAGATACAGAAGAGTAGTATGAGCACCAATTGCTAAGCAATGGGTACCCAGTAGGCATCATCGGCCGACTAAGCGCATATAAAATATTAAAGCATTAATGAGCAGAATACAAGGAAAAAGTCATGAAAAACAAGGAGGAAGCACAAGGAACTAGCAAAAAGAGTAATCAACCAAGAGTTACAAGTATAACATGCTAGCACAGAAGATATACATACATAGAAACACATGTGAAAGAAGGGAGAAAGACGCACCTGGGTACCTTGCAACAACGGTACATATAGAAAGAGAGTTTAAAGAAATGGGCGGTATACCGCTAACCTCAAAATAAAATGGAAAGAAGAAAAGTAAGCCAACAATCAAACTAGAAACCATATACTAACAGAAACATGCTTAAGACATCAATTTAAAAATAAGAATAGACGAACAACAGTTTCCAAGTAAAACCCTAGGATGGGATTACTAAACCACAAGTACCCAGATTCGCTAATGAAAGTCATAACAAGGAATTAAATTCAATACCCCACAACTATTCAGAAGGCTATACAATCAGAGTCTCAATAATACTAGTCCCACTAGCCTCCCAATAATTATAGTCCCAAGCCGGTGCCTCAACAGGCTAAACCATAAATCCAATCGGTACCAAAGGTCATAACAAGCTCTAAGAAATAAACGGAGAAATATAATCTACCTACAGTCCCAACGACCGCCCATACGATCGAGGAACACAATCAAGTGTAAACAAACCCTTCGGTCGCCCATAGAACCAGAGCGTACACTGAGCACACAACAAACAAGGGTGGAATTCAAAATAAAATATGCATGATGATGATGTGATGAATTTGATATGATAGTAACCTGTATGTTCCCCCTCTGATACCCCAAAGGCCCAATAGAGGAAGGATCCATGGAAGGACTCTACCCGTGTACCTCTATTTTGCATACACCTCTCTTCCTGGCGTGTGCGTCGGCCCGTAGCTAGTAACCCAAAGATGATAGGGTCCATGGAGGTCTACTCATAGACCACATACAAAACCGCGCAAATCTCAAATAGTAGCTCAATACTCAAAACCTCATAGTACATGCCCGGAATTGAACCGGGTCTAAAACAGTAATAGTAATCTCAAAGACCCTCTCGAAGGGTGCCCTAAGTATATCCGGGTTTAAAATCAGTAATTAAACCTCAATAACCCTCTAAAGGGTGCCCAGAGCGTTTTCGAGTCTAAAACCATCATAAAACATATCTAGCACTCCGTCATAGTCGAGTCTAGTATCAGTAATAAAATCAGTGAGAAAATAAATGTAGTATCACTTTTATCTCAAGAAAAATCACTAGTCAATACCAAAATCCCATTTTATCATCATTTATACCAAAAATAGGCCCTCAGGGCCATAAAAAGTTTAGAAAAAACCAGTGATAGTAGGCCCAAAGCCAAGACAGTAGTAAAACATGCAGAACAATCATTTTTCATGAATGACATCCTCGCAGACAATAAAGTTAGCCCAAAGTGGCTCACAAATATTCCTATCAGCCCTGCACTGGCACAAGCGGTTCTACAGCATAGATAGCCAGCCTAAAAAAAGATCACAATGTCTGGGACTCATGGACATTCCCAAATATCCCATCTTCTATGGTCCAGAGTCATAAACAAAGGCCACATGAGGCCACAAGGGTGAAATAACAATACTACATGAATTCTACAATCAACGTATGAAATAAATTGATAGAAAGACGGACAAAGTTTTGGGTACCAACCTAAACCAACCCACCCAAGGACACTAATTAGTGCAGTTATAGTCAATATATGCAGAGTCTAGGTAGGGAAAGCCATAACCTACCTGTCACCCGATGGCTAGCTGCGGGGATGGCATCGTCCAAGCCTGAACTACTTTGACAAGATCTAATTTGCGAAAACATTATTAACATAATAATCTACACATTAACACGAGACAAATGATACCCATAAAGCAATAAGAATAGACGGGCCAAAATTCAGGTCCAAAGCAGGCTCGCGTGGCCCATAACCCAAAACTGAAAATGAAAGCGTACAAAATGATCATAGAAGTACATGCCCCGGAAATTGAAGAGTTTGGGCATTAAAATTGAGCTAAAACAGCCCATACAATTCAAGAAACCATAGAGGGAATTTAAGAATGAAAAACCGGAAATTGGGCAAGGATTACGTACCACAACAAGAGAAATATGCCAAGGATGTGAATTGAACGAGCCCACAAAACATGCAATTCACAAGAGGTCAGATTCTACAAGTAATTTTCCAAGCTCCAAGAATTAACAAAAATGGTGGTTTTCAACAAATGGAGAAGAGCAATCTTGGGGAAGAAGAACTTATCAAATAATCGAGGGAGCAAGGATTCTTGATAAACAATGGAATTTCCCCAATCTATTAGCAGTATAAAGCAATTTGTAGGGAGTATTTTGGTGTTTAGAGTTGGAAGCAATTGAGAAAGAATGCTGGAAAAATGACTGGGCAAGAAATAAATAGTTGCTGGCCTTTGCCTTATACGACCGCGGCCTAGCATCGCCTAGGCAAAATTCAAAAAGAGGGGCGGGCTGCCATGCCTTCGCGTATGCAGCCTAGCATTGCCTAGGTGATGTACAAGAAAACCAGGCGCTGGCCTTGCCCTTCATGTAGGCGGCCAGCCCACGCGTAGGCGAAGCCCAAGCAATGGGCAGCTGGATTTGCCCTTCACATACGCGGCCAAGCCATCGTTGAGGATGGCCAAGCTGTGCCATGACAGCAAAAACTTGTCAACGCAAAGCCAACATAGAATTTTCCTCTGAGAGACCCTCGGGAACACATTCGGGGTCCCGAGATCACAAACAAGTAGAGTTATTCAACTAGAAACGTCATTCCAGATCCAATGGAATCGATGAAAACCCCATCGGAGGTCGATTTAATGAAACATAGGCCCCACACCCAAAATCAACCTTTTGGCCAATAATTCCCAAATCAGAACCCAAGGGCCGAAATCAAGTCTGGAAGCCTCGAGATCCAAACCAATGGTACGTCTAGCCTAACCTCGACATTGTAGAGCTAACATCAATGACAAAATTTTCATCTGAGGCCGTCTTCTAAAAATATTGACCAAAGTCAACCAAGCAAGCCCTACTGGCCTGAAAACACAAAATGATAGAGAATATTAAGCTGAAAAGCTCTCGGATCGCGACCAAAGGTCCCACTAGACAAAAGTCAATGCTTCGGAGCTAACGGAACTGTAGGAATTTGATTATGAGCACGTTCACCAAGAATGTTGACTAATGTCAACAATTTCAAAAGTTAAAAGGTCTAAAACTAAGAACGGCCAAAAGCACCAAACAAACGGCCTGGGCACCAAACTACCGGTCCCAGCAAGTCATAAATGATTGGGGCCACTACAGGCAAGCTCTAACAGTACAAGAAAGGCGAAATGCGTAAATGATCGGAAGGGTCATTACATCATCCACTACTAAAAAGACTTTCATCCCCGAAAGTCAAGAAAGACCGAAACACTAGAGATTTAAGAACAGCGGATACAAAGCCTGCACTACTCTCTCAGAAAACCCAGGTAGCCTCCATGACTGGAAGACACCCAACAGAACAGAACCAAAGAAAGCAACCAAGCCTAAATTCCTTACTAGCCAGGCTAAATTCCAACCTCAAACTCCAAAAACTCTAAGGATCTGCCAACCCAAACTGAACCTCGAGAATTTCAACCGGAAAGCACTGTCACTGAACCAAAACCAAAGAAGCAAAGGCGATTAACACACAGAAGTCAAATCCTAAAAACCATAACCAAGTTTACCAGAAAAGCCATCAACCCAAACTCTAACTCATGAACCCGCTGATCTGCAAAACCTCTTTATTCTGAACTGAATACTTTTGCACCACAAATTGGAAGCTTCATGTAAGTGGAACACTCAAGACACTCTCGAAACATCAACTGAAACATCGAAGACTCATAGTTCCCCTTTATACTATACCATGAACGAAGTCACCCTGTTTTCTTAAACTCTTTCCATGCCAAGCTATAGTCTACTAGCCTTTGCCATCCAAGATAACAACCCATAGCATATCCTCGAAAACTGGATTAACTGCCCCGACTGACCATCAACCAACGAACGAACACTTTTGCTAACATTAAACTCGCTAACTGAACCCAATTGAACAACCCATCTGAACTCGACTGAAGTTTTCACACCAATGTTAGGAAATGCATGTATGAACGCCCTATGTTGATGGAGAAATTTCCAAACTATAGAACGAACCCAACCCCGCTGAACCGTGTAAAGCCTGAATCAACTAGAAGCAAATGAACTGAGGCAACCTTGCCCAAAAGACCCAAACCAAGACCAAGCCTATGCAAGGAGTATGGTAAGCCTACTATAAAGTCTGTATCATCAGCTAAGCTCAAAACTATAATAATTACTATTGCGACTCTGAATACTCAAACACCATTCGGATTTGAAATTGCCTTACTAATCTCACCTCAGAAAGAAGTCCACCATGCCACGAATATCAAGTCAAAACACCTCGAAGGCAAATAAAGAAGGTGCCTGGGGTTCAAGGTCACCATCTAGCTATATAAATTTTTGCATATACCTTCAACTCATCCCTCTGGCTCGAATCAACCGCTCTACCATATTAGAACATAACCAACCATCCTAAAGCATACCATATACCAAACTTTTACTCCATACTGGTTTAGTCTAACCAATACTGGAACCCTACATAAAAGACAACCCTTGAAGAATCCACTGAACAAGCTTTCAAACTGTCAGAAAATGATGGCGACCATCAGTTTTAAAGTACCATTAGAACCCAAAATAGCCTCGCTAGTCTTAACCTACACAACTTAATCAAGTACAACACACTATCGCTGATTTCTGAACTTACACCGCTGAGTCTATCCAATCATGGTAGAAGGAACCTCATACTTGCTAGAACACCACTGAAATCTTAAATTTCCATCCTAACTCAAACGTTAGCCAAGGACTGGATGTCCAAGACCAACACCACTCCAAAATGGAAATAAGGGAGCTAAGTTACCCGCACCCACTGCCCTCCGGCACAAGGATATTGTATCAAAAGAGAAACTTCCATGAACCACCCAAAGTAGTCTTCTAAGCCATGGTCCTGAAACCCATTACCAATTTACGAATCAATGCTCTGGTCAAACGCACGAGTGGACTCATCCACCATCGAAGAACACTAATAGAGATGGAGCCAACTAGGCCATGAATACACAATTTGCCCAAATTTGTAAATGCTACTAAAACTTGGTTTCCCCCAAAAAAGATAACAAGGAAGCTAAGGTCGATGCAACAAGCTCCCAAAGATAGTAGTGGGAATGACCACTACCACAATCTCAGGCTAGAAGGAATTCTGACCTCGAATCTATCAAAGGAAATGACATTACAAGCTGAACTCATTTAACGCAAGTCACCAACATACAAGCCAAAGCAAACACTTAGTCGCTACCTCATTCAGCTACTAAAACACATACATACACACAAAGAGTCATCACCCTCCTTCACAAACCAAATGAAACCTTTTCCAAGGATATCCTAAATTCCATAAATTCTATCTCAGGAGACCCTGGAGTTGTTCCCTTAGCTACTACAACTCTTACTGGCAACACTTAGCCACAATTCCATAGTCAAAACTCAACCACAATGCCACAATCAAAAGCCCAACCCGAGAACTACAATCAAAATTCATTCCATCGGGAACTGGGAAAACAATTAGACAACCCAATCGGACAAGAAACTGAAGGAGACTATGGGAACTACCCACATACCTGCCAACCTCCTAATCCAACCAAACAAAGAGGGTGGACTCTAAACACCCGAGAAAAACAAGCTAATCAATAAACTCTAGCATAAATGACACCTCTCAACTCAAGACAAGATCTCAAACTCTGGCACAACCACCAGTAATACCAAACCAACACAGGGACTTCTAGCTAATTCTAGATAACAGCCTAGGCATCAACCATCTAGGACAGCTCGAAAGGGAAGACCCGTAGGAAGCGAATGAAAGTGAGCTTGTTCTCGAATCAGCGCACTAGGAATCGAAAACACAACACAAATCTAGAACCATAAGGAAGCCGGAACAAAACCAACCAGCAAAGGCCAACAAGGACTACACACGAGTTATATCTATGGGTAAACACCTCACAAGTATAACTCACCCCATCCGCTACTAAGGAATAAATTACCAAGAAAACAATGCATAAACACTACACTCGGGTAGTCAAAAAGCTAAACAAGCAGCAGGTAGGCATATAAGCAAATAAATGATAGAAGGTACAGAATCATAATGCGAGAAGTACTATCACTAACCGACGGTAACAAAAGACTTACCTGGAACAATAATATAAGGAACCTCTACCTCTGGCCCACCAAGAGGGGCACTGAACTGAAGGGATCTAACTCTGAACTGAGTAGTCAAAGTTGAAGGCTCAACCATCCCTCACCGGGGACAATCTCTGAGATAGTGACCAACCACTCCACAACCGTAGCAAACCAAGGAAGCCTTGCCCTAATGCATGGTGCCTTTTGACTCTGGACAGATACCTGAACCACCTGACTGAAAGCCACCTCTAACCATCTGGGGACCTCCCCTAAAACCCTGCGCTCCACCTCTAGCCAGTGGCACTGGAGCATTGGAGATAACACCCGCTGACCCTGCTGGCTGGAGGGTAGAATCGTGGGACAATCCCTAGCAAAGTGCCCATGCACACCGCACTGAAAGCAAATTCCACTGGGTACATACGGTCAAAAAGGTCTCACTGAACCTGACCGTCCACCACGGCCTACACAACCTGAAAGCAAACCTCAACAAACTTGACCCGTACCACATCCACTCTGCTCGACATGCCCTGTACCACCACTCTTCAAAACTTATGGAGTAACTTAAATTAGCTGGGTAGATAAGAAGCAATGGAACCTATCCCTAGTAGAGAATCCCCAAACTCGAGTCTGAGAACCTTGGGAACTGTTCTGACGATGACATTTCCTTGCACTACCTCCAAAAGCCTCATGACATAAACCCTCGATAGCCCAAGCATGATCCACTACCCGAAGGAAGGTCATCCCAAACTGTAACCAAATGCTCGATTGCCAAATGGAGCGGTGAAATCAAACCTCTAACAAAGCTATGAACCCTATCAAACTCTGAAGGCATAGTCCTAGCTGTACGCATAACCATCTCATGGAATCTCACCTTTAGCTCAACACAAACATACAACCCTACTGAAGAACTAGAAGCTCAACCTAACTAAAGCACCGCTCAAAGAACTGGGTACTGAAATACCCATTGGCGGACTCAGAGTCCTAGCCATGGTGCCCCGAAGAACTGGGGTAGACAATAATCCAATCGGAGGCTAGGCTAGTCCCACGCCCCTATCTGATGCAGTAAACTCTCACACTGAAGTCTTGGCACTAATGGATGCACTAAACCAACAGGCACAAAATCCTCGACACTAACCGCTATCAAACTCGTCTTAGGCATCTGAGAAGGAATGAAACAACCAAAGTTTAGAAGTCAATAAAGCCAGGAACGCATGATAAGGAGTCAAGAAGATTAAACCTTTCCTAACAATGCCCTGTAGCCTCCCACAAATAGGATACGGACGTCATCATACCGATTTACGAGACTCTACATAGACACTTACTTCTATACCATGACACTGGTAAACCTGGGGCACTAATACCATGTTGTCATGACCCAATTTCTGAGGTCATGATGGCACCTACAACCCCCCAGTAGGCGAACTAATTCCCATAGCCCGGAACAATTGGTAATGTGCTACCAACTAACCAATATGCATAATAAGCAGAAATAAGTAGAAGCAAAATATAAAGATAAAACAACGAAGAAGCAACAACTTGAAATATATATTTATAATGAAACTACACCAACCCCAAGACTTAGTATCGACAGTACAAAAGCTTCTAATAGAATACAAGTGCTAGAAGTAACAAAATATAAGTGCAACTGTCTCCAAATATACAAAGAGTAACCATACAAGAGGTGAGATATAGTCAAGCCCCGAGTGCCACGCTCTCACCCTAGTCTAGAATATCCAAAAGATACACTAGTCCAATGCAATCAATGTAGAAATCTCAACTAATATATGCACCAAAAAGAACCAAAAGAGTAGTATGAGCACCAATTGCCAAGCAACGGGTACCCAGTAGGCATCATCTGCCGAGTGAGTCAATTTTAAAATATAAAAGAAATAATAAGCAGAATACAAGGAAACATCCACGAAAAATAAAGATGAAGCATAAGGAACTAGCACAAAGAGTAATCAATCAAGAGTTACAAGTATAACATGCTAGCACAGAAGATATACATACATAGAAAAACAGGTGAAAGAAGGAAGAAGGATGCAACTGGGATCCTTGTAACAATGGTACATATAAAAAGAGAGTTTAAAGAGATGGGTGGTATACTGCTAACCTCAAAATAAAAGGGAAAGAAGGAAGGCAAGCCAACAATCAAACTAGAAGCAATATACTAACAGAATCATGCTTAAGACATCAATTTGAAAATAAGAATATACTAACAACAGTTTCTCAAGTATAACCCTAGGATGGGATAACTAAACCACAAGTACCCAGATCCGCTAATGATAGCCACAATAAGGAATAGAATTCAATACCCCATAACCGCTCAGAAGGCTAAACAATCAAAGTCTCAACAATACCAGTCCCACTAGCCTCTCAATAATCATAGTCCCAAGCCAGTGCCTGAACAGGCTAAAACCACAAATCCAACTGGTACCAAATGACATAATAAGCTTTGAGAAATGAATGGAGAAATATAATCTACCTATAGTCCCAATGGCCTCCCATACAACCGAGGAACACAATCAAGTGAAAACAAACCCTCCGGCCACCTATACAACCAGAGCGTACACTAAGCACACAGCAAACAAGGGTGGAATTCAGAATACAATATGCATGATGATGATGTGATAAATCCAATGTGATAGTAACCCGTATGTTCCCCCTTTAGTACCCCCAAAGGCCCAATAGAGGCAAGACCCATGGAAGAACTCTACCCGTTTGCCTATACTCCATCGTACACCCCTCCTCCTGGCACGTGCGTCGGCCCATAGTCAGTAACCCAGGGATGATAGGGTCCATGTAGGTCTACTCATAGACCACATACAAAACCGCGCAAATCTCAAATAGTAGCTCAATACTCAGAACCTCGTATTACATGCCTGGAATAAAACCAGGTCTAAAATAGTAGTAGTAATCTCAAAGACCCTTTTGAAGGGTGCCCAAAGTATATCCGGGTCTGAAATCAGTAATGAAGCCTCAATAATCCTCTCAAAGGATGCATAGAGAATCGCTGAGTCTAAAACCATCATAAAACACGTCTAGCATTTTGGCATAGCCGAGTCTAGTATCAGTAATAAAGTAAGTGAGAAAATCAACATAGTATCACTTTTATTTTGAGAAAAATCCACCAGTCAATACAAAAATCATGTTTTATCATCATTTATACCAAAAATGGGCCCTCGAGGCCATGCAAAGTTTAGAAAAACTAGTGATAGTCGGCTCGAAGCCAAAACAGTAGTAAAACATGTAGAACAATCATTTTTCATGAATGAAATGCTCGCAGACAATAAATTTAGCCCAAAGTGGCTCACAAATATTCCTATCGACCCTGCACAAACATAACTTAAAACCAAAAATGAAAGCATACAAAATGATCACCGTGATCATAGGAGTACATGCCCAGAAAATTGAAGAGTTTGGGCATGAAAATTGGGCTAAAACAGCCCATAGAATTTAAGAAACCAAAAGGGGAATTTAAGAACAAAAAATAGGAAATTGGGCGAGGTTTATGTACCACAACAAGAGAAATACGCCAAGGTTGTGAATTGAACGAGCCCAGGAAGCATGAAATTCACAAGAGGGAAGATTCTACAAGTAATTTTCCAAGATACAAGAATTAACAACAATGGTGATTTTCAACAAATGGAGAAGAGCAAGCTTGGGGAAGAAGAACTTACCAAATAATCGATGGAGCAAGGATTCTTGATGAACAATGGAATTTCCCCAAGATATGAGCAGTATAGGGCAATTTTTAAGGAGTATTTTGGTGTTTAGAGTTGGGAGCAATTGAGAAAGAATGCTGGAAAAATGAATGGGCAAGAAATAAATAGTTGTTAGCCTTTGCCTTATGCGAATGCAGCCTAGTTTTGCCTAGGCGACGGCCAAAAAGAGGGGCAGGCTTCCATGCCTCTGCGTACGCAGCCTAGCGTCGCCTAGGCGATGGTCGAGAAAAGTAGGTGCTAGCCTTGTCCTTCGCGTAGGCGGCCAGCCCACGAGTAGGCGAACGCCAAGCCATGGGCGGCTGGCTTTGACCTTTGCGTAGGCAGCCAAGCCACGCGTAGGCGAAGGCCAAGCTATTTCATGACAGCAAGTACTTGCTAACATAGAATTTTCCTTCGATGGACCCTCGAGAACACATCTGGGGTCCCGCGAATGCAAAAGAGTCAAGCTACTAAACTAGAAACGACATTCTAAATCTAATGGGATCAAAAAAAATCCCATCGGAATTCGATTGAATGAAAAGTGGGCCCCACACCCAAAATCAACCTTTAGGCCAACAATTCCCATATCGAAACCCAAGGGCCGAAATCAAGTTCGGAAGCCTCGGGACCCGAACCAATTGTCCCTTTAGCCTAAACTCATTATTCCAGAGCTAACAACGCTGATGGAATTTTCATCCGAGGCCTTCTTCTCCAAATGTTGACCAAAGTCAACTAAGCAAGCCCAACTAGCTTGAAAATACAGAATGAGAGAGAATTCCAAGCTGAAAAGCTCCTGGATCTCATCCAAAGGTCTCACTAGACAAAAGTTCATGCTTCAGAGCTGACAGAACTGTCGTAATTTGATTTTGAGCATGTTCACCAAGAATTTTGACTGAAGTCAATGATTTCCAAAGTTAAAAGCTCTAAAACTAGGAATGGCCAAAAAGACTAAACAAACGGCCCAGGCACCGAACTATCGGTGCCAACAAGCCATAAATAACTTGGGACCGCTACAGGCAAGATCTAACAGTACAATAAAGGCAAATATGCATAAATGATTGAAAGGGTCATTACAACGCAATAGCCCAAGCAATAAATAAGACAGACAGAAGAAGCAGATAAGGTTTGGGGTTCCAACCTAGAATACCCAACCCAAGGATGCTAATAAATATAGTTATAGTGGATATACGCAAGGTCTAAGGTTGGGAAAATAGTTAGCTTAAATCTAGTCAAAGCACCACTCAAAGAATTGGGTGCTGCTCCTACCCGAGATAAAGATACACCTTTTGAAAGGCTCGAAGTCCTAGCCCAGGTGTCCTGAAGAACTGGGGTAGCCATAAATCCCACCAGAAGTTGGGCTAGCCCCAAACCCCCCTTAGCTGAAGCAGTAAGTTCTCATTCTGAAATCCTAGTGCTGGAGGAAACACTGAAGAAACAGGTGCAGAAGCCTCGCTGTCACCCACTGTCGTTCTCGTCCTAGGCATCTGAGAAGGAATGGAACAAATGAATTTTAGAAGTAGAAAGAGTCAAGGACGTGAGGAGTCAAGAATAGGGAACTTTTCCTAATAATACCATGTAGCCTCCCGCAAATAGGATACAAATGTCATCTTAATAATCCATGAGACTCTACTAGACACTTTGCTCTTGTACTGACGAGATCAGTGAACCTAGAGATCTGATAACACTCTGTCACAACCCAAAATTGGGCCATGATGGTGCCTACATAACCCTCCAGTAGGCAAGCCAAACCCAATAATATGGAAGATAAATGAGCAGTTTAAATAAGCAAAGCGAATACGATAAATAAAGGAAATAGGGCCAATAGCATAGATACATACAAACTGTACTAAATATACAACGATGGCCCAAAAGTGACAGAGAAGACAAAACATACACAAAAACCAACCCGGACCTAGTGTCACTAATACAAGAGCTTCTAAAGTATGGAGTAGCTATACAACATACTCTGTGTATCCACAATACATAATATAGACATAAAGGTAGAAGGAAAGCAGTAAAAGTTTCCAAAACGCTGGGAGCTCACTATGATACAAATAGCAACTATCCTTGAATGATAGAGGATCAATGAGCGTGGCTCATACTAGGTGTTGCATTAGAAAAAGATGCAGAGTGTAGAATGAGTACCAAAAATAATATGTACTCAGTAGGCATCATAGACCGACCGAACGTTGAAAGATAATATATAATATAAATTACATAAAAGTAAGCTAACTATAGGGATCCACCTAAATATAGTTATAAAACCAAAAAAAGAACTAACTGAACCAACAAGAAGAAAAATAATAACAAAGTCAATCCAGACAACCAACAATCAAAATATACACAAGCCAATGCTATATGATGGGAGATGTTGTGATGCATGAGTGCATTATAGTATAAACGAGCAAGAACCCAATATCTAATACTCGGGGCACTCAAAATTTAACATCGAGCTCAACAACAAGTGCATAGAAGTAAAAACCCAAAATGACGCATTGGGGCGCCTAGAATTTGAATCATCGAGCTTATCAACAAGTGTATAAAGGTAAACCTGAAATGGTATATCGAGGTGCCCGGAAGGGAACATCGAGCTTATCAATAATGCATGAAGGTTGTACTTTTCCTTTCCATTTCAAAATCAGTAGTAAAAGGCAAGATAACTCTTTTAAAATCCAAAAATCACGATAACTATAGTAAATCTCAAGTTGGAACCAAAAACCCCAAAAATCTCTCTCTTCCATATTGATAGGCATGTAAATGCAAAATGAGCATGTGAATTTCCCCGTTTAGAGAATATAGAATGCAACAAGGCAAAATAAGGAAAAATACCCTCCAACCAAGAGAACTGACCTGGAAAATCTATCCAAATCCAAGTTATGGCCTCGAGCCCATAATTACACACATAATCGATAAATAATGCAAAAAAACAATGGAAATTAACTATGAAAACTACTAAAAGCATAAACTCTACCTCTAAAACTTCCTAAAAGCATACCAGGGATTCTAAACATGCTATAACTATACTACGAGCTCCTAGACTAAGGATAGCAGGAAATAATCCTAATCCAATATTCGAAATGGCCAATTTAATACAAGTCACAAGATTTAAGCCTAATACTATCTATAATCCAACCTAACTTTCCAGTAACATATATAATATAAAATCTAACTAAATTCAATCTAGGAAAGTATACTGTAACCTACCTCAGGGCCGAACCATCACTCGTGTGCCTTCCCTTTATGAACAACCTCATAAAGCTTCCACGCTAACATAGACACAATCCAGGGGTCAAGACAAGAAAATTGACACCTATATTACTATATGGAAATTCAGGCTGGAAATCGGGCCAGAAAATGACCCTCGGGGCCTGCACAATTGATAACGCCCAAACTACACCTCGAATTAACGAAGCGTAAGCGGTCGTAGTCAAATATAGAACCCAACAAAGGTTGGGGTCGAATCCCACAGAGAATATGGTGAAGATTAAGCCTTTAGTGAAGTATGTGACTAGTCGTCAATAGTTTCCGGAAAAGGGGGGGTTTTGTGTAAACAATGCGTAAACAAAACGAACAATTAACGTATGAATGATAATCAATAGGAGAATGAACTAGGGAAGTGTTTACCATGGCGTTGGTAACAATGTCGATCCTAGGCTTAATCGGGTTCTTTTTATATGCGTGTCACGATGTGATTGAAGCAATGGTATCGTCTAAACGTCTCTCGACCAAATAAACAAATTTCCTTTTCTATTCTCTCGACCTCGAAAAGATGTGCTTTTTAGATTTCAATCCTAAACATCAAGTAGATTAATCTAGTTACAGCATTAATCATTAGACGAGAGTTAGTAGTCTCGAATCCTTGTTGTTAATCAAGTTTTCCGGTTTTAATCTCTTTACTCAAGCAAACTTAAACCTAGGCATGTTCTAATGTTTGCAACCACTAGAAAACGTTAAATAATGAATGATTAACAACGTGACAATACATAAATTGAACCCGTCGCTACCCGGAATCTATCTCGATACCTTAGCCATGGCTCCCACAACCCTAGTTGTGGGAGGTTTAGTTACTCATGCTAGTAGAAGAATAAAAGAAAGTCATATGCATAATAAAGAAAAGAAATCCTTACAATGTATTGAGAACAATCTTTAATTATTCCAAGAACAAGAAAATAACAAGATCCCAAGAACGAATCAAGAACAAGATTTAGGAGAAGGAAACCGTGTGTAGCGCGTTTCCTCTCTCAAAACTCGCTCAAAATCTCCTAAAACTATTGGGAGAACTATTGTATAATGAATGAATAATATGAATAATCATTAAAATAACCTAACATAGGGTATTTATAGGAGTCCAGGAAGTAAACCCAAAAATGCTCGGATTCCGTGTCGCCGACTATCTCAACTTGACGGCTTGGGGTGACGGACCGTCACCACCTTGACGGACCGTCGCCTTGGCTGTCACCACAAGGAAGTGGTGTAGCTCAACCTGACGGTCACTGTGATGGACCATCATCGCCTTGACGGACCGTCACGGCGGCCGTCACTCCTAGGCAGTACACTTCCTCTACTTGACGGTCACATGTGACGGACCATCACATGTTTGACGGACCGTAACTCAGGCCGTCACTCTTAGGCAGAATGTCTTTTTGCTCGTATTTCCTTCCGTTTCCGTATTTGTCTCCATTTCCTACAAATATAACATAAAAACATCAAAAACGACGATGGTTGCTTGAAAACGTACGATTGTTCTTAGTAAAAAGGAGTCGAAAGTGCCGTAAATTGGCGGCATATCAACACCCTCAACTTAAAACGTTCGCTTGTCCTCAAGCAACATGACACAAAACAATAATACGATGACTCAACTAAGCAAACAAACTCGTGTCTCTAGCAACTCATGGTCATTCATTAGTTCATTAAATCCAGCTCCCTCGTAGCACACAAATGTATGAAACACTAACTTGCAAGGATCCAAACATGTTATTCTGATATGATAGAACATTCCACATACACACGCGCAGCGATCCTAACAATCAATAGATAATACAGACATCTTGGTGCCCTCACCACAAAGAAATCCCACACACAAGATTTGGGACTAGGTAAGCGCTCACACTCACAAACGATTTCAAACAATGCACATGCGATACCATAGGCTTGCCCTTACTATTTATTTCAGTTCTTCAGAAAGCCGCTCAGGATCACTACAGGACTTGTTTTGGCTTGTAATGAGGCTTCAGGTGCAGGTATGATACATTTAGGGGTTAGTGACTAAGCCCTCCTTGGAACCATTGACATCATATTACCACATAACTTTACTTTGTCCATCCTTGTTCACCTTTTTTATTTCCTTGTTTCTAGCTACAGATGCGGCCTCTTTATTTTGACAATTCTTTATTACTTTTTCGATCTTTTTCATCTCTTTTTTTTTTCTTTTCTTAGGAACACACCCAAATTTTCATTCTATTCACAACCAATCTTCACTATCCTCTTTTTCTTATCATTCACCTCTATAGTAGCCACCCTCAACTTAGGCTGATTGCCTGCGTTGAGGTGCACAATGTCCAAGGGAGGACCAGGGCCAAAACAGGGTTTACCTCTATAGTAGCCACCCTAAACTTAGGCTGATTGCCGGCGTTGAGGTGCACGATGTCCAAGGAAGGACCAGGGCCAAAATAGGAATTCAAAGTTAAACAGGAACGGTGACAGGTTATTGAAAGAATAAGATCAATTATGGTTCAAATAGGGATCAAAGGGAGTATTTGCATTTGGACGGTCTTATAGGTTAAGTGGACTGCACACAAAAAGGGCCTGTGATCCTTTCCTAAGCAACCAAACTTCAAACTTAACAAAATAGACCGGGCAAGTTCTAGATGCATGCACAGAGTAAGAATTTATACAAAATACGCTCACACACTCTTGGCACCAAGAAATTATACCACTACCAACTATCAAACAGCCGCTCGGCTTAAGCATACTCATTCTAATCATGATCACACAATGACATCCAAAGATGCAGACAGTCAATCGTTTCAACATAAGTGCACAACCAGAAAAATTTTAAAGGGCCTCTTTTTAGTTCACAAAAATGCCATTTATCACTATAGACACTAAAAAAAAATTTAAACTAACAACCTAAACATGCCGGTTCTACTAGATAGCACACCGGAGGGAAAAGAAACACGGCAACAAAAACCCTCAGTGGTGACTCACAGGTTTCCCCACACCCTCAACTTAGACTCATGCATTGTCCCCAATGCATCTATATGAAAGCTAAAATCTGTGAGAGAAAGGAATACCTGTGAAGTCGATATGACTCAGATTCTGGAATGATGTTGGAGACCACCAGGGTCTCCAAAACAAGAGAACTCGATGGAGTGTGGCGTTCCAGCTTCCTTTTTGGGCTCCATCGCTAGTCGCGACAACTTCTTCGGTCTTTCTTTACAGATTCTCTTGCGGTGTTTTCTTTTTCTTGACCTTTCACCGCTTTCCTTTACCTGCTTCTCCTCAAGATACGCGTCCGCAGGGCCTTCCTCAATAGCATTGATGACCGCGACCACCCTCATCTCACTTGGTTGCTTCATCAATTTGGACACATCGAACTTGACCACTTCATTGTTTAATCGGAAGGTCAGTTCGTTTCTCTCCATGTCGACCAATGCTCTTGCTGTGGCTAGCAATGGTTGTCCCAAGATTATGGGAACTTCAAAATCCACTTCGCAATCCAAGATCACAAAGTCGGCCGGGAATATAAGCTTATCGATCTTTACTAGCACATCAGACAATATTCCCACAGGTCTCTTCACTGAGCGGTCAGCCATCATCACTCTTATGGACGTTGGTTTAGGAGCTCCCAAACCCAGTTGTTTATAGACGGCTAGCGGCATCAAGTTGATGCTAGCACCCCGATCACACAAGGCTTTCCCGAAGTTGAGCTTCCCAACAGTGCAGGGAACAGTAAACGCACCTGGGTCTTCCTTCTTTTCTACTAACGATCTAGAGGAAATAGCGCTGCAGCGGTGGAGGTTGTCTTCCGGTTCAAAACTTACCGACCTCTTCTTTGTAATCAAGTCCTTCATGAACTTGGCATAACCGGGCATTTGTTCCAGCACTTCCACCAATGGTATGTTTATTGAAATCTGCTTCAGCATGATCATGAAGTTCAGGAACTTACCATCGTCATCTTTCTTCTTCAAACGTTGTGGGAACGGAGGTGGTGGCCGAGGCATCATAGTTGGAGGCTTTTCAGCTTCCTTGCTTTTCTCCGCGAGCTTTGGAGTTTCCTCCTCTACCGCCTCTTCATCATCCGCAACATCACCTTGAGTCTGAATTACCGGATGTGATTCCGGTAATATTTTGCCGCTTCTTGTAGTGATCGCCATACAACTAGCGTCATTCCTTGGATGAGTCGTGTCACTCGGTAAGGTACCTGTCTTTCTTTGGTTCAGAGATGCCGAGATTTGCCCTACTTGCTGCTCCAGCTGCTTGATCGCGGTGGAATGTGACTCTACTACCTGACTCAACGTTGATAACTCAGTCCTCATCTCCTTTACCCCAGAATCAGTCGATTCCACCTTCAGCAGCATCTTTGCCATCATGCTCTCCAATTTCGACGTCCCTGTCTCAGTGCTAGATCTATCCCGATTACCAGGTGGAACATACAACCCACCTTTATCAGTGTGGTTCCTCCAGTTTCCTTGGTCGCGATCTCTGTAGTCGGTTTTCTCATAGTGGTTGTCTCTCTGATAGTTCCGACCTTGGTTTCCTTGGCCATTGGCCTGGAAACCCCCCAAGTAATTCGCTTCCTCAGTTTCCAACTCTGTTGCTCTACCTTGGGAACCCACAACTTTTACCTTCTCCATACCTCCTGAGAACAAGTGCTTGGTCAGTAGGTCCAACTGCGTTTTGAGATGCGCCATGTCTTGGTCGCGCTCCTCCTCTTTTCTGCGCTGCTCAACTGACACACCAACTACATACGTACTAGCTGCTACCTCTGAATCTCGTGTGTGCCAGGCCCTGTTGGTTTTGGTGAGCATGTCCAAAGTAGTTGTGGCCTCAACAAAGGTGAGACCCATGAATGCACCACCTGCTGCGTTGTCTAACGTCGGCTTGGTAGCCGAATTCAGTGCCCGGTAGAACGTCTGCATCAAAAAGTTATCGGTCAACTGATGGTTCGGGCATTGTGTTATCTTCTTTTTGAATCGCAACCAAGTCTCGTGCAGTGCTTCGTGCGGTTGCTGCCTAAAGTTGCTAATCTCGTCTCTCAACTGTATCATCCGAGAGGGAGGAAAGAACCTTTCTAGGAAAGCTCCTCTCAACTCTCCCCACGTTGCGATAGAGTCGGGGGTCAGCTCTGTCAACCACAATGCTGCCTCATTAGACAGAGACAACGGAAACAACCTGAGCCTGATCGCTGTCTGACTCACGCCCGGTAGTTCAAACGACTTGCATATGCTCACGAAATTCATTAGGTGCTGGTTTGGATCCTCCCCAGCGACACCTCGAAACACTCCTCTCAAGTTCAACAGCTGGATCATCGTGCTAGTGATGTTGAATTTGGCTTCGGGCGGTAGCGGTGGAACAACAATGGCGCCCGTAGTGCCAGCTCCATCTAAGTCGAGATCCTCATCATTCCTTGCGATCTCATCCTGCAGACCACCAGCATTCAGATTTTGTTGGGCCTGCAGTTCTGCAGCGATCCTCGCTGCCTCTAGTTATGCGGCCATATTCCGCCTCAATGTTCTAGCAAGCTCGGGGTCGTAAGGTAAAATTTGTTCCCCCGAACTTCGGGTACTTGGCATGCACAACTGTGTACCCTGTCAAAGACAAAAACAACAAATAAACGTAAAGCAGGAAATTATGACTAAGAGTCAAATAAACACACCAGACTTAATTGACAACCGTATTCCCCGGCAACGACGCCACTTTTTGATAACGCCCAAACTACACCTCGAATTAACGAAGCGTAAGCGGTCGTAGTCAAATATAGAACCCAACAAAGGTTGGGGTCGAATCCCACAGAGAATATGGTGAAGATTAAGCCTTTAGTGAAGTATGTGACTAGTCGTCAATAGTTTCCGGAAAAGGGGGGGTTTTGTGTAAACAATGCGTAAACAAAACGAACAATTAATGTATGAATGATAATCAATAGGAGAATGAACTAGGGAAGTGTTTACCATGACTTTGGTAACAATGTCGATCCTAGGCTTAATCGGGTTCTTTTTATATGCGTGTCACGATGTGATTGAAGCAATGGTATCGTCTAAACGTCTCTCGACCAAATAAACAAATTTCCTTTTCTATTCTCTCGACCTCGAAAAGATGTGCTTTTTAGATTTCAATCCTAAACATCAAGTAGATTAATCTAGTTACAGCATTAATCATTAGACGAGAGTTAGTAGTCTCGAATCCTTATTGTTAATCAAGTTTCCTGGTTTTAATCTCTTTACTCAAGCAAACTTAAACCTAGGCATGTTCTAATGTTTGCAATCACTAGAAAACGTTAAATAATGAATGATTAACAACGTGACAATACATAAATTGAACCCGTCGCTACCCGGAATCTATCTCGATACCTTAGCCATGGCTCCCACAACCCTAGTTGTGGGAGGTTTAGTTACTCATGCTAGTAGAAGAATAAAAGAAAGTCATATGCATAATAAAGAAAAGAAATCCTTACAATGTATTGAGAACAATCTTTAATTATTCCAAGAACAAGAAAATAACAAGATCCCAAGAACGAATCAAGAACAAGATTTAGGAGAAGGAAACTGTGTGTAGCGCGTTTCCTCTCTCAAAACTCGCTCAAAATCTCCTAAAACTATTGGGAGAACTATTGTATAATGAATGAATAATATGAATAATCATTAAAATAACCTAACATAGGGTATTTATAAGAGTCCAGGAAGTAAACCCAAAAACGCTCGGATTCCGTGTAGCCGACTGTCTCAACTTGACGGCTTGGGGTGACGGACCGTCACCACCTTGATGGACTGTCGCCTTCGCCGTCACCACAAGGAAGTGGTGTATCTCAACCTGACGGTCACTGTGACGGACCATCATCGCCTTGACGGACCGTTACGGCGGCCGTCACTCCTAGGCAGTACACTTCCTCTACTTGACGGTCACATGTGACGGACCGTCACATGTTTGACGGACCGTCACTCAGGCCGTCACTCTTAGGCAGAATGTCTTTTTGCTCGTATTTCCTTCCGTTTCCGTGTTTGTCTCCATTTCCTACAAATATAACATAAAAACATCAAAAACGATGACGGTTGCTTGAAAACGTACGATTGTTCTTAGTAAAAAGGAGTCGAAAGTGCCGTAAATTGGCGGCACATCAACAATGAAACTAAAAACAAAAATCACAATTATGTCCACAACTCAAGGAACCTATGCCCAAAAGTTGAGCTTGAACAAGACTCATTTCAGAGCCCAAAATAGCCCCGAAGTCCTACTAGTTCAAGAGAATCTTCAAGAGAAACCAATGGAATTTTGACATAATTAAGGAGAATTTAACAACAAAAAAGAGAAGTGGAATAGAGCGACTTACCAGACCAAGAGAACTGAATAATTTGAGCTAGGATCAAAGATTGGATGCTTGACAACGGAGGAATTTCATAATTTGGGTGATGAAAATGAAGTTGGCAACTTATATAGCTGCCAGGGGTCCTTCATCTAGATTGCAAAAGACCCCACGTGATCGCATAGACCAAGCTGGACTAGGTCCTAGCCAGCTTCATCGCAGTCGCAAGGATCCACCCACGTAATCGTGATGGTCAAGAAACTAGACCATCGTGAATGCGATGGCCACCTTGCGGTCGTGATGACCAAGCTGGTCTACAATAATACAATAGCAACCAGTAATTCTCAAAGGCTAAAAGTCACCCGACGAACCCTTGAGACTCATATAGAACCACGTGAACACAAACCAACCATGCTACCCTACCAGAAATAGTATTTCAGACTCAACGAAATAGATAAAACTCCCAACAGGGATCATTTTAAAGAAAAGTGGGCCCCAAGCCCAAAACCAACTTTTAACAAAACAGAACTCCAATGCCAAAAACAAGTTTGGAAGCCTCGGGACCCGAACTAAAGGTACCTCTAGACTAAAGGTTATATTCAAGAGCTAACAACACTAATGGAATTTCAATCTGAGGCCGTCTTCTAGAAATGTTGACCAAAGTCAACCCTACAACCCAAGTTTACCTAAAAACACAGAACACGAGACAAAACCAAACCAAAAGCTCCTAGACCCCGACCAAAGGTCCTACAAGACCAAAATACCTACTCTGGAGCTAACGAAACTATCAAAATTCAATTTCGAGCATGATCGCTAAGAATGTTGACCGAAGTTAAAGAATTTCTAAGTTTAAGTTCTAAAACAGGGAAATGGTTATAATGTCTTAACCAACTGCCCGAGCACTGAACCATCAGTCTCGGTATGCCATAAATGACGTGTAACCACTGCAGGAAAGCTCAAAACGCAAAAAAACGTTAAAAATAGAAAATGACTTGGAGGATCATTACAATAGGATACTTATTCTTGATTGTGACTTTGTTCAACTGATGATAGTCTATGCACATTCAAAGAGAACCATCCTTTTTACGCACTAAGAGAACTGGAGCACCCTATAGAGAGATGCTAAGTCTAATGAAACCCTTATCTAAGAGGTCTTTGAGCTGTTCTTTCAACTCCTTAAAGTCTGTTGGAGACATTTTGTAAAGAGGAATAGATATAGGCTGTGTATCTGGGAGAAGGTCTATTCCAAAGTTGATCTCCTACTCAGGAGGGATTTTCAGGAAGCTTTTTAAGAAATACCTCTGGAAATTCACTGACTACCAAAACTTACAAGTGAGATGGGGTTTCAGACTCTGAATCCTTAACCCAGACTATATGGTAGATGTAACCCTTTGAGATCATCTTTCTAGCTTTGAGGCAAGATATGAAATAATCTTTTGAAATTGAAGGACTACCATGCCATTCTATGACAGGATCATTTGGAAACTGGAATTTCATGACTCTGGTTCTACAGTCGACTGAGGGATAACAAGCATGTAGCCAATCTATTCTAAGAATGACATCGAAGTTGGTCATATCTAACTTTACTAAATCTACTGAGGTGGTTCTATGGAGGACTGAGATTGGGCAATTTATGTACACCCTCTTAGCTAGGACAGACTCACCAACTGGAGTAGAGACTGGGATAGGCTCTAGGAGTTTTTTAGGGCTGACTCTGAATTTACATGCGACATAAGGGGTTAGAAAAGATAGTGAAGCCCCTAGATCTAACAGAGCATAAATATCAAGAGAGGATACTGATGACATACTAGTGACTACATCTGGTGAACTCTCCTGATCCTAAAGCGAAGATATGGCATAGAGATGGTTCTGATGCTGACCGCTACCTATGCCAGAAGTAGTACCCTGCTGAGCTGTGTGACTTGCTGGAGCTTTTGAAGTGGTAGACTGAGCTCTATTACCTCCTTGTCCCTGCCTGGAGAAAGGGCACTCCTTCAACCTATGGCCAAGCTGACTACACCCAAAACACCTATCTCTGCCAGCAAAACACTTACCTGGATGATTTTTACCACACTTGGGTCAGGCTGGGAAAGTACGGTTACCTGAAACATTGCCTTGACTTCTATCGAGGTCTAGGAGATGGAGCACTAATTGATGAAGTTTCTGGGGCAGAAGACCTTTGCTGAAACTGTGAGCGATTCCCACCAACCGACCTCTGATAAGAATATTTATAATTACTTATCCTAGCCTTCTTGTTCTCCCAGCCATTTCCATAAGCTTATCTTTCTCAACCTACTGAGCATGGGTCATTAGTCTAGAGATGTCTATATCCTCTAGTAAAATAGCATTTTTGCACTCTGTTTTCACCAAATCTAATACCCCATAAAAGAACTTGCCCATTTGGGCCCTCGGATCAGCCACCATAGATGGGGAATACCTAGAAAGCTGAGTGAAATCAACCCATATTCCTGGACTAACATTGATCCTTATCTCAAATTCATAAACTCTTGGGCATTAGCCTCCCTCAACTCCCTCGGGAAGAACCTGTCTAGAAAAGCTCCAGTAAAACAATCCCACGTCACAGGAGCTACATTCACACCCCTGCTGTCCTTCCACTAAGTGAACCAAATATGAGCCACATCCTTGATTCGATAGGATGCTAACTCAACACTATCAGTAGCAATCATTTGCATCACCTCAAGAATTTTCTTGAACTCATTAATGAAATTTTGTGGGTCTTCACCAACCTTCAACCCTAGAAACTCTAGTGGGTTCATGCAAGCAAAATCTCTAACTTGGGTTGCAGCTGATCCACTATTTAGGTTTGTAGGAACTGGGGCATGCTGATTGGCCTAATTGGCTACAATCTATGCCAACAACTGGGTCGCATTATGGAACTCCACATTTGTAACCTCATGGCTTGGGGCTGGAGGGTTAGCATTAGAATTGAGTGTGTTAGCTCTATGAGGAGGCATGATCTGAAATATATAACGAATGGATTAGAGAGCAGAAATAGAGTTAAACTCTATCGTACGATAAAGATAATGAACAAAATAAAGTTTTTCTCTTAAAACACCTCGTAGCCTCTCCTTCATAAGTGTGGCATGCTTCACATCCATAAAAGAGACTCTACTTAGTGCAGATTTCAGAAAACCTAGGACTCTTGAACCTGATGCTTTGATACAAAGTTTATCATGCCCCGACGCTAGCCCCTAGACGTAACACGAAACCTAGGATCACAAGTGACCCCAAGCTAACCCTGAATCTAGCATACAATGACTATTTAAAAATATTACTACCTAAGTAGAAGCATAACTAAATCAATCACATAACTAAAGAAGTTTCAACTAAAAATATTTGAGATAGATAATTGTCTGAGAAATAAAACAAACTAAATCAACTAAGTCTAACTCTATGTATGAAGCCTCTAATACTAATGAGCTGCTGGGACAAGCCCCCATCTAACTCTAAAATACTGAAAATAGGAGCAACTGACTACCTGAAAAAGCATGTAATGATATGTCCTCGGATGATTGATAAATTCTCAAATGGTGGCTCTCCAACTAGGAGGTCATGGCGATCGCGTAGTCAAAACACTTTTATAAGCCCAACAAATGTCGGGGTCATACCCAAGGGACCTAATTTAACTAATTAGAGATTGTGCCAAGCGATTCCAAAGTGAGACTAGTTGTTCAACAAAACCAAAGCAAGAAAATGAGGGGAATTGGGAAAGTTATCATTACTAACTCAATTCAAATAAAAACTCTAAAATCAAGATGGGTGTACCAATAAGAACTAGATGACTAGGGGTGCATTTCTGACGGGCAATTTGCTATAGGATAAGGTAGTCACTAATTCACTTAAATTCTCACCTATTGACACGGGTAGCGTTGGTCGTAAGTGTGGAATGCTATCTCTCGATCAACATCCACATATCCAATGATTTCGGTTAGAACATCAATTGGTGTGCTAAATAACCAACCAACAGTTTCTTGGGGAGGTCATCCTATCTCTAGCTCGGACCCTTAAATGGTAGATTCCGCGATTGGAGCTATGTCTAGCCTCCAATCTAAGTGGATTCCCAAGTACCCACTAGCAATTTCACATCCACAACTACAAAATTCTCTCTCGAGCAATTATATAGCCAAGTAAGGTAAATTCATGTTTTCAACCACAAATTATTAGATTCAAACATGGTGAAATTACTAGACCCATATCAGATAAGCAATTATAAAAGCGAATTAGCAACACCCATAACCATTTTCTAAGCACCCAAAAGCAATACACCCCTAGACAAGAGAAATTAGCCACTCATAGAAAGGGGAGAAGATATACCAGCTAGGTAAATCAAATTTCTATACATTGTAGTTGATTCTCAAGTTCTAGAGTCAATTAGGCACACAATTTTGTTAACCAAAACATTGGATTGAAAACCCTCTCTCAATGGAGATGGAGAAAAGTGTTTACAAGCCAAAAATTGTATCTACAAAATAAGCCTAAAATTGCCTTTTATATGTTCCCAAATTGTCACATAAATATAGGACAAAATTGCCCTTCGGGTGGTGTGTGACGCGGCGTGCAGTTCGCACGTCGCAGTGTGTGCATCGCACACCTACTACAGGTTAACTAGTGACTTTAGCCGCCTAAGTAGGATTTATGCGAAGGTGGTGCATTTCGCACTATGGGATGTGCGCGTCGCATGGAAACCACACTCCTTAGCAGAATCTTCAGTCATCTTTGAAGATTCATGCGGAAAATGTGCAAACCACACCTCGACTTGTGCGTGTCGCACAACCACCGCACCTCTCGGCAGATTCTCCAGCTTTTCTCAACTCTTCACACTTCGCTCCTTTTTGGCTCTTTTTGGGTCCATATCCTTGTTTCTCCTCTTCTATCCAAAGTACCTGCATGACATCAATAAAGGCCATAAGAACCTCTAAATCAATTCAAAACATAGCATTAATTCATGGATATAGGTTCAATAAGTTGGTAGATTACCGACTTATCAAACCCCCAAACTTGAACTATTGCTTGTCCTCAAGCAAGATACTCACATGGTAAGGAATGAATTATGCTAAGGCTCAATTAAGGAACAAAAACTACTCTACACTAAAAATCTAAGAAAAATAAACAAATAAAAGACTCAATCATAAGACCCAAACACTATGCTTATCTCAATTTGGACCCCCACATGCTCAAGGCAATTGATCATTTCAAAACTTTTTTTTTCAAAGGACATTATATTTCATTCAAAACTCAAAGGATTGTAAAGCAAGATATTTAAGCTTCTCAAGTCACTGGCATGGACCTTCAAGGTTTGCCTCGAGATTTGCCACACAACTTGTCTCATTCATTCCCCTCAATTGAAATAGAGACTCATGCTTCGATTCAAGTGCATGATGCCACTCACCACAAAAGAGAATTCCACTCACAATCATTCAATTCACTAAGTATGGGATTATGGGAAAACCAAGAAGACTCTCACTCTCTCAAAGAAGTTAAAGTGCATGCGCATCGCACCATAGGCTTTCCCTTCATGTAAATTGCCACTAATGTAGGGTAGACACGCTAGGAATCACCAAGGACTTGGGGGTTATAATGTTGGCTAGGGCTAAGGTGAGGATATCATATTGTTCAAGTGACTATACCTCCCTAATGCTCTTTGTTTTCATTTCAAACGCCGCTCACATTTTTTAATTCTCAACTTCACCTTATTTCTCCCTCAAACAACCCAAGATTTCTCCTTTTTACCTCATGATCATTCACACCTTATATCACATTCACTTGGTAGTACCTATTTTTGCTTTTCAATTTGCTCATTGGATTGATCTTTTGGAGCAATTTTCAATTCCCGAAGTGAGATTCTACCTTGCACTTGAAGTGCATTTCTTTTCTTCTCCTCATTTGATCACATGCACCCCCCAAACTTAGGCATTAGCCTATGTTATCTTTTGTTTCCCCCCAAACTTAGGCTTTTAGCCTACATTTCATTTTCAAGAAATTAGGGAGGATAGGTGCCAAGATAGAGGTTCCAAAAAGGTTAAGGTGTTACAAAGGTGTCAAAGAATGGTCACAAGCTTAAAGGGGTTCACTAGGATTTGAAGTCATTGGGAGGGCATTTGAGTGAAGTGGCTATCAAAAAAGGCCTAAGGTCATTTCCCAATCTTGGTTAGACCTAGAATTTCGCCTTGAATCACATTCGGGGCAAGTTCTAGACGGCACTTATGCACAAGAACGAAGGTAAAGCCTCACCGCATAAGGCGTCATGCCATAAGACTTCATCCATTAGTCCCACAATCAATTGGGGCAAATGACCTTTGACAAGCTATTTCGAGTTCATTACACACTCATTTGTGAGTCAATCAAGCCAAAGCGAGAGTGTTCAAGTCATGACAAGAGAATACTTTTTTTCTCAAAAATTCATTTCCCTTCCTCTTTTCCATTTCAAAAACAATTTACCAAGAAAACTTTTTCGTTGGGCCCATTTCAAGACAAGCATTTAAGAACACAATTCTAAACTAAACTTGGCATTTTCCCTTAAGAAAGTCGCCTATCAATCTATTATAGGGAAACACCAACCCAGTTTGCCACAAAAAAACAAAAGAAAAGAAAAAGAAAATAATCAAAACTTTTGCTCCTTGGGAAAGAACCGTAGTATTAAGAAAACCTTCGGAGTTTATTTCTACACTACTATGAACAAGGCAATGCAAAAAAAAATTTCGCTCATGAATCAATCAAGAACAAGCCTCGATGTAGGCATTTAATGCATTTGCAAGGCACGGGTAGTGGAACAATGGGGCATGTACGACCAACCCGGCACACCATCAATAAAATTCAAGCCCGGCAAGGGCACAATTAAGCTCAAACTAAAAAGTAAAGCAAAACATAGGCTAAAGAAAGAAAAATATAGTTGCATCACAATCAATTATCCAAAACATGCCTTACAAGGGCCAAATAAAACTAAGCAGAATAGTCAACTAGGCCCGACAAGGGTAATAAATTGTCTCAATCCCACTCACGGGCACCAAAAAGAAAGTAAACAAAGCCACCCCCTCCCATGAAATAAGTATTGTCCTCAATGCTCATAGTGCTATGGGAAAGGGTAGAACTCCCTATAGGATCTAGTCCTCATCATCTTCTGCTTCTTCTTCCTCATGACCGGGCAGCTCCTCGGATGCGTATGAAGCAAACAAGTCATCCAACGGGCCTTAAATCCTCCTAGGTGGAGGCAATATGGACAAGTCCTCTAGGATTAATGGTGCTTTCCCTTTTGCCTTGGCCATGTCCGACTGAGTGGACTTGAGAGACCTCTCGCACGCATCCATTCATTTCCGTAGGTTGAGAGTACTTTACACCACTTTTTTCATGGCTACTTTGATTGCCCTCCAATCAACCCCGAGAGATCATCTGACAGACCATTCAACTACCTCTTATGATTATATTCTTTGTCAACCATGTCTTGGAGGTTGAGTGGCTCCCTGGGCGTAGTAGCTAGAGGAGTGTGTCCTTGTGAGGCAATAGGCGAAAGAGGAGAAGTATGCATGTCTACATCCGAGTCATCATCCTCGGCTTCCACCGATGCTTCAACCCTAGGAATTTTGAATCGTGGAGAATCCCAATCAGTCTTTTTGTCAAGATCCAATACACCAATAGTGGGGGTAGGAGTATCATAATCGAAGAAGGGGAAACCAGCTTGTGCACATAATTTGATGATCAATACCGGGAAAGGAAAAGCATCACCACTCCTTCGGGACTTCCTTTTCATCACCAAGGCAATGACCTCCCCCACATTGATATGATCTCCTACTATGATTGCATCTATAAGCATGGCTCTATCGTGTGTGATCTTTTGGTCATTCTGAGATGGTATAAGATGGGTGCGCACAAATTCATACCACAAGCCAACCTTGAAGTACAACATCGGGTGGGGGATTTCACCTCCCATGGTGGCCCAGGAGGGTGTATCAGGAGTAATGATGGGTGATGCTTCGATTTCAGAAGGTATAGCTCTCGCCTCAGCTTTTTCTTTGAAATCGGAGACTGTTCCAATTTTCTACTGAGATAGGCAAGCGGAGGGAGAACTAGACGTATCTTGCTAGGTGTGGAGGGGGGCTGTCGCTGCCTGATAGAGGTAGAAGCGGGGGCCACCGGAGCTATCTGTGTTGAGTGTTTCGATTGAAAGAGGCCTACGTGATCTCCTCTCAGTGTTATACATATTAGAATACATAGCTTGCATCCAAATATTGTGAGCCAAAACAAAACAAAATATACTAAGGGTGGAACGCAACAGATTAGAAATCAAAATAGGTGTTTGTTATCTTGTGCGGACCATATGCGAAACGCACTAGGAAGAGTGCATGTTGCATGTGCTGTTGCACAAGCCAACAGGACCTTCAGGAAATTTTTCTATTAATGTGCAAAGCTGGTGTGATCCACACCATCATAAGTGCGTGTCGTATCAAGCTTCGCCCCTAAAGTCAGTGTTCTGCACTTTCTTTTCAACTTGGTGCAACGACTTGTGTGACCCGCACGTCAAGATCTATGCATCTTATGTGAAATGCACAAAGGCACAATTGGAATTTTTTTTTGGGTTTCTTGTGTTCTTGTGAGTTACTCCTATGATCCCTAGATCAAGATGTGATTCAACACTTAGCACCACACGCATACAATTCATAATAACAAAGGGGGCAAAGGGGGATTTATGACCATAACTTCTGGGTACTCAGACTTCCCCGAATTTCCATCAACACATAAACAACAAGAAAGAACTCAACGACTTCCCTTAAGATTGACGTTACCCCTTTTATCATCGGAAACATCAAGCCCTCCTTGCTACAATCGGCACCAACAAGCATATCAACAATTAACCTCCTCCATGTACAAGATCATACAACCCAACTAGGTTTTCAATAAGGATCACGGGCATACAATAAGCAACATTCAACCTAAATTATCAATTATCAATCAAAACCTCGTGACTACCGATGACTTGTCCTTAAGAACGATGTCATCCAATCTATCATCAGTCCAAATCAAGCACTAGTCACAAGTGGGTTACTCAGACTTCACCCCATCACAGATATTAAGGCTAAACATTACTATCAATCAACATGCATACTCAAGATTTACAATCTACCAAGTTGACATTAAAAGATTTCATCATTACAACTCAAAATTGGGGACCCAAAATTTTTAGATCTCACCCATTATTAACATGGCTAATCTACTAAGCATGCTTCACACTATAAGTTCCCAACAATCATAAAAACAACTATTTAGCATTGGAGAACTTACCACAAGTGAAGATTATAAAGGGAAGAACAGAAATCAAAGCTTTTCGAATTCCAATAATGGTGACCCACAAGACCTCTAGGAGAATGACGGTGGCAATGTAGAAGTGGTTGAGAAGATTGGGTGAGAAGAGGAGAAGGATTTGTGGGAGTTTGAGGGGTTTGGAGAGAATTTTGGTGGAGGATTTTGAGAATTGTGGAGAAAGATGGTGGAAAAAGAAGAGAGAGAGGCGATTTTAAAAGAATAAAGAAGAAGAAGATTTAGTCGGGTCGTCTCTGGGTTGGGTCACTCAACGAGTTAGGTCAATTAAAAATTCAAATTTACCTCTTGTACGCCCCGACATGCGATTCCCACCAGGCAAGGTGTGGACCGCATGGCATATCGCACATTCCCCTTTTTCTCTCTTGGGCTTACCTAGGCATCTGTTTTCTAGTGCGATGGAGGTGCGACACACACTTGGGCTTGTACGGCCCGCACAGCCCAGTGCATGTCGCCTCTATTTTTTCACTTTTCCTCTAGGCCATCTATTTTGGTGTGCGGTTAGCTATGCGAGCGCACAATTGCTTGTGCGGTCCACACCGTCCACCGCACGGCATATTTTTGCCTTGATTTCCCTTGTCAATGTTTCCGTTCCATGCATTCCCTACAGAACATCAAAAACAACAAATAATAACCAAAAATAAAGAAAGAAACTTGGGTTGCCTCCCAAGCTGCGCTTGATTTAACGTCGCAGCACACTGATATTACCTTAATCCTTATTCATTTTTGGGGTTGTTGATGGTGTCGCTAGGCAGCGTTCCCTTCATCCGTGGGTTCATTTGGCTTGATAGGTGGGTCATTTGGGCCTCAAGATATTTGATCGAGGCACTATAGGAGCTCACCGTTTGATGAAGTGTAGAGACCTCCCTCTTTAGCTCACTTACTCCCGAGTTTGTGTTATCCACCTTCTTAAGAACCAAGGACAACATGACCTCTATCTTTGATTGGCTAGGATTGCTTGTGCCGGTTGGTAGAGAGAATACAATTTGTTTGGAGGGATGTAAGGATTCGATCTCCAGTGATTGAAGCGATCACGATCCTTATCTCTTTCACGCCAATTTCCATCCCTCTCTTTGTCTCTAATCCAACCTTAATTCTCCTCCCTTAGGCGATAATACCCGAGGTAAGAACCCGCCGACACGTAGCATAGCTTACCATCAATCTCAGTCATAAGCTCCACATCATTCAACTCAATCTCCGGTGTACTCATTGCATTCACCCTCTTAAAACCAGCTCCTATCACATGCTTGGCCATCAAGTCAATTTGTGTCATCATTTTAGCCAAAGCTTCATCTCGCTCCTCATCTTTTCTCCCTTTTTCATTTGTCAAGATTGTTGAGGGTGTTCCCAAAGTTGACACCTTTGCCTCTCTTGTATGCCAAGCTTGATTGGTCTTGGTCATTCGTTCTAATAGCTCTGAGGCAATGTGAAACTCAAGGTCCATGAAGGTGCTTCCTCCAAGATTATCAGCCACCAATTTGTTCATAGATTTGAATGACCGGTAGAAGCTTTAGAGCAACACATTTTCTGAAAACTCATAGTTTGGGAATAATAGAAGCTTCTTTTTGAATCATTGCCAAACTTCATGAAGAGGATCATCCGGGAACTGCCTAAAGTTTGTAATCTCATCTCTTAACTTCATCATTGGAGATGGAGGAAAGAATCTCGAGGTAAATGCCTCAACTAACTCGGCCCAAGATGTGATGGATTCATCCGGTAATTCTTCCAACCATGCCATGGCTTCCCCCGTCAAAGACAAAGGGAATAGGCGCAATCGGATGGACTCTTTGGAGATATTTTGGATCATGTATGATTGGAAAATCTCCACGAAGTTCCAAATATGCCAGTTGGCGTCCTCATGGGTAGCTCCACTAAATAGACCCTTCATTTGAATCAAATGGACCATGGTGCTTGTCATATGGAAGATAACATTTCCCACCGTGGGAGGTAGGCAAATTGCACCTACACCTCCTTGCATCATAGGCTTGGCAGCATTGGCGTTGTTAAAGCCTCTAATGCTCTCATTTTCCTCGACTTCTTCCATAGCTAGCCTGCTCAATCAACACTCAAAAATAACAAAAAGTAAAAGAAACCAAGTACTCTCAAGTTGACTTCACAACAACAATCAAAAACTAGCTAATACTCAAGTCTCCGGTAATGGTGCCATATTTGATAAACGCTCAAATCATGGCTCTCAAACTAGGAGGTCACATCGATCGCATAGTCAAAACATATTTATAAGCCCAACAGATGTCGGGGTCATACCCAAGGGACCTGATTTAACTAATTAGAGATTGTGCGAAGCGATTTCAAAGTGAGAGTAGTTGTTCAACAAAATCAAAGCAAGAAAATGGTGGGAAGTGGGAAAGTTGTCACTACTAACTCAATTCAAATAAAAACTATAAAATCAAGATGGGTGTACCATTAAGAACTAGATGCCTAGGGGTGCATTTCCGATGGGGCATTCGCTATAGGATAAGGTTGTCACTAATTCACTTAAATTCTCACCTATTGACACGGGTAGTGATGTGACGCCAATTTACGTCACTTTCGACTCCTTTTTACTAAGAACAATCGTACGTTTTCAAGTAACCATTGTTGTTTTTGATGTTTTTATGTTGTATTTGTAGGAAATGGAAACAAACACAAAAACGGAAGGAAATACGAGAAAAAGAGGATTCTGCCTAAGAGTGACGGCCTGAGTGACGGCCCGTCACACATGTGACGGTCCGTCACAGTGACCGTCAACTTGAGGCAGTGGTGCTACCTAGCAGTGACGGTCCAGGCGACGGTCCGTCACTGCCTTGACGGTCCGTCAGCCTGGCCGTCAAGTTAAGGCAGTGGCGTTAAGCGGCTGCCCGCATTTTGGGGATTCCTAGCCCATTTTGGATTTGGCTTCTATTACTCCTATAAATACCCTATGAAAGGTTTATTTTTATTTATCATTCACCCATTAGTTTAAACACGTTTTTTTAGTTGTTTTTGAGATCAAGAAACACGTTTGCTCTTCCTGAATTCGTGTTCTTGATTCGTTCTTGAGTTCTTGGTTTCTTTTGTTCTTGGATACTTGAAGATTGTCCTCAATATATTATAAGGATCTCGTTTCTTTATTATTTTATGAACATGACTTTCTTCTCTTCTTCTTCGAGCATGAGTAACTAAAACTCCCGCAACTAGGGTTGTGGGAGCCATGGCAAACGTAGCAATATAGATTTCGGGTAGCGTTGGGTTCGATATATGTATTGTCACGTTGTTAATCATACATTATGTCACGTTTTCTAGTGGTTGCAAATATTAGAACATGCCTAGGTTTAATTTGCTTGAGTAAAGAAGTTAAAACCGGGAAACTTGATTAACGACAAGGATTCGAGACTACCAACTCTCGACTTAAAGATTAATGCCGTAACTGGATTACTCTACTTGATGTTAGGATTGAAATCTAAAAAGCACATCTTTTCGAGGTCGAGAGAATAGAAAAGGAAATTTGTTTATTTGGTCGAGAGACGTTTAGACGATACAATTGACGCAATCACATCGTGACACGCATGTAGAAAGAACCCGGTTAAGCCTAGGATCGACATTGTTACAAAAGCCATGGTGAACACGTCCCTAGTTCATTCTCTCCTATTGATTATTTCTCTTACATAATTGTTGCTTTTGTTCACGTTGATTACAAAACCCCCCCTTTAATTACCGGAAACAATTGACGACTAGTCACGTACTTCACTAAAGACTTAATCTTCACCATATTCTCTGTGGGATTCGACCCCAACCTTGTTGGGTTCTTTACTTGACAACGATCGCTTACGCTTCATTAATTTGAGGTGTAGTTTGAGCGTTATCAAAAAGTGGCGCCGTTGCCGGGGAATACGGTTGTTTATTAAGTCTGGTGTGTTTATTTGACTCTTAGTCATACTTTCCTGCTTTTACTTTTATTTGTTGTTTTTGTTTATTATAGGGTATATAGTTGTGCATACGGTTGTTTATTAAGTCTGGGGTGTCTTGATGAAGTCTGAGTAATCAAGACACCCGCGTCGTGCCGCGACGTTAAATCAGGCGCTGTATGGGAGGCAACCCATAAATTGTTGTTGTATTATAGTCTAATTAATTCGTGGGGAAACCTGTGAGTCACCACCGAGAGTTTTTGTTGCCGTGTTTCTTTTCCCTCCGGTGTGCTATCTAGTAGAACCGGCATGTTTAGGTTGTGATTTTAAATTTTTTAGTGTCTATAGTGATGAGCATGGCATTTTTGTTAACTAAAACGAGGCCCCTTTAAAAAATTTTCTGGTTTTGTACTTATGTTGAAACGATTGACTGTCTGGATCCTTGAATGTCATTGTGTGATTATGATTAGAATGAGTATGCTTAAGCCGAGCGGTTGTTTGATAGTTGGTAGCGATATAGTTTCTTGGTGCCAAGAGTGTGTGAGCTTATTGTTATAAATTCTTACTCTGTGCATGCATCTAGAACTTGCCCGGTCTATTTTGTTAAGTGCGAAGGTTGGTTGCTTAGGAAAGGATCACAGGCCCTTTTTGCGTGCAGTCCACTTAACCTAAAAGACCGTCCAAATATGAATAATCCTTTGATCCCTATTTGAGCCATAATTGACCTTATTCTTTCAATAACCTGTCACCGTTCCTGTTGAACTTTGAATCCCTATTTTGGCCCTGGTCCTTCCTTGGACACCGTGCACCTCAACGCAGGCAATCAGCCTAAGTTGAGGGTGGCTACTATAGAGGTAAACCCTGTTTTGGCCCTGGTCCGCCCTTGGACATTGTGCACCTCAACGCAGGCAATCAGCTTAAGTTGAGGGTGGCTACTACAGAGGTGAATGATAAGAAAAAGAGGATGGAGATGGTTGGTTGTGAATAGAATGAAAAGTCCGGGTGTGTGCCTAAGAAAAGAAAAATAAAAAGAAGTGAAAAAAGATTGAAAAAGTAATAAAAAGAATTGTCAAAATATAGAGGCCGCACCTGTAGCTAGAAAGAAGGGAATAAAGAGGTGAATAAGGATGGACAAAGTAAGTTATGTGGTAAGATGTCGGTAGTTCCAAGGAGGGCTTAGTCACTAACCCCTAAATGTATCCTACCTGAACCCGAAGCCTCATTACAAGCCTAAACAAGTCCTGTAGTGATCCTGAGCGGCTTTCTGAAGAACCAAAATAGAATAGTAAGGGCAAGCCTATGGTATCACATGTGCATTGTTTGAAATCATTTGTGAGTGTGAGCGCTTACCTAGTCCCAAATCTTGTGTGTGGGATTTCTTTGTGGTGAGGGCACCAAGATGTCTATATTGTCGATTGATTGTTAGGATAGCTGCGCGTGTGTATGTAGAACGTTCTATCATATCAGAATGACATGTTTGGATCCTTGCAAGTTAGGGTTTCATACATTCGTGTGACACGAGGGAGCTTGATCTAATTGAATAAGTTTTGAATGACCATGAGTTGCTATAGACACGAGTTTGTTTGCTTAGTTGAGTCGTAGTATTATTTTTGTTGTCATGTTGCTTGAGGACAAGCGAACATTTTAAGTTGAGGGTGTTGATGTGACGCCAATTTACGTCACTTTCGACTCCTTTTTACTAAGAACAATCGTACGTTTTCAAGCAACCGTTGTTGTTTTTGATGTTTTTATGTTGTATTTGTAGGAAATGGAAACAAACACGGAAACGGAAGGAAATACGAGAAAAAGAGGATTCTGCCTAAGAGTGACGGCCTAAGTGACGGCCCGTCACACATGTGACGGTCCGTCACAGTGACCGTCAACTTGAGGCAGTGGTGCTGCCTAGCAGTGACGGTCCAGGCGACGGTCCGTCACTGCCTTGACGGTCCGTCAGCCTGGCCGTCAAGTTAAGGCAGTGGCGTTAAGCGGCTGCCCGCGTTTTGGGGATTCCTAGCCCGTTTTGGATTTGGCTTCTATTACTCCTATAAATACCCTATGATAGGTTTATTTTTATTTATCATTCACCCATTAGTTTAAACACGTTTTTTAGTTGTTTTTGAGATCAAGAAACACGTTTGCTCTTCTTGAATTCGTGTTCTTGATTCGTTCTTGAGTTCTTGGTTTCTTTTGTTCTTGGATACTTGAAGATTGTCCTCAATATATTGTAAGGATCTCGTTTCTTTATTATTTTATGAACATGACTTTCTTCTCTTCTTCTTCGAGCATGAGTAACTAAAACTCCAGCAACTAGGGTTGTGGGAGCCATGGCAAATGTAGCAATATAGATTCCGGGTAGCGTTGGGTTCGATATATGTATTGTCACGTTGTTAATCATACATTATGTCACGTTTTCTAGTGGTTGCAAACATTAGAACATGCCTAGGTTTAATTTGCTTGAGTAAAGAAGTTAAAACCGGGAAACTTGATTAACGACAAGGATTCGAGACTACCAACTCTCGACTTAAAGATTAATGTCGTAACTGGATTACTCTACTTGATGTTAGGATTGAAATCTAAAAAGCACATCTTTTCGAGGTCGAGAGAATAGAAAAGGAAATTTGTTTATTTGGTCGAGAGACGTTTAGACGATACAATTGACGCAATCACATCGTGACACGCATATAGAAAGAACCCGGTTAAGCCTAGGATCGACATTGTTACAAAAGCCATGGTGAACACGTCCCTAGTTCATTCTCTCCTATTGATTATTTCTCTTACATAATTGTTACTTTTGTTCACGTTGATTACAAACCCCCCCCCCTTTAATTACCGGAAACAATTGACGACTAGTCACGTACTTCACTAAAGACTTAATCTTCACCATATTCTCTGTGGGATTCGACCCCAACCTTGTTGGGTTCTTTACTTGACAATGATCACTTACGCTTCATTAATTTGAGGTGTAGTTTGAGCGTTATCAGGTAGCATTGGTCATAAGTGTGGAATGCTATCTCTCGATCAACATCCATATATCCGATGATTTTGGTTAGAACATCAATCGGTATGCTAAATAAGCAACCAACATTTGCTTGGGGATGTCGTCCTATCTCTCTAGCTCGGACCCTCAAATGTGAGATTCTGTGATTGGAGCTATGTCTAGCCTCCAATCTAAGTGGATTCCCAAGCACCCACTAGAAATTTCACATCCACAACTACAAAATTCTCTCTCGAGCAATTATATAGCCAAGTAAGGTAAATTCGTGTTTGCAACCACAAATTATTAGATTAAAACATGCTGAAATTACTAGACCCATATCAGATAAGCAAATATAAAAGTGAATTAGCAACACCCATAACCATTTTCTAAGAACCCATCATCAATACACCCGTATACAAGAGAAATTAGCCACTCATAGAAGGGGGAGAAAATATACCAGTTGGGTAAATCAAATTCCCTTCTATTGTAGTTGAAAACCCTCTCTCAATGGAGACGGAGAAAAGTGTTTACAAGCCAAAAATATCTCCAAGTTCCCTATCTGAAAATCTCTGCTCAAAATTGTATATACAAAATAAGCCTAAAATTGCCTTTTATATGTTCCCAAATCATCACATAAACTTAGGACAAAATTGCCTTTTGGGTTGTATGCATCGCAGTGTGCGTGTCGCACACCTGCTTCAGGTTGATCAGTGACTTCAGTCGCCTAAGTAGGCTTTATGCGAAGGTGGTGCATTTCGCACCACATGATGTGCGCATCACATGGCGACTGCACTCCTTAGCAGAATCTTCAGTCATCTTTGTAGATTCATGCGGAGGAGGTGCGAACCACACCTCAGCTTGTGCGTGTTGCACACCTATCGCACCTCTAGGCAGATTCTCCAGCTTTTCTCAAATCTTCACACTTAGCTCTTTTTGGCTCTTTTTAGGTCCATATCCTTGTTTCTCCTCTTCTATCCAAAGTACTTGTATAGACATCAATAAAGGCCATAAGAACCTCTAAATCGGTTCAAAATATAGCAATAATTCGTGGATATAGGTTCAATAAGTTAGTAGATTACCGACTTATCAATGATCAGGACTCACCACTGGATATCACTTATATGGCACCGATATAAGCTAATCACGAGGCTGAATTTAATAACATAAACCTACCTAATGATAGGATGCAACATATACAGTATGCATTAGTACTTCAGATGTATTGAGCATGAGAGATATGAAAATATGATTGAAAGTGTAAACATGCTAAAATATTGATATCTATTTAAATTGGACTGAACTATAGTACACAGGCCCAAAATGTAGTCATGCATGAAAGAACTAAAATGCAAGAATTATCTGAAAACATACTGAAAATTGAGAATAAACATAAATTGAGGGCCTGAGGTACTGTACTGAAATTGATATTGTGGGAGAGTCTATTAACCGACATAAATCACGTGAGCTAAACATGGATTCCGATGTATATTCCCCATCAAGAGGACCCAATGTACCTTGTAAGGTTATAAAGGCATTGCTTATGTGATCACTAGTTCTGAGGCCCAACTGAAGGGCTAAATAACCTATGGTGGCCCATAGTTCTGGGACTTGAGGGTACGTTGAACCCTAGTCTAACTCAGTGTTAAATACTACTCCCAAACTGAAGACTAATAGCTCATTTAAAGCTGAAGTTCTGAATGTCTAAGACAAAACTAAACTGGTCTAAAAATATTATTTTTCTGAAATACTTTAGTAACCTGAAATCTGGCTGAATTCTTGTTTTAACTCAAAACTAGTAGTCTAGGTCAAATCTTGTGTAAAGCTAATACATGGGAAAATACTATAAATTGGGACTAAGTTCTTGACTCCTCAAAACATTTTAAAAAAATCCATGAAAATTAACATAACTGAGATTTTATTCATTGAAACAAGATAAGAATCAAGTAATGAACATAAGAATGATTTTTCATAACAATATGCATAAAAAGGGTAAGAACCCTAGTTTCTAAAATCATGAAGATTTGCTCAAAAGCCTGAGGTTTTGGGCATAAGGACGAACTAAACTCTTACTAAATACCCACAAACCTGGTAGATGATAATCCCCGAAAAGAATCTGAAGTTGAAGCTTGGAGGAGAAAGCCCTAGGTCTGAAATTTGGAGAAGAACACTCTTTTCTTCTTTGAAATTGACTTGAGAGAGAGAATGAAGAAAATTGATATGTTTGGTCTTCATGGCCATTTTGTAGTTTTAGAGCCTTAACTTAGGAAATCATTGACTTCGGTCAACATCCTTAGTAATTATTCTCGGCATCAAATTTTGACAGTTCTGTTAGCTCCAGAGCATGGACTTTAGTCTAGTTGGACCTTAGGTCGGGATTCGGGAGCGTTTTAGCTTGGAATTCTCTCTTGTTCTGTGTTTTTAGGCTAGTTGGGCTTGTAAGGTTGACTTTTATCAATATTTGAAGAATATGGCCTCACATGGAAATTCCATCAGTGTTGTTAGCTCTAAAATGTCGAGTTTGGGTTAGGTAGGTGGTTGGTTTGGGTCCTAGGTGAGCCGAGATCATTATGGGTGTTCGATTGATTTTAATAACTATTGACTAGGGTCAAAATTCCTCTAAGAAGACCTCCAATGGAAGTTTCATCGAATTTGTTGCATCCGAAACATCATTTCCACTCTTGTATCATGTTTGGTTTGTGTGTATCGGGTTTCGATTGTGCTCGGAACCTCCCGTGGAAGTTTTTCACTTTGCTAGTTTTTCTGCAGTAGAAGTGTTCAGCGCCAAAGATGCCCATGCAACATGATCATGCTTTTCTGTGATTTCCCTTCAGCGCGATTGCGCTAGGACAGCGCGATTGTGCTGGTCAATTATCCTCCCTTCAGTGCGATTGCGCTAGGACATCGCAATTGCGCTGGTCTGCGACCTGCAACTTATAAAGCCTTTTTCCTTGATTTTTCAGACTTCTTCTCTCATTTCCTCTCACTTCAAACTGATTTCCCCCTCCTAAAACTTGCTCCAGGTCAATTACCAGCCGCGGGACTTCATCAAATTGAGGATTTTGTTGTTTCCCTCTTCGTTTGGTAAGTGTTCTCCTTGAATTTGTTCCTTCCCATGGCTAAAACCTCCATAGATGAACTTCTTAAGCTTGGGTTTTCTTCTTGGTTTTAGTTTCTCATTTGGGACTGCATGATCGTGATTTCGTGGAATTAGTTACGTAAACTTGCTTCATCTCCTTGTGGTAAGCAAATTCTCCCTTTAATTTTGGTAATTCTCCTTTAAATTCCCCCTTTTATCCCCTTAGTTTATGGGCTGTTTTGAGCCCTTGTAGTGGTCCATTTTCGCTCAATTTTAGAGTATGTCCTCTCGGGAATGTGGGGAACACAATGGTTTTTTATATTTTTGGCTTTGGGTTGCAGGCCCGCGAGCCCACTTATGACCTGGATTTTGACCCAGTTATGTTCTAGCATTATGAGTATCGTTGGCTTCATTTTTACGCATAGAATATTGTTTTGATAGTGTGTTTATGATTTGGGCTTTCTCAGAGCAGTTTGAGCTTGGACGATATCATTCCATCAGGTAGTCATCGTACAAAAGGTAGGTTATGGTTTTCCCTATCTAGACTTTGCATATATAGGTTATAACTGCATTAATTAACTTCCTTGGGTTAGTTTTCTAGGTTGGTACCTCCAGGCCTGTCCGTCTCTTCGGTCCATTTATTTCTTACTTTGTTTGTAGTACTCATTATAGTATTAGAATATTACCCTTGTGGCCTCATGTGGCCTTTGTATATGCCTCTGGACCATAAACGGTGGGATATTTGAGAATGTCCATGAGTCCTAAACATCGTGATATTACTTTAGGCTGGATATTTGTGTTGTAGAGGTGAATGTGCTTGTGGAGGGCTGTAGGGTAGTTTGTGAGTCATTGGGCTAATATATTATTTGAGAGAATATCATTCATGCAAAGGATTATTCTGCATGTTTTACTATGGTTTTGGCTTTGGGCCTACTATCACCAATTTTATAACCTTGCATGGCCCCGAGGGACCGTTTTCAGTAAAATGACTATGAAAGGGTTTTGGAACTGAGTTTAATGAAACCTCTTAGAGTAGAAGAGATATTATGATGATTTTATTACCAGTTTTCACACTAATACTAGACTCGATTGTGCCAGATTACTAGACATGCTTTTACTACGTATTTAGACTTGGATATGCTTTGGCACCCTTTATAAAGGTTATTGATACTTGATTATTGATTTAGACCTAGACGCGCTCCCAACACCCTTTATAAGGGTTGTTGAGATTTCTACTATCGATTTAAACCCGAATATACTTTGAGCACCCTTTGATGGAGTTGAGATTAGTACTACTGATTTAGACCCAGTTTAATTCTTGGCATGTACTATGAGGTTCTAATTCTTTGAGATTTCACATTCGTTACTGTATGTGGTCGAGGACCTCCACGGTCCCTGCCGAACTGGGACCAGGGGCTACGGGCCTAGCATGCCAAAGGAGGGGTGTATGGTATAGTTGAGGTATAGCAGGTACATCCCACCATGGATCCTCCTTCTAGGCCTACGGGCACTGGAGGAGGTGCATACATGGGTTACTATCACACTGGTTCTATCATATCACATCATCATGCATATTGTATTTGGATTCCATCCTTGTTTATTGTTTGCTCAGTGTATGCTCCGGTAGTATGGGATGTTAAAGGGTTTGTTTTCACTTGATTGTGTTGCTCAATTGTATGGGAAGTTGTTGGGACTGTAGGTAGATTATATTACTTCTGTCGTGTTGTAGAGCTGGTTATGGCCTTTGGTTACTAATGGTTTAACGGATGTTACCTTGGTATAGTGTGAGTCATTGGACATCCGATTATTGATAAATTTATGGTTCCTATATTGTTGAGGCACTGTTTATGTGGCCTTCTGAGTACTTGTGAGCTAGTGGGTTTTATCCTTTAGTGTGGTTTGGAGTAGTGGCTTTCGGTTCTTTGTGGCATAGTTATTCCATCTTAGGGTTGTACTTGTAAGATTGGTTCCTGTATATGCTTATCTTAAATTCGAGTTTTTAGTATGGTTTCGTTCAGTATATTGCTTCTAGCATGAGAATGTTTACTTGTTTTCCTTCCTTTTCTTTTTACTTGAGGTTATCGGTATACCGCCATCTTTCTAAACTCTCTCTTTATATATACTATTATTTCAAGGACTGCAGGTGCATTCTTCTTTCCTTTACCTGTGTTCTGTGTTATATATATCTTTTGTGGCTAGCATAACATGTTTGTAATTCTTGTTGACTTCTATCCGTGCTAGTTTCCATGTGCTTTCTCTATTGCTTATGTGACTGCTTATTTTCTATCTGCTATATTACTGTTTTTATATCTTATATGTGCTCAGTCGATTGATGATGCCTACTAAGTACCCGTTGCTTAGCAATTGGTGCTCATACTAAACTTTTGCATCTTTCTGGTGCAAATATTAGTGTGAGCTTTTGCTGTTAATCTTAGGGAAACTCGTGCTGCTTTGGATATTTGAGACTAAGGTGAGAACCTGACGACTGGGGCTTGACCACATCTTATCTTTTAGCACTGTTACTCTTTGTATATTCGAAGATAGTTGTACTTATTATTTTGTTACTTCTAGAACTTGTATTCTATTAGAAGCGCTTGTACTTTCAATACCATGTCTTGGGGTTGGTGTAGCTTCCTTGTATATATATTTATTTAGGTTATTTGCTTGCGCATTGTTCTTTATTATATATGCTTCTGCTTATTTCTTCTTATTATGTGTGTTGGGTTAGGTAGTAGCCTATTATTGACTGTTCTGGGCTATGGGGATTGGTTCGCCTACTAGGGGGTTGTAGGTGCCATCATGACCATAGAAATTGGATCGTGACAGCTTGGTATCAGAGCTCTAGATTCTCCAATGTATTCGGTACAAAAGCAAGTGTCTAAGTAGAGTCTCGTGGATCAGTACAATGATATTTGTATCTTATTTGAGGGAGGGTACAGGGCATTATTAGGAAAGGTTCCATCTTCTTGGATCCTTATTGTGCGTTCTTGGCTCTGTTGACTTTTAAACCTCATTTGTTCCATTACATATTAGATGCCTAGGATGATTTTATCAGCGGGTGGTGTCGAGGCTTTTGCGTCTGTTGCTTCAGTGCTTCTGCCAGCACCAGGATTTTAGAGTTAGAGCAGACTGCATTTGATAAAGGTTGTAGGTTCAGCCTAGCCTCCGATAAGATATATGGCTACCCGAGTTCTTTTGGACACTATAGATAGGACTCCGAGTCCTACAGTGGGTGTTTTAGTACTTTAGATAGGAGCAGTACCCAGTTCTTCAAGCAGTGCTTCAGTGAGGTTTAAGATGCCAGGTGTTCGGCAGGGTTGTATGTCAGTGTTAGAGTATCAGGCAAGGTTTCACGTGGTGATTCAGCGTATTGCTAAGACTATGTCTACAGAGTTTGGGAGAGTTCAGGGTTTTGTTGGAGGATTGATTTTGCTACTTTATTTGGCCATCGAGCACTTGGTTACCATTGGTACTACCTTTCTTCAGGTGGTTGACCATGCTTGGGCTATTGAGGGATTATGTCACGAGGCATATGGAGGTAGTGCTAAGAGGCATCGCTTTCTGGGATGTTTTGAGGTTCTCAGACTCTAGGTAGGGGATTCTCTGCTAAAGATTGGTTTCACTTCCTTCTATCTAGTATACCAGTTATAGTGGCTCTATGGGTTTCAGAGGATGGTTATACAGAGCATGTTGAGCAGAGTAGACACGGTGTGGGTCAAGTTCTTTGAGGCTTGCATTTAGGATGTGTAGGGCCGTGGTGGCCGGTCAGGTTTTATGAGAGCTCCCTCCCCGACTTCATCGGGTTGAGGTTGTTTTTAGTATGGCGAGTATGGGCACTTTGTTAGGGATTGCCCCATGATCATACCTTTTAGTAAGCAGAGTCAGTAGGTTTTATCTTCCAGGGCTCCAGTGCCACCGGCTAGAGGTGGCCTGCAAGGTATTAGGGGTGGTCCCCATATGTTTAGAGGTGGCTATTAGTCAGGTGGTTCGGTTATCCGTCCAGAGTCGACAGGCACCATGCCTCAGAGCAGGGCTTCTTTGGGTTGTTATAGTTTTGGAGTGGTTTGTCACTATTCTAGATATTGTCCTCAGTGAGGGACGATCAAGCTTTCAACATCGACTACTTAGTCCAGTGATAGACATCATCAGTCTGATGCCCCTCTCGGTGGGCCAGAGTTAGAGGTTCTCGATATCATTGCTACATGTATGGATTTTGTTACCTTCATCCTGTGCTAGTGTTGTTCTCTTCGTGAATCTGCACTTTTTTATGTATATGCTTATATGCCTACCTAATTCTAGTTTTGTAGCCTTTTGCTTGAGTTGTAGTATTTATGCGTGTAATTTCTCGATAGGCTATTTTTATGGGGTGAGTTGTCCTTGAGAGGTGGTTACCTGGAGTTAGGGCTCGTGGGTAGGTCTTGGTAGCCTCTTTTCCTGATTGGTTTTATTTCTGGTTTCATTATGGTTCTAGAATTGGTTCGTATGTCCCTTTTCTAAAGATCATAGTGGTTTATTCCTAGGCTGCTATCCAGTGTTTGTTAAAAGTCCTTCTGTTGGTTTGGTGTGATACCGGTGGTTATATGCTAGAGATTAAGGTTTTGTCTTAAGGAGAATGGTGTGGTTATGCCAGTGGGCATGGGATGGTTTTGCTTTTCTCAGGAAATTGATCGACCTTCTCTAATTGTTTGGCTTAGGAAGTTGGCATGTGAATGGTTTGCTCTCATGGTTTTCTTTTGTTTCAAGTCTGGTTGGTTTGTTTTCATTGTTTTCCCCAGTTCCAAGGGGATGAGCTTTGATCATAGTATCCTAGTTGAGCTTGGACCATAGCATGGTGGTTGAATTATTGACTATGGCATGATGGTTGGGTTTTGACTATAGCATTTTTAGTGAGTGTTGATTATAGTATTTTTGTTATGTTTGGCATTTGACCTACTCTCATTCCATCGTATCAAGTGTTGCTAGTTAGAGATGTTGGAGCTATGGGAACAACTCTAGAGTCTTCTTAGAAAGAGTTTGTAGAGTTCAGTGAATCCTTGAAGAGGGTTTTATTTGGTTTGCAAAGAGGGGTGATGATTCCTTCTGTGGGCATGAGTTACTAGTAGCTGACTGAGGCGGCGACTGAGGGTTAGCTTGGGTTGTGTGTTGATGACTTGATCCACTGACTACAGAGTGCGGTGGCATTTCTCTTTGATGGATTCGAGGTCATATTTTCTTCTAGTAAGAGATCGAGGTAGAGGCCTTTTCCAGTACTACCTTTGGGGACTTGTGGCATCAGCTTAATTCCTTATTACATTCTTTGGACGACCCAAGTCTCAATAGCATCTATGAATTTTGGTAGTCACATATTGAGAGATTAATTGGCTCCAGTTCTTATAGTATTCATCAGCAACGTATGTGTCTACTCATGTGTTTGATAGAGGCATTGATTGGCAATTGGAGTTGGGTTTCAGAATAGTGGGCTAGTAGGTTAATTCAGATAGTTTGTAAAAGTTTCTCTTCGGTTGCAGCATATTTATACTGAAAGGTAGTGAGTGCGGACAGTTTAGCTTCTCTATTTATGTGTCAGAGTGGCAGTTGGCCTTGGACATCCAGTCTTTGGCTAAGCATTTGATTAGATTGTACTTGCCAGATCCCAGCAGTGTTCTTGTTAGTACGAGATCGGTTTTTATCATTGTTGGGTAGATTCAGCGATGTCAGATCAAGGATCAGCGTTGGTGTGTTATATTTGGTCTGGTTGTGCGAGTTAAAGCCAGCAAGGTTAATTAGGATTTGAATGGTACTTTGAGATTATTGGTCGCCTTTGTGTTCTTAGAATTCGAGGTTTGATTAGTTGATTCTCCAAGGGTTGTCCGTGGTATGGGATTCCAGCATTGATCAGACTTGGACAGTATGGGCCAAGAGTAGTGGTATGTTGAAAAGTCAGAGTTGGTGGTTTGCGTACTGGTACAGTGGACCAAAGTATTTTTAGCCAAAGAGTGAGTTGAAGGGTAATACAGGTTTCCAATAGCTAAGTGGTGACCTTGGACATCAGGCATCCTCTCTTTTGCCTATAGGGCATTTTGACTTGGTGCTCGCGGAATGGTGGACTTATTCCTGAGGTGAGACTAGTGAGGTGATCCTAAATTCGACTGGTATTCGAGTATATGGAGAAACAATGGTACTTCTAGAGCTTGGTGCTTAGTTATTGGCTACGGACTTTATAATAGGCTTACCACACTCCTTGCAGGGTTTTGGTTTATGTTCGGGTCTTTGGGCAGGTTGCCCTAGTTCATTCACTTCCAGTCGATTCAGACTTGGTACAGTTCAGTGATGATGGTTTCGTTCTATAGTTGGGAGATTTCTCCTTCAACCCAAGCTATTCATCCATGTCATTCTAGACCCTGGTATGCTAGTTGCAGTTGGGCTCTGATGGTTGGTTCAGTTGGGTAAAGGTATCGGGATTGATCTTAGCAAAGGTATCCGTATGTTGGTTGATGGTCAGTCAGGTCAGAGTGTTGCAAATTTTGAAAATGTTCTTTGGGTTGGTATTCCAGATATCAACGGATAGTAGACTAGAGCTTGGCTTGGGTATAAAGGTGACTTCAGTCGTGGTTAAGTACAATGGGAACTGTGGATCTCCAGTGGGTTAGTTGATATTTCGAGGGTGGATCGAGTGTTTGACTTGTGTGAAGCTCCGTGATTATGGTGCAAAGGGTTCATGAAAGTACAAAGGGTTTGCGAATCTATGTGTTCAAGAGTTAGAGTTTTTTATTGGTGACTTTCTGGGTGAACTTTGTTATGGTGTCGAGGTTTTGAGTTCTGTGGGTTGATTACCTTGGTTCCTTTGGTGTCTGTGTGGTTTCGGTGCCTTCCGATTGAGATTCTTAAGGTTTGGGTTGGTTGTTAGGCCTTGGGAGTGTTTGAAGTTAAAGGTTGGAGTCTATCTTGGCTAGTAAGAGTTTAAGTCTTGAATGCTTTTGTTGGTTTCATTCTATTGGGCATCGTCCGGTTGAGAGGCTACTCGGGGTTTTTTGAGAGAGTGGTACGGGCTTTGTATTCGCGGTTCTTGAGTCTATGTTGTTTCCTCCTTCTTGACTTTCAAGGATGAAAGTCCTTTTTAGTAGTGGATGATGTAATTACCCTTTCGGTCATTCTTACATTTTTGCCTTCTTTGTACTGTTAGAGCTTGCCTGTAGCGGCCTTAAGTAATTTATGGCTTGCTGGGACCAGTAGTTTGGTGCCTGGGCCATTTGTTTCATCTTTATGGCTGCTTTCCAGTTTTAGACCTTTAACTTAGGAAATCATTGATTTCGGTCAACATCCTTAGCAATCATTCTCGAAATTGAATTATGATAGTTTCGTTAGCTCTGGAGTGTGGACATTAGTCTAGTTAGACCTTTGGTAGGGATCCGGGAGCTTTTCATCTTGGAATTATCTCTCGTTCTGTGTTTTTAGACCAGTTGGGCTTGTAAGGTTGACTTTGGTCAACATTCGGTGAAGAAGGCCTCGGATAGCAATTCCATAAGCATTGTTAGCTCCAGAATGTTGAGTTTGGGTTAGGTAGGTGGTTGGTTCGGGTCCTGGGTGAGCCGCGCTCATCATGGGTGTTCGGTTGGTTTTAATAAGTGTTGATTTGGGTCAACATTCCTCCTAGATGACCTCGTATGGAAGTTTCATCAATTCCATTGCGTCCGGAACATCGTTTCCACTCTAGTAGCATGTTTAGTTTGTGTGTATTGGGTTTCGATTGAGCCCTGAACCTCTCATGGAAGTTTTTCACTTTGCTGGTTTTTCTGAAGCAGAAGTGTTTAGCGGCAATGGCGCCCGGGAAATGATAAGTAGGTATTCTACCTACTTATTGAGCCTTTAAGCTTATGCTTTTGCTAAGAATGAGTGGGAAAATAGTGCAATTGACACAGATTACTTCTATTTTGCAGGTTTCTGTGTTTTAGAAGTGTTCGGGAAAGATTCGAGTGAAAACAAGTCAAATGGGATCTAAAAGAAGCTGCTGATCACTGACACCAATTTACTCATCGCGACCGCGAGAGTAAATCACGCGACCGCGATGCTCAAGGAGAAAGCTAACACTACGCAACCGCGAGTTTGATACCACGCGACCGCGTGGAGAGAAAATACAGAACATCATGATCGCGAAGCATTATCACGCGACCGCAATGAAGGCATCATCAGCTGCAGGACAGAATTGAAAATTCCAACTTTTGAAAACCCCAATTGATACAAAAGACTCCTCAGCCATTTTGGAAAGTATCTTTGGCTGGATATTTACCTATTCTCACAACTTTTGGCAAGCTTGGAGAGAAAGTTCATCAACCAACACTATAGGAGTGAAGATTTGGATGCTTTGTAGTGTAATATCTTAAGTTCCATTCTTCAAACTCTTGTTCTTAATTGCTAATTTTATTGGTGTATTGTTGACTTGAGATTTTGGGTTTTGTATTAGAGATAATACTTGTTGGGTATTGAATCCATATATAGATTTTGTTCTTGTTTGATTATTTGGGACTATTGAATCCTCTATCTTGAAATTATAGTCAATGGTTGCAAACATTGACTTAGCTTGCTAATTTGGGTTTTTGCTCGAAAGAGGATTCCTCGAATTCGGGAAGATTCATTAGTGGGGATTTGGGGTTTCCACTCTAGACCAAGGCTAGAGATAGTTTGGTTGTCGGAAACTCCCACCTAAGATTGGGGTTAGAGATAACCCAACTCACCCAACTTATTTGGTTGGTTTATTGCTTACTCGTAGAGGTTTGAGAGAACACGCGATACATATGCTCGATTGGTCGAAAGACGGTTAGGCATACCTTCAACCAAGACTACCTAGGTGCCAACCGGGTGCAAGTCTTGTGAATTAAATTCCCATTCCCAATTCTCCCTTGTCATCCTTTCTTGGCAAAATCAAGGTGAAAGCCATTGATCAATTTATCTTTTATTTGATTTTATTTTATCTTTAGTTAGTCTTAAAAAACCCTTTAGATATCTTTTTCCCCTTTTTGTTAATTGAACTTCATTAAGTTGCTCTTATTCTTTATTAGCTTGATTGCGACTACATTGTTCTCTGTGGGTAAGACCCCAACATCCGTTGGGAATTTAAATGTGTTTTGCTCTAACGATCGTCGTGACCTCCAACTTGGGGAGAACGATTTGAGCGTTCATCAAAAATGGTGCCATTGCCAGGGAACAATTTGGCGTATTGAGTTGGTTTAGAATTTGAGTTTACTTACTCTAGTTCAATTTTATGAATAGTTGTTTTTCTTTTATTTAGTTTTAGTTTGTTGATGGCATCATGGCTTATATGAATGCTAGAAATGTTGATAGTTGCATTCCAATTTATATTCCTGACTATTATGTTTATTTTGGAGGACTCCACCTTGGACGAAGGTGTAGAATTGGACCTAGTAGAGGAAGGTATTCTCCTTCTCGCTCCTATATTGGGCGCAATTGCTATTTGTGTGGTGGTCGTGATGGGCATTGGAGCGAATACCCCAATGATGATCGTCCCCCTCCCTCTTCTTATGCTAACAATGTTGCTAGTGGTGCTTGTGATCATAACAGGGACCATGACTTTGCAAGCGAAGAAGGCATATGTGTCAAGCTTCAAACCCTCTTGGTCTTGGTAGAAACCCAAGAGGAGAGTGTGCAATCCATAAAGCAATGCTTTGTTGACGCAAAGGCTATAGAAGAGGAAAACACAAGGGAGAACCATGAATTGAAGGTGGTGTTTCAACCAACTACCCCATATGTGGGTCATGATGTCATGACATCTCAAAGGTGGGACGTTGTGAATGAGGCAAGCTTGAAGGTGGAGACGCCCAAATCCCACTTCAAGCTTTCTTCGACCTTAAGTTTGATTGAATGGACGAAAATTGAAGTAATCAAGCTTTTGGAAGATCTTGCAAAGAGGGTGGATGAAGGTCTATCTGGTTTTGAGTTTGTCGTGGAAAGAAGGCAAAGTGCTCTTCCTCACTTGAAGGCCAAAAAGTGCGAAATCAAGAGAATGGACTTCTCATGTTCAAACCTTTACCCCGGGATTGCCACCAAAAATTTGATTCAAGTTTGGGTCGAAGGTTCAAATCTTCCAAATGGAGATCCAAATGGTGAGATATCTTGCGTCGCGTTGCGACGTTAAATTGTGCGCTTAATGGGAGGCAACCTATCGTCTTTATGCTTTACTTCACTTTTTGTTTCTTTTTGGTGTGTTTTTAGGTGCCCAAAGGAATGATAAGAGGAACCAAGTGTTGAGAAGCACCAAAAATACCTCTGAAAAATGTGCTTTTTGCACCTGGAAGAGTGCCCGTCGCACATGCCATCACACAAGAAATTAGTGAACTGATTAAAAAGTCCGGCATGTGCGAACGTGGTGCATTTCGCACCTCACAAAGTGCCCATCGCACCTAGTGTTGCACGACAAAATAGTACGTTGAACAAAAATTCAGAAACTCAATGGATGCCAAAGCATCGCGATCGCGGAGCCTGAACCTCGCGATTGCGATGAGTTAAAATTTCTCCAACTCTTCGCGACCACGTGAACAAGTCGCAATCGCATGGATTAGGGTGATTTGAATTCATCGCGATCGCGTGACGCGAGGCACTGAATAGTTTTCAGGTTTTAAATAGTCACACAAACCGTTTCGAAAGCAAAAAAAACTGCTTTGAAACTTGGTTCTCTTCTATCCTAAAGGCAAGAATAATCCATCCATCTACTTCAATTCCATAAGAATTTTTGCAAATCCTCAGGTATGATCTCCATTTTCTCTTCTTCAATCTACCCTCATTGTGCTTGTAAGTGCTCTAAAATCCCAAGTGGGTGTTAATCTTTTTCTTTCTTCATAATGTGCAAAGTGGGAGTGTGGTATGAAATTATGAGTGAAATCTAGTTGGGGGTTAGTAATAAGTTGGTTTGCTGATTTTTGGGGTAAAAAGTGACGCCCATGTGTTGTAAAAATGGTGTGCAAAAGGGTGCAAAAGGGTGCAAAGCACCTGTTCGACGAAACGACTAAAAGAATTTTTCTGGGCAAGAAGATGACCATCGCGATCGCGATGCCCATCACCGCGATCGTGATGAATAACTTCATAGAGCTTCACAATCGCGATGTCGCATTCTACTATCGCGATGACTTAAAATTCTGAAAAATAAATAAATAAATTGGTCTTTGCGATCGCGATGCAACAGCCCGCGATTGGGATGACGAATTTTAGCAGTCCCCAAAACAACAACTCTGCCCAGCCTGTACGGGCTATTTTCGGCTCATTTATTTGGCCTAATCATGTCCCAATATGTTGTTTTACATGCCTATATCATTGTTTGACAATTTTTTTCCTTCTGTAGGTACTTTAAGCTTGAAAATGGATGGAATTGAACATGAAGATGCCAACCAAGTGGCCGACGAAGAGTACTTTGACCAAGGAACCTTCGTCTCCCTCAAATGCTCCCAACTATATGACCGTCTTGAAGCCAATCACGAGGGAGTGAGGTATTATGTTAGACGGATTGGAGGAGAAATGGGCCGACTTCCATGGAAAGTTTGTTGCTAGTGGGTGGTGGTGTTTCTCCGCCGAGTCTATCAAGGCAAAATTTGTCTTGGTCCGTGAAGTTTATGCTAATGCGGCTGAGACACACTTCTCCAACGACTTGGTTGTGATGGTTCGGGGCAAGTTGGTTCGTTTTGATCCAGAGTTGATCAATATATACTACAACCTCCCAAATGTCGATAATGCCATATACAGAGCCCGAGCTAGAGAGTTAGAGACCATTTGTGGAGCACTTACATGATGGCACAGTCTCGCAATGGATAGCACTGAATACGAGGATTGAGTCCTCTGAGTTTAACCTTGAGGCCCGCACTTGGATTTCAATCATTTGTTCCCGAGTCATGCCTTCCAAGAATGAAACTGATGTGACCCTCAATAAAGCAAGGGTCATTTGTGCTATGATGGAGGGTCTTCCGGTGAATGTGGGGCAATTGATTGTGCAAGAAATTCAACAAGTATTACTCGAAGGTAATAAGAGTTTGCTCTTTCCTTTATTGATCACTCACTTATGCTATGCAACCGGGGTTGCAAAGAGGGATGGTAAAAGTGAGAGGAAGCCCGAAAAATTTATTCACCCTTTAAAGCATAGAGGCCCCGCACAAGCATCGAAGAAGAGGAAGATAGACGTGGATTGACAATCATTTGGTCTATTTTCCAAGTCTATCGAGGCATGTGAGTCAGCTACTACTGCTGAGACTATTGGTCCTCTAAGAATTGGGCCTCCGACACTCCGCCACATCTCCATCCAGGTCTATGGCATGGATGCCCATCTTCGTCAGATTGTAGCAGGCTTACCTTTGGGTCTGGGTGAGACTTCCACTACACCAGCATCAGGGCCTCCACTCTCTACTACTCCCAGTGGCCCTACACTAGCTAGTGTAGTGAGCCAGTAGCAGCACATCAAGGAGAGGTTGGCTAAGGTTGAAAGGCGACAGAAAAAGCAAATGGACAATGATAGGAAGCAAAGAAAGTTCCTCACGAAGATGATGAGCACTCTGAGGAAGCTATGTGGATCTAACGCTGAGAAGGATGCTGATGAGGGAGACTGGGTCCTTTTTGGACCTAGCAGTCTGGGTTCTGAGTGATACACCCGTCAGGGAGCCCCCTCAAACTCTCATCTTATTTTGTTGCAGTGAGGGCACTACACGTTGTTAGTTGGGGGTAGCTAGCACTCTATCTAGCATGTTATTTTATTTTGGATATTGCTCCCTTGTCGGGTTTGATTTTCTTTTTATTGTTGGATATTGATGTGCCCTTGTCGGGCTTGTTTTTGCTAAGTTTTGCCCTCGTTGGGTTTGTTTGTTGATATGGATGGAGTTGATGGTTTAGGTTGTGAGTTTCTTTTCTTGTAGCTTCTTCATTTTTGTTATTTATAGCAAGTGTGTTGGATGTTTTGGAGCTAGGGGAAGTCTGAGTACCCGTTAGGCTAGTTAGAGCTTGTCGGAGTTGGGTCACAGTATCAAATATATCGATGTGCGAACCGCAGAAGCTTCGCACATGCCCACTATTGGTTTGTGCATTGCACGTGCGACCCGCACTTTGGCATGTGCGAATTGCATGTGCCTGTTGAATCTGATGGTTAGGTTGATCCACTTTGTGTAGCCATACCAATTTAGATAGATAAATTGGCCCAATGATAGACTGAGTGACATCATTCTTAAGGGCAAATCATCATCTTTCGAGGTTTTGGTTGTGATTGACTTGTTTGGTACTAATGAAGTAGTCTTGCATGTTAAGTGAAATAAGCATACCCTTCCAAAAAATTTGTGAAAAGTTCATGGCGAAGATTAATGTTGTGACAACCCCTTTTATCGTTTTGTGACTCTTAGCTCATTAGCGGTGATAATATAGATGGCTCCTCTTGGTTCTTTATTAGGAATTAAAAAATTGATCCTTCTTGAATAATTCGCATGTCATGTGTGGTGAGGTTTAGTTGAATAATTCTCGGGCAAGCGTGTCATCTAAAACTTGCCCCGAATGTGATTCAAGGAGAAATTCTAGGTGTAACGAAGCTTGGAAAATGACCTTAGGCCCTTTTTGATAGCCAACTCACCCAAATGACTTCCCATGACATCAATCCTAGTGAGTCCCTTTTGAGCTTGTGACCATTCTTTGACACCTTGTAACACCTTGACCTTTTTAGAATCTCAATTTTGGCACCCATCCTCTCTAATTGCTTGAAAATGAAATGTAGGCTAAAAGCCTAAGTGTGGGGGGGATGAAATATAACATAGGCAAATGCCTAAGTTTGGTGGTGCATGTGATCAAATAAGGAGAAGAAAAGAAGTGCACTTCAAGTGTAATGTAGCACCTTAATTTCGAATTGAAAATTGCTCCAATAGATCAATCCAATGAGCAAATTGAAAAGCAAAAAATAGGTGCTACCAAGTGAAGGTGATATAAGGAATTGAATGATTATGAGTTAAAAAGGAGAATCTTGGGTTGTGTGAGGGAGAAATAAGGTGAAGTTGAAATTGAAAATGTGAGCGGTGTTCAAAATGAGAACAAATAGCATTAAGGAGGCATATTCACTTGAACAAAATGATATCCTCACCTTAACCCTAGCCAACATCGTAACCCACAAGTCTTTGGTGATTCCAAGCTTTGTTACCCTACATTAGTGGCGATTTACATGAAGGGCAAGCCTATGGTTCAACGTGTGTGCACTTGAACATCTTTGTGAGTGTGAGTGCTTGTATTTGTCCCTTGTGATTGTCTTTGTGCATAATATGTTTTTGGGACTTTCGTTCTTGTGAGGGCATGCGAATTAGGATAGTTGGTGACATTGATGAACTCCGAAAATGAGTCAAATGAGCATGTTTTGGGTAATCTAGTAGTTTGAGTCACATCTCGAGGATTGGTTGTTGTCACTTGCTTGTTCTTAGTGTGACATTGCATCATTGAAAAGTGTTTTGAAACGAGGGGAATGCTTAGAGTAAGTTATCATGTCGTTGACTAATCGTTAGTACCAACTGAAGTCATACTTGGTGATTGAAATGGGTTTTCCTTGGCTTGTGATATTGTCATTTGAACTTGTGTTTTATGCCTCTTAAGTTAGAATTTTTAGGGTTGCTTGAGGACAAGTAATAGTTCAAGTTTGGGGCTTTGATAAGTCGGTATTCTACCTACTTATTGAGCCTTTAAACTTATGCTTTTGCTAAGAATGAGTGGAAAAATAGTGCAACTGACACAGATTACTTCTATTTTGCAGGTTTCTATGTTTTAGAAGTGTTCGGGAAAGATTTGAGTGAAAACAAGTCAAATGGGAGCTAGAAGGAGTTGCTGATCACTGACACCAATTTTCTCATCGTGACCACGAGAGTAAATCACGCGACCACGATGCTCAAGGAGAAAACTAACACTATGTAACTGAGAGGTTGAGACCATGCAACCACGTGGAGAGAAAATACAGAACGTCACGATCGTGAAGCATTATCATGCGACCGCGATGAAGGCATCATCATCTGCAAGACAAAATTGGAAATTCCAACTTTTGAAAACCTCAATTGATACAAAAGACTCCTCAGTCGTTTTGGAAAGTATCTTTGGCTGGATCTTTGCCTATTCTCATAACTTTTGGCAAGCTTGGAGAGCAAGTTCATCAACTAACACCATAAGAGTGAAGATTTAGATGCTTTGTAATGTTAAATCGTAAGTTCCATTCTTCAAACTCTTGTTCTTAATTGCTAATTTTATTGGTGTATTGTTGACCTGAGATTTTGGGTTTTGTATTAGAGATAATACTTAATGGGTATTGAATCCATATATAGATTTTGTTCTTGTTTGATTATATGGGACTATTGATTCCTCCATGCTTGAAATTATAGTCAATGGTTGAAAATATTGACTTAGCTTGCTAATTTGGGTTTTTACTCGAGAGAGGATTACTCAAATTCGAGAAGATTCATTGGTGGGGATTTGGGGTTTCCACTCTATACCAAGGCTAGAGATAGTTTGGTTGCCAGAAATTCCCATCTAAGAGTTGGGGTTAGAGATAACCCAACTCACCCATGTTATTTGGTTGGTTTATTGCTTACTCGTGGAAGTTCGAGAGAACACGTGAGATATATGCTCGATTGGTTGAAAGACGGTTAGGCATGCCTTCAACCAAGACTACCTAGGTGTCAACCAGGTGCAAGTCTTATGAATTGAATTCCCATTCCAAATTCTCCCTTGTCATACTTGCTTGGCAAAAGCAAGGTGAAAGCCATTGATCAATTTATCTTTTATTTGATTTTCTTTTATCTTTAATTTTAGTCGAAAACCCCCCTTTAGATATCTTTTTCCCCTTTTCGTTAATTGAACTTTAATAAGTTTCACTTAATCTTTATTATCTCGATCGCGACTATATTTTTCTCTGTGGGTACGACCCCGACATCTGTTGGGAGTATAAATATGTTTTGCTCTGACGATCGTCGTGACCTCCAATTTGGGGAGCACGATTTGAGCTTTCATCAGGCAGTGCGATCCCCCTAGCTTGTAATTTTCCCTTCAATGTGATTGCACTAGGACAATGTGATTGCGATGGTCTGTGATCCTCCCTTCAGCGCAATTTCGCTCGGATATCGCGAATGTGCTGGTCTGCGACCTACAACTTATAAAGCCATTTTCCTTGATTTTTCAGACCTCTTCTCTCATTTCCTCTCACTCCAAACTGATTTCCCCCTCCTAAAACTTTCTCCAAGTCAATTTCTAGCCATGGGACTTCATCAAATTGAGGATTTTGTTATTTCCCTCTTCGTTTGGTAAGTATTCTCCTTGAATTTTTTCCTTCCCATGGCTAAAACCTCCATTGATGAACTTCTTGAGCTTGGGTTTTCTTCTTGGTTTTAGTTGCTCATTTGGGACTGCATGATCATAATTTTGTGGAATTCATTCCATAGACTTGCTTAAACTCCTTGTGGTAAGCGAATTTTCCGTTTAATTCCGGTATTTCATCTTTAAATTCCCCTTAATCCGCTTAGTTTGTGGGCTATTTTGAGCCCTTATAATGCTCCGTTTCCGCTTAATTTTGGAGCATGTCGTCCCAGGAATGTGGGAACACAGTGGTATTTTTCATTTCTGGCTTTGGGTTGCGGGCCCACTTATGGTCCAGATTTTGACCCGGTAATTTTTTTAGAATTATGGGTATTGTGGGCTTTGTTTTAACGCAAAGAATATTATTTTAATAGTGTGTTCACAATTTGGGTTTTCTTAGAGAAATTCGAGCTTGGACGATGCCATTCCAACAGCTAGTCATCGAACGACAGGTAGGTTATGGCTTTTCCTATCTAGACTCTCGTATATAGGCTATAACTGCATTAATTAGCATCCTTGGGTTGGTTTTCTAGGTTAGTAGTCCCAGGCCTTATCCATCTCCTTGGTCCGTTTATTTCTTACGTTGTTGTAGTGCTCGTTGTAGTATTTTAATATTACCCTTGTGTCCCTGTGTGGCCTTTATATATGCCTCTAGACTATAGACAGTGAGATATTTGGGAATGTCTGCTAGTCCCGAATATTGTGATATTACTTCAGGCTTGATATCTGTGTTGTAGAGCTGATTGTGCCTGTGCAGGGCCGATAGGGTTATTTGTTAGTCGTTGGGCTAATATATTGTTTGCGAGAATATCATTCATGCAAAGGATTTTTCTTCATGTTTTACTATGATTTTGGCTTCGGGCTTACTATCACCGATTTTATAACTTTGCATGGCCCCGAGGGCCCATTTTCAGTAAAATGACTATGAAAGGATTTTGGAACTGATATTTATGAAATCTCTTAGAGTAGAGGGGATATTACGATAATTTTATCAGTGTTTTGAATGGCATTCTTGAGGCTCACCTCGGGGATCGCCCTTGGGCGAGGCACTGGCAAAATGCCTAGGGGCTCATGTGTGGGGCTTAAGTCCTGTGAGGCTTATGCCTTAAGCGCCTGAGCGTACTCCCTAAACACGCCCAACGCTCGGGGATTGCCTAACAGCTCTACCCAATTATGTGTCAAATTTCTTGGTCAACATTGTTAATTCTCATAATTCTTCAATAAATGAATGATGCTTAGTACTCCTCATCTATAGAAATAAGAAAGTTGAGAAAACTAATTTCTTATTTACTATTTGAGAATGTCGTGAAGGTGAATATCACTTAACATTTCTTTTTAAAACACATAGCCAGATTTTACATCTTCACTTGTCATTGGTCTTCATGCTTTTGATTCCTATGTCTCAAAATTATCATATTTTATTATTTTGTTAGTTGAAAGAATTTTTTTTATTTATGAAAGAGTGATGTTTTAAGAATAATATTAATAGTTTATTAATTATTTCTTTTTTAGAGATAAATTGCATAGTATAGTTATATATTCTAAGAAATTGTTATTGTTTTATTGTTTGGAGTTAAAATGTTATAGTTGATTTGAATCTCATAATAGTTTTTATATCATTAAATTATTTATACTTCTAAAATAATGTTAGAAGTTTTATTTTCTATGAGTTTCTTTAATCATATTTTAAATTTTTAAAAATTACTAATGTATTTTTTTATAATTTTGAGTTATTATACTATTTTACTATATTATAAATTAAAAATTAAAGATCCATGGGGCATAGCCCCAATGCCCTGGGGCTTAAGCCTCGCCCCGTGCTAAGTAAAACGCCCCGCCTTACGGCCCCGCCTTTTAAAACGCTGGATTTTATTACTAATTTTCACACTGATACTAGACTCGGTTGTGCCAAAGTGCTAGACATGTTTTTACTACGTATTTAGACCTAGATATGCTCCGAGCACCCTTTATAAGGATTATTGATACTTGATTACTGATTTAGACCCGGACATTCTCTGGGCACCCTTTATAAGGGTTGTTGAGATTTCTACTATTGATTTAGATCTGGATTTACTTCGGGCACCCTTTGATGGGGTTGAGATTACTACTACTGATTTAGACCCATTTTGATTTTGGGCATGTACTACGAGGTTCTAATTCTTTGAGATTTCGCGTTCATTACTGTATGTGGTTGAGGACCTCCATGGGCCCTGCCGATCCAGGACCAGAGGCTATGGGCCTAGCATACCAGAGGAGGGTTATACGGTGTAGTTGAGGTATAGCGTGTACGTCCCACCAGGATCCTCCTACTAGGCTTACGGGTGCCCGAGGAGGTGCATACATGGGTTACTATCACACTGGTTCTATCATATGACATCATCATGCATATTGTATTCAGATTCCTCCCTTGTTTGTTGTTTGTTCAGTGTCCGCTCTGGTAGTATTGGATGCCGGAGAGTTTGATTTCACTTGATTGTGTTCCTCGATTGTATGGGAAGTCGTTGGGACTGTAGGTATATTATATTACTCCTATCGTATCGTAGAGCTGGTTATGGCCTTCTGATGTGTCGGGATTTCACGGCACTTTCAACGCTTAATACTAAGGATTATTGGGAGTTCTTAAGTACATTTTATTGGATTTGATGTCATTTGTTACATGTACAGGGAAAAGCATTGAAAAGATGAAAATGCCAAAGAATAGAAGGTTTCTGGGCAAAAAAGCATACCCCACGGGCATCACACCCACGACGGCCCGTGGAAGAAGGCGTCTAAACAAAGCAGCAGGAGAAGCCAAGGCATTAAAGCCTGATGGGCTACCACGAAGCCCGTGGATCACACGATGGGACATCGTAGAGCCCGTCAACATAAGCCAGAGAATTGGTGAAACATCCAAGTAAAGAACGATGGGCATCCACTATGGGCGGCAACTATGATGACCCATCAGAGACGCCCGTGGAGAAGTGAAGAGTAGCCGACGGGCAGCCACAACGGGAATCAGATGGCAAATATGATGACCCGTCACAGCCACCCTTGGTATATAGGCAGGAGGCCTAGGGTCAAGACCTGAAGCGGCCCGACGGGCACCCACGATGCCCGTCACATCCACGACGGCCCGTGGGGCATCCCGTCGGCAGTACCGCATCCAGCTTTCCTAGAATAGTTAGGATTTAGTATTTTTGTTTATAAATACTTCCCCTTAGGTTTTATTTTCGGTGGTTCTCATTATTTTTCGTACAATTACTACATTGTTACGTTTGGTTTGACTTTATACCATAAGTTCTTGAGATTAAAGATTGCTCTTGATTAATGAAGTGTTTTTGAGATTTTCTTCAAGATTTTGGATCTCATTACTTCTTCTTGTAAGTATCTACTGATGATTATTCCAACAACCATTAATTGTTTACTTATGAACATGAGTAGCTAAATCCACAACTAAGATTGTGGGAACCATGAAGGATTAACAAAGTAGGCAAAGTACTTGGTAACTCTAGGGCAGTGTTTATGCATGTATTGTTCTTCCTTTCATTTTGATTGATTTTTAATAGTGTGCAACGTTAGAACTCGCCATATCCTTACTTGCTGGACCAAAGAGGTAATGGATGGGAAAGGGTTGTCCAACAATGGAGATTTGAGGCTATCAACCCTCATCTAATAGCTTGAACTTGTCTGGGAATAACTAATCTGGGATCCAGGGTAAGGGTTAGTAAATTATAAAACCACGGCCGAACCAAGGCGTGTGGTGAAATTCATCTATCTGTCAGACCAAGGATTTAGGTTAACCTAACTTACCGATTCTGCATGCTAAGCACCAAGCTAGTTTACTAAGTACAAATACTTTACTAAGTTATGATCTCATGGGGAACACTACCCTAGTCGCTTCTCTTATTGATAACAACTGTTGAAACTGATAAATGTTACTTGTTATGAATCTAAGTGATGATAACTCACTGTTACTTAACCCCCCCCCCTCCTTCAAGGGAAATAAACGGCTATGAGCGCAAGTAAACACTAACCACCCATAGTCCTACCATATTCCTTGTGGGATCGACCCCATCCTTCGTTGGGTTTTATATTTGAACAGTGACCGCTTACGCTTCTAAAAAGAGATGTAATTTGGTGCATCAAATTTTGGTGCTGTTTTTGGGGAATACGGTTTAGGATTAAGATATATTGTGTTTATTTCACTATTAGTTCTTATTTCCTGATTTTACTTTTTCTGTTGTTTTTGTTTTTTTCTACAGGTTCCACACTTGTGCATGGACAATACAAGGAGTCAGGGCAATCCCTTAATCCCATATGATCCTGAACTCTCTATAACTCTAAAAAATATGGCTAAAGAGGGAGAGCATGAGACACCAGAGCAGATCATAGCTCGGCTGTTGGTTGAAGCAGAGCAGAGGAATAAGGCAGGAGAAGACGCCCTTGCTGCTGAAGATGCTACAGTTGCAGCAAACCTTGTAACTTGAAATGTGACAGCTGAGAAAGCAAGGCAAGCATGACAACAAGCTGTGAGAGACGAGGCAACAACTAGACAAATTTACCACAGAATAGGGGCCGACAGATACAGCAGCCAAGGCAAGCCCCTCTCTACTATTATGTGGATGATGATGAGGTGGAGGAATTAGGGATTACTGGACCCATAGTGTTGTCACCACTGACAGATGGAACAAAGTTTGACATCACCAGCACCATGATCTAGTTGTTGAACCTGAGGGGACTATATGTTGGAAAGCCTACAGAAGATGCAAATATACATATGAAAAACTTTTCTCAAATTTGCAAAGCTTATAATCTACCAGGAGTGGGGTAAGATGCTATTAGACTGAGTTAATTCCATTCTCACTGACTGGAGAGGCAACTGTGTGGCTCTCTGAATTGCCCGATAATTCCATATACACATGGCACGAGTTGAAGACTCAGTTTCTAGAGTGGTTCTTCCCTCCATCAAGAATGTTGTAGCTGAAATAAGAGGTCTACAATTTCAAGCAGCTACCTGCAGAGGCATTATATGAGACTTGGTTGAGGTTCAATAAGAAGTTGAAACAAGTTTCGAAACACGGAATCCCTTCAAGGCATATGATAGAGATCTTCTACAAAGCATTGAATGCCAACATAAAAGTTGTAGCCGATACTATAACTGGTGGAGCATTCATGGAGAATTCGTATATTGAAGCTTCTGAGATACTGGATGGGGTTACTAAGACCAACAGGGCATGGCATACTAGAGAGGCTGAGAGTCCAGCAGGTACATATGCAGTTGGTAAGTCCATTGATTGTCATTAATTACAGGAGCTCAAGCAAGAAGTCACTAAGATGAAGACGAGCATTGGGCTAATTGCAAAGAAAATACTAGATGAGGGAATAGAGAAGGTGAAAGTAATCGGCTCATAAGGGAAAGCTCCAAGGCTAGATGATTACTCATCCAATGAGTAGGTTAGTTATCTGAATGATCAAGGAGCGGGTTTTCGTGCCTCTGGCCAAGGGAATCAAGGTTGGAACAGAGATAGAGATGACCACTACAATCGGTTCGGCTACAGAGACAAAAGCAGAACTAGAGACAGAGATGGTGACTGGCATAAAAAGGATGGCTACAAGAATGATAGAAGTGGTATGTATGTTCCTCCTGGAAATCTTGAAGATAGGCCTGAACAACTAACCATGAGGGAGCTGCTCAACAAAGTATTTCAAAAGGTTGATTCTACGGATGCAAGCATGAAAGAGATGTGAGCTGACATTTCAGGTATGAGTCATAAAGTGGAGGGTCATTCTATCACCATAAAATAGCTTGAGACCCAGATGCACCAGATGTCTTCTAGCATGAATCTGCGTCAAAAGGGTACTCTACCAAGTGACACCATTGAGAATCCAAAGAATGATCGATAGGTTATGGCAGTGACAACCCGAAGTGGAAAACAACCCGTTGACCCTCCTATGCTTATAGTTGTTGATAAGTCAGCCAAGTCTAAAAAGGATGATGCTGAATTTGTGGTCGAGTCTGAGAAAAAAGATAGCAGTGAAGGGCCAACTGATAGGAAGTCTTCTGAGTCAAAAGTGAAAAACAAAGAGGTTGCACCAGTCTTGAAGCCTATGCCATTGCCTTGTCTACCTTACCCACAAAGATTGAAGAAAAAGGTTGAGGATGACTAATTTCACAAGTTCATCTCCATGCTAAAATAATTTTCAGTCAATATTCCTTTAGTTGAAGCATTGGAGCAAATGCTTGGATATGCTAAATTCATGAAGAATCTGGTGACTAGGAAGAGAATGGTGAGTTTTGATCCAGCTGATAATCTGCACCATTGTAGTGCAATAGCCTCCCGTTCTTTGGTGTAGAAAAAGGAAGATCCTGGAGCTTTTACTATTCTGTGTACGATTGGAGCATTCTATTTTACTAAGGTGTTATGTGATATGGGTGCTAGCATCAATCTGATGCCACTAGAACTGCTTAATTAGTTGGGCTTGAGAGCCCCCAAATTGACTATAATGTGGCTTCTTATGGCAGATCATACATTGAAAAGGCCTATAGCGATTCTCTATGATGTGCTTGTGAAAGTTGACACTTTCATCTTCCCTGTGGACTTTGTTATTCTTGACTACGAGCTTGACTTTGAGGTTCCAATCATATTAGTATGACCATTCCTTGCTACCACATATGCGTTGGCTGATTTAGAGAGTGGGCAGATGAAGTTCAGATTGAATGATGAGGTAGTTACTTTCAATGTCTACCAGTCTATCAAGCATCATGACGATATGCGAGTGGTTTCTATTATTGATGTGATTGATGAGGATCAGCTAATTGTGCCTGTTGAGGAGAGACTTGCTGTTGAAACACTTGTGGCCGTGATTATGAATTTTGATAGAGATGATATTGAAGAGTATGATGATATGGTTGAAGCACTTGCAAGTATGTGGTCTTATACCTACGCTCCAAAGAAGCTTCATTTGGACCTAAAGAATAGACAGACATCATCTGTCAGACCATCTATTGAGGAGCCTCAAGTATTGGAGCTCAAGGCATTTCCATCTCACCTTCGATATGTGTTTTTAGGAGCTAATGAGACCTTGCCAGTTATTATTGCTGCAGAATTAGGAGAAGGGCAAGTTAAAGCTCGGTTTCTGTGTTGAGAAAGTTCAAAAGGGCCATTGGTTGGTCCATTGTTGACATCATTGGGATTTCGCCTGGAATCTGCACTCACAAGATTCATCTATCCCCAGATTGCGTTCCGAGTATTGAGCACCAGCATAGGTTGAATCAGCCTATGCAAGAAGTTGTCAAGAAGGAGATTATCAAGTGGTTTGATGCAGGTGTGGTTTACCCTATTGCGGACAGCAAGTGGGTGAGCCCTGTTTAATGTATGCCGAAGAAAGGTGGGATTACTATAGTCCTAAATGCAAAGAACGAGTTGAGCCCAATGAGGCTAGTCATGGGCTGGCGCATATGCATGGATTATAGAAAGTTGAATACTTGGATTGAAAAGGATCATTTTCTGATGCCGTTCATGGATCAGATGTTAGACCATTTTGCTGTAAGAGGATGGTATTGTTTACTTGATGGTTATTCAGGCTATAATCAAATTTCAATTACGCCTGAAGACCAAGAGAAGACCACTTTCACCTGTCCATATGGGACATTTACGTTTAAGATGATGCCTTTTGGTCTATGCAATGCACTAGTGACTTTTCAGCGTATTATGCTATCTATCTTCTCTCACATGGTAGAGGACACTATTGAGGTGTTCATGGATGATTTCTCAGTGGTAGGTGATTCTTTCAAAGACTGTTTGGCTCATCTTAGTTGTGTACTAAAGAGGTGTGAAGAATGCTACTTGGTACTTAATTGGGAAAAATATCACTTCATGGTGAAAGAAGGTATGGTGCTTGGCCATCGGAACTCCAAGAAAGTTATTGAGGTCGACAAAGCGATGATTGAGGTGATTGAAAAATTGCTTCCACCAGTTTCTGTGAAGGGGATTCGAAGCTTTTTGGGGCATGCTGGTTTCAATACGAGGTTTATCAAGGACTTCTCCTAAATTGCTAATCCCTTGTGCAAATTGTTAGAGAAAGAGGTAAAGTTTGTGTTTGATGAAGCATGTCTGAAGGCATTTGAGTGCCTTAAAGAAAATTTGGTCTCAGCTCCCATCATTATTTCTTTTGATTGGTCTCAACCTTTTGAGGTTATGTGCGATGCTAGTTGAGTGGCACTAGGAGCGGTCCTAGGACAAAGGTGTGAAAGTATTCTTTATCCTAAATACTACGCTAGCAAAGCACTTAACCCTGCTCAAAAGAATTATACTATTATCAAACAAGAGTTGCATGTTATGGTCTTTGCGTTTGAGAAGTTTAGATCCTATTTGCTTGGCACCAAGGTGGTGGTGCATACTTACCATGCAGCTCTTTGTTACCTCATAACGAAGAAAGATGCTAAGCTGAGGATGATTAGATGGGTGTTGCTGCTATAAGAGTCTGACTTTGAGGTCAAATACAGGAAGGGCATAGAGAATCAGGTAGCAGATCACTTGTCTAGATTAGAGGAAGAAGATATGCTAAAGCTTGATGATGCACAAGAGATTGATGATTGGTTTTCGGAGGAGCAAGTGTTGGCTGTCTCTCAAGGCTTGATCCCATGGTTTGCAGATTTTTCCAACTATTTGGCAAGTGATTTGGTGCCTCCTGATTTGTCTGTTCACCAAAGAAGAAAGTTCATGTCCGATGTCAAGAAATTATTCTGGGAGGAGCCATTTTTGTTTCGTGTGTGTGCTGACACTATGATCCGTAGATGTGTTCCTGAAGCTGAGATGATAGAGATTTTAGAGGCTTGTCATTCATCCCCTATAAGGGGACATCATAGTGGCTTTTGGACCGCACACAAGATCTTGCAATATGGCTACTATTGGCCAACTATTCACAATGACGCCCATGATTTTGCTAAAGCTTGCATTAGGTGTCAAAGAGAAGGAGGTATATCACGGAGGCATGAGCTTTTTCTTAATCCCATCCTTGTGATTGAGCTGTTTGATGTTTGGGGTATTGACTTCATGGGTCTGTTTGTGTTGTCTAGTGGAAACCGTTACATATTGGTGGCTGTTGACTATGTATAAAAATGGGTGGAGATGGTTGCGCTTCCTAGTAATGAGGGTAAGTGTTTCATAGCATTCTTGAAAAAGAACATCTTCTCCGTTTTCAGTACACTAAGGACAATCATTAGTAATGGAGGCAAGCACTTTTGCAACAAGCTGTTTCGGGCTTTACTAGAGAAATATGGAGTGAAGCACAATATTGCAACCCCCTATCATCCCCAGACTAGTGGGCAAGTAGAAGTCTCCAACTACAAAATAAAGTCAATACTATCCAAGACAGTCAATGCCAATAGAATGGATTGGTCGCGGAAGTTAGATTATGCTTTGTAGGTGTACTGGACTGCATTCAAGACTCCAATAGGTATGTCACTATATCATCTTGTGTTTGGAAAGGCTTGCCATCTTCCAGTTGAGTTGGAGCATAGGGCCATATGGGTGCTGAAAAAGCTGAACTTAGATTGGTCTGAAGCATCATTGCAGCGGCTTGAGCAATTGAATAAGTTGGATGAGTTCAGTCTGAATGCATATGAGAGTTCAGCCTTATAAAATGAGGTGTAATTTGGGCGCATCAAATTGTATCATGACCGGAAAATTGAAAAGAGAAACTTCTAGCCCGGTGACTTGGTCCTGCTCTTCATCTCTAGACTTCGCTTGTTTCCTTGCAAGTTAAAGTCCAAGTGGATTGGACTATTCAAGGTGGTACAAGTGTTTCCTCATGGGGCCGTTGAACTTGAAAATCATGAAGGAAAAAGGTTCAAGGCTAATGGACAGCGGATTAAAGATTTTTTTGGCACAGTAGAGGAGCTCAAAACAATTGAAGCCTGGAGCCTTGATTAATTGATCCCACCTAAGGAGCTTGATGAAGTCTGAGTAATCAAGCAACATGCATCGTGCCACGATGTTGAATCAGGCGCTGCATGGGAGGCAACCAATGGATTTTTTATTTTTCCTTTTTATTTCTAATTTTGTTGAGTGTTTGGCGAAGTCTGAGTAGCCAAATCACTCACGTCATGCCGCGACGTTAAATCAGGGGTTGTATGGGAGGAACCCCATGCACTAATATGTGTTGAATATGCAGGAAGTGGTGAGATGAAAAACAAAATTGCAAGAACTGCAGGTAAAAAAAGGTCCCACGACCTCTGTGATGGGCCGTCGCAGGTGCCACGCCGTGGGACTAAGGAAGCCAAGTTAAGAAAATTGCTAAGTGTCGAACAAATAGTGGTCGGTCCCATTTCATGCCCTACATGACGGGCCTTCGCAGCTCCAACATGCGTGGGAAGTGGGCGTGAAGTCACGAACAAATATGAAAAGAGCCGCTAGCTTATTACCACATCCCACGTGATGGGATGTCTTATCCCAGATGGGCGTGGGAAGCCAATTTCAGACACCTAGGTAAGTAAGTGCACGATGGGCCATCGTATGCCTGATGGGCGTCGCGTATCCCATCGTCTGGGTCGGTAAAAAAAGGTCAAAGATTTTTAATGTTTCTTAAATACCGACCCGACCCAACCCGGTTCCCCTTCCCTTTTTCCCCGCGTCTATTGAGCATTTGACCTCAATCAAATTGAGGTTAAATCCCATAACTCTCTCACCCGACACTCTCTCCCTCCGTAAATCAAATCCCCACAACTTCTCCACCCACGATCCTCTCTACTCCAAATCACTCCCATCACATCCCATATAATCTTCATAATCATTAGCATCGTCTAGCAAGTTCACTACATAACCCAAGACTCAATTTTTCTTCAAACTTTGTGCAATCCAAGAGTAAGTCCCCTTTCTCATGGTTTTTAAAATTATCTCTTGGTATGATTATTGTTTGTGGGTTTGTCATGAAAGCAACTAGGTTGTGGGTAATAGTACTGAAAGTCACAAACCCTAGATTTGAACTATGTTTTTGTATGCGATTGTTTGTATGAAGTTTAAAATGGAAACTAGAGTTGTGAGTTTGGTCTGGGTTATGGGTTGATGAGACTCTTGTTAATGTATAACATTGTAGTTTGGGTAAGGAGAACAGTATGCTAAGTAAATAAATTAAGAGAGAGAAGTATTGTTATCTGCCTGACTTGATCCCACGGCCAGCAGACGAGCCGTCGCGAGCACGATGGGCATCGGTCAAGGCATTGGAAATGGTTGAAGGCTTGAAAAAGCTTTTGTCCAGATCCGACTCCAGACCCGATGGGACGTCAGACCTCCCAGGCCTTTGGCAAGGGCCCGTGGGAGGATAGCTTGTCCTTAAAAAACCCGCTGTCAGGATCTGACGCCCAGTCCCACGGGATGTAGAACCCCTCACGCTGTGGCACAGGGTCGTAGGAGGATGAATTCACCTATAAAATTCATTGGATCATTCCGAACCCTTGTTCCATGGGCCGTCGGACCTCCCATAACCATGGGAGGCCAAATTGATCCAGAAAATTTACCATGGGAGGCCAAATTGATCCAGAAAATTTTCTAAGTGTTAAATTTTTCTAGTTTTTGATTTTTGATTCGGTAGCTAACGTTTGTTACCTACAGGTACTAAATGGCTCCAAAAACACCACTCTGATGCGAGGGGCCCTAGAAAGCAAAGGATACATCTATCAAGTCTCGACTAAAGGATCAAAGCAATTTTGAGGTCGAGAAGAGTGACTCAGACAACACCCCCCTCATCCGGGCAACCAGAAGAAAGCTGATAGTAACTACTTCTCAGTCTGAAGAGGAAGGAGGCAATGCACCTGGGGAAGAGGAAGGATCCTCTTCTGGCTCGACTAATTCTAATGCGGAGAGTGATCATGTCTCTCCACCAGTAACAGGAGGGAAAGAACTAGCTACCCAGGTTTCTAATGGCATGGAAACTAGGACCGAGTCGGGAGATGATGATGGTTCAGGGTCTGAGCATAGTCCAGCCAAAGAGGCAGAGGGTGATACTGATTCGAATACAGAGACTACTACTCTGAAAAGGGAGACTCCTTCACGCGCTCCATCTGGACCTGGTGCAACACTGGTACTTGCTCGGGAGAGATCTAGATGGAATGTCGAAGGGTCAAAGAAGATATTTGATTATGTCCTAGAGATGACAGCACGGGGAAATCTTAGACAACGTATTGCTGAGGAATGCCGGATAGACCCTTTCAAGCTAAAGAACTTCCCCAAGCTTGAAGAATATTTTCGGTACTACCAGTTAGGTTGGACGAGCAAGCCACTCCTGGACTACCAATCGCTTATTGCGAGGGAGTTCTATGCGAACTACCAAGCCATATTTGAAATTAGACCAGAAGGGTTAAAGAACTGCAGACTTTCCCTCTCTTGAGAGCGTACCAGTGCGAGGTGTGCCTGTGAAAATATCTTCCAAAACTATCAACATGTTCCTCTTTAGGCCCGAATATGAGATTGTCACCAACCCTTTTGAGTATGTTCATAGGATGAAAATGGAAGCCAAACAGACCAAATGGTTTTCCAAATGGCTCATGACAACCGGGAACCCAAGATGGCTAAATCAAGACAAGCCACAAATCACAAAGGCCTCCCTATCATTTGAGACCAAGTTCTGGTGGGCCATAGTACGAATGCAACTGATGCCGACGGGTGGAGACAACCAGCTCACTCTGGAAAGAGCTATCTTGGTGGCTAGCTTATTATCAAAATACAAGCTAAATTTCGAGAATATCATAGCTAAAGAGGTCAGAGACAGAGTTACAAAAATAGGCTCCTCCTATCCATTACCCTGCCTCATTTACTGAGCTTTGTGATGAAGCTAACGTCCAAAATATGTGGGTATTGATTGTGCATAGAGGGCCATCCAGACATATCATCCTGAGAGGTCAAAGGATGAAACCAGAATATTAGGTTTGAATGGTGCATTAGAACCACTAGCCCTTATCCAAGAGGCACATGTAACGACACCGACGACAACTCCATCCACCACTGCAATGCCCTTCCCATAGGGTAGGCAAACTAAACATGCTACTGCTGGTCCATATTCTTCTTCAGCACCTCTAATGGAAGAACCTGAGTCCATATTCTCTTTACATCCGGTGAATTTTGCCAATACAGTTCAGATGACCATCAAGTTGAGGGAGCAAATGAATAGGTTTGGTTTGCAATTTCAGCTGATTCTTGACGCCTTCATCTGGAAAGCCATGGCACCATTTCTTAATATGAATGAACGGATGGAAACATTAGATGAGAGGATTAATAAGAAGCTGTAGGAAATGGGTGCACTTGAACTCACAGAAATTTAGCAGCACATAGCTGAGCTAAGGTTCGATGTGGATGAGCTTAGAAGTCGGCCAGCTACCCCAGCCAAGGCTCCACTAGTCTTGTCGTAGGTTTTGTCAGAGCCAGCCTTTAACTTATGGGACTTTATAGACCCCGAGATTTTGCCAGCCGGATGGGACAAAGAAAAAGAAAAAGAGCCTGGACCAGTCAAGGAAAAGGAGGCTGAACTAGAAAAGGAAAAAGTGTCTTTGGAGCCTCAGAAAAAGAGGAAAAGAAAAGAAAAGAACGTCCAAAAAGGTGAAGCTCCACTTAGCCCGAAATCTCAAAAGAAGAAGGAGGAGAGAGATGCAAAGAGAGCATGTAAAGAGTTAGAGCGGGAAACAAAGAAGTCCCTGGTTATGAATCAAATCAAGGTTGATACCGTTAGCACGGGTGGTTTAGCTAGTGGTATTGCTGGCATTGTTGATATACCTTCTTTAGACCTCATTGTGGGAGTTCGTGGTGAGAAAATTATTCGGGCAGCTAATGATGTTGTTGAGAGGTCTGCGGAGGCAGCCTCTGTTGGAGATAAGACTGCGAGCATCGATTCAGTGGGCTTAATTACTACTACATCCGATAACTGTGCTTAGGCACCACATGTTTGCCTTATATCCCTTATTTTACTATTTTTTAGTGCATTAGCGATAATGCTCAACTTTCTAGATGGGGTGGGGGCAGTTGTGGTCATATGGTTTGTTTTTGTAGAGTGTTTTGGTGAAGTCTGAGTAGCCAAAACACTCGCATTGTACCACAATGTTAAATCAAGCATTGCATGGGAGGCAAACCATGAGGGTATCTGTATGGTATCCACATCCTTGGGGTTTTCTTGCCCGTGTTCTTTACCTAAGGACCTTTAAATTTCTGTTGAACCGACATGTTTAGTATAGGATGTGTATTTGTAGAAGTGAATTAGAAACTGAATACAGCCATGGCTTGATTTTGAAAAGATGGAGACCCCGCCAATTTTTTGTGTAATAAGGTGTTAGAACTGACCTTGATGGATCTGTAAATGACAGCATGTATATAACTGAGATAAGTAGCTTAAACTAAAGCATGAACCAATAGTTAGATAATCTGTAGTCTAAACTTTGTGCTATGTGCGAAGTGAGCTGCTTAGTATATGTTCTTGTTGTACGATGCAATCTAGAACTTGCCTGGTTAGTCGTGTTGTGGTTGTAGAATGGTTTAGTTTGGACATGATCATAGGCCATTTTTGAAATTGTCCACTTCAGCCATATGACCTACCAAATGAAAAGTAATCCCTTTGATCCCTGAATTTGATCCTAAAGTGAACCTTTTTGTTATTAGCCTATTCACCTTCCCCATTTCCTATAAATCTCTTTTTTGGCCCTGGTCCCTCCTTGGACATTGTGCACCTCAACTCAAGCTAAAAGCCTAAGTTGAAGGTGGCTACTATAGGGGTAAGTAGGAAGTGTTGGGTATTAAAAGATTGGGTTAACAGAGAGAGAAAAAAAGGGAGAAACTGGGTGTGGTTTGTGTGCTAAAAAGAAAAAGAAAAAAAAGAAAAATATGTATGAAAAGAAAAGTGCAAAAATGCAATAGAAGCCACACCCAAAGCTTGATAAAAGTAAAAAGGTTTGAAAGAAAGGAGAATAAGGGAGGAAAGCTTTGAGGTCTGAAAAGTGGGAAAAATAAAGAAGTAAGTGTAGTCTCAAGGAGGGCATAGTCACTATTTACCCAAATGTAGCATTCCCGTCCCTAAGCCTACATTACAAGCCTAAAAAAGTCCTATAATGATCCTAATCAAACTGTTTGAAAGCCAAAGCATAGAAAATCAGGGCAAGCCTATGGTATTGTACACATGTAGCTTGAACTTCTTTGTGAGAGTGAGAAGATTCCCAGTCCCTGTGAGTTCAATTACAATTATGTGTGATCGGGACTTTTTTTATTGTGAGGGCACTAGAGTAGACTGCGATTACTGACTACTTGATTTGACTATCTTCTGTGTATGCTAACTTACTCATGAATATCGTGTTGTCACTCATGGATCCATCTTGTGTTCTTTTGAAACTTGATAAAATGCACTAGTCTTTGAGCTGTCAAGGAGTGTGTACTATTCTAAGGTTTGAAAGTTTAATGAGTCATGTTGTTGCTGTAGTTTCTGGTTTCCTTCTACTTAAGCATCATTTTTTAGTTTTTGTTTTCGTTGGTTACTTGAGGACAAGCAAACATTCTAAATTGAGGGTGTTGATGAGCCAGGATTTCACAGCACTTTCAACGCTTAAAACTAAGGATTTTTGGGAGTTCTTAAGTACATTTTGTTTGATTTAATGTCTTTTATTACATGTATAGGGAAAAGTATTGACAAGATGGAAATTCCAAAGCATTGCAGGTTTCTGGGCAAAAAGGCATACCCCACGGGCGTCACACCCACGACGGCCTATGGGAGAAGGCGTCTGAACAAGGCAACAGGATAAGCTAATGCATTAAAGCCTGACAGGCTACCACAACGCTCGTGGATCACATGATAGGACATCACATGGCCAGTCAACATGAGCCAAAGAGTTGGTGAAGCAGCCAAGTAAAGGACGACGGGCATCCACGATGGGCATAGCAAATATGACGACCCGTCACAGACACCAGTGGAGAAATCAAGAGTAGCCGACGGGCGTCAGACTCATGACATCCCATCATAGCCGCCCGTGGTATCAAGGCAGGAGGCCTAGGGTCAAGAACTGAAGAGGCCAGACGGGCACCCACGACACCCGTCGCATCCACGATGGCCCATAGGGTATCCCGTCGGTAGTACCGCATCCAGCTTTCCAAGAATAGTTAGGATTTGGTCTTTAAGTTTATAAATACTTCCCCTTAGGTTTTATTTTCAGTGGTTACTTATTATTTTGGTAAAATTAGAACATTATTATGTTTGGTTTGACTTTATACCATACGTTCTTGAGATTAAAGATTGTTCCTGATTAATTGAAGTGTTCTTGAGATTTTCTTCAAGATTTCGGATCTCTTTACTTCTTCTTGTAAGTATCTACTGATGATTGTTCCAACAACCATTAATTATTTACTTATGAACATGAGTATCTAAATCCACAACTAGGGTTGTGGGAACCATAAAGGATTAACGAAGTAGGCAAAGTACTTGGTAACTCTAGGGTGGTGTTTATGCATATATTGTTCTTTCTTTCATTTTGATTGCTTTTTAACGGTGCAACATTAGAACTCGCCTTATCCTTACTTTCCAGACCAAGGAGGTAACGAATGGGAAAAGGGTTTTTCAACGATGGAGATTTGAGGCTATCAACCCTCATCTAATAGCTTGACCTTGTCTGGAAATAGATAATAATTGATCTAAGGTAGGGTTACTAAATTATACACCCACGGCCGAACCAAGGTGTGTGGTGAAATTCATCTATCTGTCGGACCAAGGACTTACGTGAACCTAACTTACCAATTCTGCATGCTAAGAACCAAGATAGATTACTAAGTACAAACGCTTTACTAAGTTATGATCTCATGGGGAATACTACCCTAGTCGCTTCTCTTATTGATAATAACTGTTGAAACTGATAACTGTTACTTGTTACAAATCTAAGTTACGATAACTCATTATTACTTAAAACCTCCCCTTTCAAGGGAAATAAACGGCTAAGAGTGCAAGTAAACACTAATCACCCATATTCCTACCATATTCCCTGTGGGATCGACCCCAACCTTCATTGGGTTCTATATTTGAAAAGTGACCGCTTACGCTTCTAAAAAGAGGTGTAATTTAGGCGCATCACCTTTGGTTACTAATTGTTTAGTGGATGTTACCTTGGTATAATATGAGTCGTTGGACTCCTGGTGATTGATAGATTAGTGGTTCCTATATTTTTGAGGCACTATTTATGTGGCCTTTTGAGTACTTGTGAGCTTGTGGGTTCAATCCTTTATTGTAGTTCGGAGTAGTGGCTTCTGGTTCTTTATGGCGTAGTTATTCCATCTTAGGGTTATAATTGTAAGATTGGTTCCTATATATGCGTATCTTAAAGTCAAGTTTTTAGTAGGTTTTGTTCAGTATATTGCTTCTAGCATGAGAATGTTTACTTGTTTTCTTTCCTTCTCTTTTTACTTGAGGTTAGCTTCTAGCATGAGAATGTTTACTTGTTTTTCTTCCTTCTCTTTTTACTTGAGGATACCGGTATACCTCCATCTTTCTAAACTCTCTCTTTATATAAACTATTATTGCAGGGACTCTAGATGCGTTCTTCTTTCCTTCACCTGTGTTTTGTGTTATATATATCTTCTGTGGCTAACATAGCATGTTTTTAATTCTTGTTGACTTCTATCTGTGCTAGTTTCCATGTGCTTTCTCTATTGCTTTTATGATTGTTTTCTTGCTATCTGCTATATTACTGTTTTTATATCTTATATGCGCTCAGTCGGCCGATGATGCCTACTGGGTACCCGTTGCTTAGCAGTTAGTGCTCATACTATATTTTTACATCTTTTTGGTGCAGATATTAGTGTGAGCTTTTGTTATTGATCGCATGGAAACAAGTGTTGCTTTGGATATTCGAGACTAGGGTGAGCACCTGACGACCAGGGCTTGACCACATCTCATATTTTGGCACTGTCACTCTTTGTATATTCGAAGACAGTTGTACTTATTATTTTATTACTTCTAGCACTTGTATTCTATTAGAAGCTCCTGTACTTTTGATACCAAGTCTTGGGGTTAGTGTAGCTTCCTTGTATATATATTTATTCAGGTTATTTGCTTCCCCGTTGTTCTCTATTATATCTGCTTTCGCTTATTTCTGCTTATTGTGAGTGTTGGGTTAGGTAGTAGCCTGTTACTGACCGTTCTGGGCTACTGGGATTGGTTCCCCTACTGGGGGTTGTAGATATCATCATGACCTGATAAATGAGATCGTGATATTTATAGTTGGAGCTAAAATAAGAAGAAAATGTCTAAAATACCCCTGAGAGACCAACTTAAAATCAGCTGAAAAATCTATGACTTGGGTTCCAAGAGTGGAAACCGTGGTTCGTGGATGCTTTCACGGACCGTGGAACCCTATCGTGGTTCCTGGGAAAGATCTCCTGAGCTACTAGAACGGTTCCACGAGGGTGGTCCACGGTCCGTGGAAACTTCCACGGGCTGTGGATCCTACTCGTGGATCCACAGCTTTTGTTGACCCTCAGGTCTGATTCCACAAAGGGTAACCATGACCTGTTGTTCTATCCACGATCCGTGAATCCCACTCATGGATTAGACCCTGAGATTCCATCTGCAGGACTGTTTCCACGAGCAGCATCCACGATCCGTGGAACCTGTCCGTGGTTTTTGTTCTGATTTGGACATAATTTTTTTTTAAATTTTCTGGGCTTGGTCTGGGCTTAGAATTTTTAGGGTGTTACACAATATTTAAAGTCCTAAACTAGGTACAAAATATTTAAAGTCCTAAACTAGGTACAAAATATGAAAATATCCTATACAATATTTACTTAGGGTATACAAGGAAAGATATAATACAATAAAAGAGGAGGAGATTGGGCCAGCAGTTACACTAGTTGGACTGGCCCAACTACTATACCGAACAAATAAAACAAAATGTAAAGGCCCAGTTCTATTTTATCTGATTTGAGAAGAATGATGGATCAACTATCTTCACCAAGTGTTAGAGTCTCAACTTCTCAACACCCCTTCTAGAGGTGGAGGGCACGAAAGATCACCGAGCTTTCCCAAAATTCTGTGGTGAAGAGGTCCAGAGTGTGATTTTATGAAAATATCAGCCAATTACGAAGAAGAGAGAACAAATGAGAGAGAAATGAGACCATCAAGAAACTTCTGGCAAATAAATGGCAATCGATTTTGACATGCTTTGTACGTTCGTGAAACACTGGGTTCTTAGCAATGTGAATTTATGCCTAACTATATTCCTTGAATTCGGTCAAGTACCCTAATTAGAATCAGAAAATGCAAGAAGCTAAAAAGTAGTAGACCTATTGAAAAATAAACCCAAACCTGGATCATTTGATAAATAGAAAAGAACATGCAAAGCTGCGTGAGATGCAGGAAACGAGGATCTTGCATATACTGGCTTAAATATTGGGCAGTGAATGCAAGATCAGGTCTTGTATGGGTGATGTAGTTCAACTTTCCCAGCAGATGTCTGTACAAGGTTGGATTAGGAAGATGATCTCCTTCACTGACCCACAATTTGAAAGTTGGGTGAAGAAGGGAAGTAACAATGGTTTTGTGCAGAGCATCAAATTCTTTTAGCAGATCAAACATGAACTTGTACTGAGAAAGGATCAATCCATGAGGTTGTCTTAACACTTCCATGACGAGGAAAAAATCTAAGTTCCCCAAGTCATTAATTTGGAATTTCTCATGTAAAAATAGATTTAATGATTGCAACTTGTCTTTATCTTTACCTATTAGAACAATATCATCGACATAAACGTCAACAATAGATATAGAAGAATCTAATTTTTTGACAAATAGAGAATAGTCATTGAGAGAGTGAGAATCCCTTGAAACTGAGAGCAACAGTTAACTTAGAATACCATTGTTTAAAAGCCTGACAGAGTCCATAAATAAACTTCTTAAGTCTACATAGATGTGAAGGTCAGGGAGGAACAGTGCCTGCGGGAAACATCATATACACTTCTTCATTGAGGTCACCATGTAAAAATGTATTATTCACATCTAATTTATAAATCCCCCACCCTTTCTTGATAGTTGTGGCTAAAATTCATCTAGTGGTGGTTATCTTTACCACAGGTGAAAAGGTTTCATTGAAATCAATACCTTCCCTCTGAATATCACCTCTCATTACCAACCTTGCCTTCCGTCTCTCTATGCTATCATCACTGTGTTGCTTAACTTTATAGACTCATTTGCAAGGCAAGGCTTTTTGTCTGGGGGGAGTTCAACCACTTCCAAAGTCCTGTTTAATTCAAGAGCCTAAAGTTCTTTGTCCATTGCTTCTTTCCAATTAGCACATGTGTTGCTTTTTACCCCTTTGTCAGCAAAAATTGTTGAGCTCCTCTATACATTTGGGCCCATCCTTTTTTCCTATTTTAATCTTTTTTGGTTTTTTTTTAATGGCTTTTTGGTGACCCCTCTCTTAATTTTTGAAGATTATCCCATTTCTCTTTAATGTGTGCCTATAACTTCTTGTATATGACTTGTTCATTTTGTGGTAGATCTTTTTGGAAATCTCTTCGTTTTAATTTATTTGTCATACTTTTTTAATTTGTTATACATTTAAAAATTACATAAAAGTACTATGCATATAATAATTAACTAATTAAAATATCTAAAAACATATAAATATTTGATTGACTCTAAAAATTTTATTTATACCATATAAATTATGATAAAGGAAGTAACATATATTATGTTAAAATTACGTAAAAAATACTATAAATCACAATAATTAATAACTTAAATATCTAAAAATCTTATAACATTTTTTGGTTGAATCTTAAAATTTCATCGGTACCACATAATTGGGACAAAGGGAGTAACGTATATTATGTGAAAACTACATAAAAAGTACGATAAATCACAATAATTAACAACTTAAAATATCTATAAAAAAACATATAAAAAATGTGGTTGAGTCTCGAAATTCATCTGTACCACATAAGTTGGGATAAAAGGAGTAACATATATTATGTAAAAGGTACTATAAATAATAATAATTAATAATTTAAAATATTTAAAATATATATAAAAAATTTGTTGACTCCAAAATTTATATGTTATAAATTGAAACAGAAGAAGTAACATATATATATATACATATATATATTCAGTGGCGGATCTAGGATTTTCACTAAGCGTGGTTTAAAAAATAAAAATGTAGTGTCTGAATTTGAACTTGGAATCTCAAGGTGAATTTTGAACCCTCTAAATCACTAAGTCAACTTCTAGTCCTGTATTAAGGGGATTCAAAATTTATATATGTACACTAAAATTAAAAAAAATACATTTTTTATGCAATATAATTTTTGCCACCCTCTTAGATCTGCCTGCATATTTTCGTAAGTTTCACTTATCTCTTATTCTCTATAGTCTATATAGATAAACGAAATTTGATTTTCATTAATGAAATATTTTCTAATGTAATTTAAAGTTTATTAACAATAGAAATAAATATTTATTTTTTCAGAATTTGTTATAAAATATACCTTTATTTTTATTAATTATTTTTATTACCTGCATCAAAATATATTTATAAGGTTATCACATTATAGTTTTCATTATTATTAATAATATCATATACTTTTTAAAAAGTAAAAAAAAAAAAAGATTGATAATGTAAAGGTAGAATAGATATTTAGAAAAGTCAATTAGAAGAAAAGAGAGGGGGGGGGGGGGGGGGGGATGATAATTTTTCAAAGTTGAAGGTGAGGGGTATGATTTTTAAAAGAAAGTAAGGGATATAAATGATTTTCACTCTATTAAAATCACAGAAAAAGAAATTTAAGAGAAACACTAAAACAAAAAATAATAAGAAGAATAAGAACAAAAAAAGAGAAAGTGAGGAACGAAAGCAGTTACCAATCAATGCCATAAGGGAAATAATTGGCTTTTGCAAATGAGAAAAGGTGGGGCAACAAAAATCAAAAGCTTTGTAAGCAGTAATCACGAGATGCACTTCCTGTCACCGATGCATATAATATTCACACATTCACAGTTCTAAAAAGCTATCCACTATCATTACTTTCATGGGTTGAAATTAAAGTCCTGCCTTATCAAATTTGGCACATGAACTCCATAAAATATGTAACAGGAAAGCAAAACTGATCCACACTATAAAATACGAATACCAGTACTTTAGATATAGAATATATATAGTATTTAACTTTTTACTATTGGAGTACTGTAATGGGAAAATTCTTTGCGTTTTTCATGTTGACATTTTTATCTTTTTTCTTGTTGACAACTAAGGTGTGGTCACAACAACAAGAGCCCCAAGTTCCTTGCTTTTTCATCTTTGGGGACTCACTTGTTGACAATGGAAACAACAATGGGATACTTACTCTAGCTAGGGCCAATTACATGCCTTATGGCGTTGATTTCCCACAAGGCGCCACCGGTCGTTTTACTAATGGTCGTACTTATGTCGATATTTTAGGTATATACTTTTTCAATCTGTTGTTATGCCAAAAGCTTATAGTACTAAAACTGAGTTTTTAATATTTGTTTTTGGTATTACGCTAATCTCTTTGGGAACATTGTGCATTTGGGCGCCATTGTGATTAAATGCAGCTCAACTTCTTGGCTTCCACAATTATATCCCTCCCTATGCAAGAGTTCGTGGTCGAGCACTGTTGAGAGGAGCAAATTACGCATCAGGAGCAGCAGGAATTCGAGATGAAACGGGAAATAACTTGGTATATATAAATAAAAATATTCAGTGTTTTAATTAATATGATTGATATTATTTTCTTGCTTCTATTTAAGTTCGAGTTTAACTTCTATAAGTGACCAAGTAAAAGAATTTTTGTTACAAGGACAACAAAAAGATAACTACACAAATAACTTTCAAAATAAGTACATAGGTAATTACTTGGAAAATAATGAGAAATTGCTATAAAACATGATTTTCCCATTCATTTTCATGGAATTATCTCACTGGAAAACGAATGGTGAAAAACAGATTCTCATTAAAACACTAGGAACCTTCTTAATCTTTGCACTACTATTTTTTTTCTCAATGATTCAATGAAAATATTTGTGGGAATAGCCACTGAACAATTTTCAGTGAAAATTTCAATAGGAAAATAGTGATCTTTTAGTAGTGAACTAACATGTTAAATTACAACGTAAAAATTTCTTCTACTATCCATGCATATAGTTAAATCCTTTGAATTTTCTCTGACAATAATTCATCGTCTAAAAATGTAGGGGGATCATATGCCAATGAACCAACAAGTAGAAAACTTTGGAAGAACTGTTGAGGAGCTGAGAAGATTATTCAGAGGAAATAACTATACACTAGATGCGTATTTGAGCAAGTGTATTTTCTACTCAGGATTGGGAAGCAATGACTACCTCAACAATTACTTCATGACTGATTTTTACTCAACTCATTCACAGTACACCCCACAAGCCTATGCTGCTGCACTTCTTCAAGATTATTGCAAGCAATTATCGGTTAGTGGGTTCTAACTTGGACCAACTAAACGGTCACATTTTTCTAACGAACAAGCATTTGACCTTTTAAATCATCACTTCACCATTTTATTTTATGGGTCGGTGTTTCACGGCATGAGCTCGTAGGTATTTAATAAAGAAATAAAGATTTTTAAAATATGTTATGACATTTCTATTTTTGTGCCTATACAAACATGCCAATAATTAAAGGTAATATACAAAACATTAAATTAAGTCGTTTTTCTCAATATATAAGATGTAATTCTTTTAGGGCGAGAATAAAAAAAATGCCAATACATATATATAATATTGACTGTGGGAGTAAAAATAAATTACAGTAATTAATTTATGTACATTGACACTGTATATTATACATTGTTATAGCATGTAATCACTTTATGTGTTTAGGAATTATACAACTTAGGAGCTCGGAAAGTGATTGTGACAGCTGTAGGGCAAATAGGATGCATACCATATCAGCTAGCAAGGTATGATGGCAATGGAAGCAGATGTAATGAAGAGATCAACGATACTATTCTCCTCTTTAATTCAGGACTCAAAAGGCTAGTTGTTTGTTTCAATAAGGTTTTGCCCGGAGCAAAATTTGTGTTCTTGGATTCATTTGAAAGCAGCAAAGATCTTGTCCTCAATGCAAAAACTTATGGTAAATATTTTGTATTCTATTTGTTAAAACCCGAAAGTTAATGTTGTCTGGCTTCACACATGTTACATTCTCCATTTAAATAAAAGATAGTTCACCATTATATTGATTGATTGATCACTGTAAAATGTTGCATATAGGATTTGAAGTGGTCGATAAGGGATGTTGTGGAGTGGGAAGGAACAATGGGCAGATAACATGTCTTCCACTTCAACAGCCATGTGAAGATCGTTCCAAATATATTTTTTGGGATGCTTTTCATCCCACTGAAGTAGCAAATATTCTGTTGGCAAAGAAATCATACAGCTCCAAGTCAAAGGCATTTGCTTATCCAATAAATATACAACAATTGGTTAGGTTCTAAGTAGTACAATTGTTTGGCCATTGTACGTTGTTGGAGTGCTTTTAGCTTCATTGGTTCTTGTTTATTCCTTTGTTTTTTTCTCTCTGAATTGTTATTGTTGTTGAATTTTAATGTGTTAAGGTCCTGTATTCAACATTCCTCTTGAAATGAGTCCCCTATAAATGAAATGTTCGTAAAATTTTAAAGTTTTTGGGAATTTTTCAAAAATATACCGTCCACAAAAATATATTGAACCCATGTAATCATATTTTCAGTTTATACTCCCATAGACTTTTTTTTCGCAATAATATTTATACACACAATATACAATATTAGTAAATAATAATATATACTTACGGTAGACAATGTATCAATCTTGTATAAAGTATATAATAGTTTAAGAAGTGTTTAAACACACTTTTACATAGTTATACAAATTTATATAATATTATACAAATTTAGACAAAACTGAGTTTCGTCTCCTACGGACATCAACAATATAATGAAACTCCATCCAAAATGAGTCAAATCTTCACTAATAGCTTCAAATTTTAAACACAACTTCAAAATGACATCCCCAATGAACCCCACGCATTATTTTGTCAAAAAATTCAACAAATTACAAGGCCAATTTGTGAGTTTGAAGGCTTTTAAAAACTCCAACAATGGAGTTTAATTTTTTTTTACTTTAATTCAGCCCATAATTTCTAAATCTATTATTTAAGGATTACATGTAAATCTAAACTAATTAGATAGAGCACAAAATGTAAATCAAAAACTTACATGTTCTTCTTTTAGAGGAAGCAGAAGACTTGAACGAACCGCAACTCGTAGTATTGGTCGTAGGTGGTTGTCATGATGTGTTATAGCAACCCCTTACACCACAGTCTAAACTCAAATTTCATTGTGTGAAGAGAGCGTGGAAAGATTTGAGAGTTCTATCTCTCATATCTTTATGTTGTATAGAGTATGTACACTTTTATAAGAAACTATTAGGGTTAGAGTAAATACTGAAATTATAGTGTTTACCCTAATTGGATTTTATAACGTCCCTTATAGGTGGACTCTTATTTACAACATCTTGTACTAAAACATAATAGGAGTGCTCATCTTTTATGAGAAACATAATGATGCAATTCAAGTTTCATCAAGGTCACTCCCAAGTAGTCAAGCTCGGGACTTCCAAGCCTAACAAGGGCTATTCATGAAGATAGAGGTGCTTGAGCACACCTGGATGCCAAAGAGGGGATTTCATGCCTTGATGATTACTTGAGAAGAAGGAAATGAGGCCTAGTTTGTAATGTAGGGCTATATTTATTATTTTTACTCAAAGAGCCACTTTTGGGCTACTTTTGTAATAAATTAGCCTAAACTATAAATAGTGAGAATATCTCACTTTGAGTCTTAATTTTTAATGATCATAGACTTTTTTTCTCTTGAGAGAATTGAGATCTTGGTTGAAGCTTTTGTTGGTACTTGCTTGAGAAGGGAATTGCAAGGTGAATTCAATTCCCTTGAAGTTCCCTCGATAGTTTAGGTGCTTGAATGATAGTCTTTCAATTGAAGGTTTTGATATCCTTATCATGATTATCAATTGAACTCCTTACTTATTTCTAGCTTTTATGTTCTTATTCCTTGTTTTTAGCTTAGGGTTTCAATTTCATAGGTAGGTTTATATCAATTGGTATCAAGAGTTTATCTTAGATTTGTTTCCACAAATCTAGTCTTGGAATTTGATATTAACCAAAAAAATCTGAAATTTCTTTTTGTTTAATGTATTGTTTTTTATTCTAGATTCTTGTTCCCTAGTATCATTTAAGTCTAAATCTAATTTTTCAAATCATTTCAAGTTGTGGTGAAGATTCTACCATGGAAGAGTTTTAAAGCTTTGAAAACTTGAAGAAATTCAAGTGGGTCTTATTGATTCCGGATAAATTCAACCTTATTAGTGATTGAGATTTGTTCCCTAGGTCTAGAGGGAGCTAATCCTAAAATTTGGAGTGTTTTGGTGAAATTTTGAAGAAGGGTTCTGTTTTGGGTGTTCTTGAAAATGTTCAAGTGTTCTTGAAAAAGAAGATTATAAAAAGAGTACATTTGATATTCAAGTATTCTTGATTTGTTGGCAAAAAGAGTTTATTGGGTCCACAAGTGGAAGTTTTTAATTAAAAAAATGAATTTGAAAAAAAGCATTCACGTGGATTGCCACGTCAGCACAACGACCAGTCAACTGCCAACACAGCAGCTGATTGCTGCAACTTGCCCACTCAACCCCCTGCACGCGTGTGCAGTACAACTTCAGAGAGGGGTGCATTTTTAGCACCCCAAAATTTTTCTAAGTGTTAGGAAAATTTTCAAGACCCAAAAGTTTTTCTAAGTGTTGAAACTTTTCAAGACCTCAAAAAAATTTCTAAGTATCAAAAAATTTCCTTCTTCTATACACTTATTCCTCTTCATCTTCTTCTAATTTCTTTGATTCTTACTACTAATTAACAACAAGTAATTCTTTCTATTTCTTGTTACTTAGTTCTTCAGTCCGAATTTTTTTCTTGCCATTTTTTTTCTCTTCAACTTTTCTTGCTTATTTTTGTTGAAACTTCTTGGCTCTTGTTCGTTAGCTTTGAGCATTTTTTCTAGAGTCAAAAAAGAATCTATTATTGACCACAAGTAGAGATTGGACCCTTGCAACTCATCGGATTAAACAAGTTTCAACATCGGTCGAATCAATTGTGAGATCACTCAAAGGTATGTACCCTCGAGCGACTTGTGAGGTCATTTACTAACTACTAACTTATTTGCTTGTTTTATTGAGTGTCTTTTAATAGGTACTATGTCAACGGAGGGGAATAATCGAGTTTCTAACGAGAAATCAATATTTGTGGATGTGATGAGGATTTTATCCGACTTAACAAAAAGAATGGGCTTCGTAGAAAATGATATAAGGGAGATGTCACCTTGAGTCTTCTTTGAGGGACACACAAGTGGGATAGCTCATCGAGAATCTTCTCAAACCATCTCCCCCACTACCTTCCATCACTTATATAGTCCATCTCCTCAAATGGCTACCCCAGCCACTCTTGGACTTCCCACTCAACAAAATCCTACTAATCCAAATATCAACCTTAATCCCATTCTAACCCCACAAGTCTATGGACAACCAAACCTTCCCAATCCAAATACACCACTCCGAAATGAAACTCTAAGAGCCAATGATCCACATGATGATCTTGACGAGTATGACAAAAACTATGAAGAACAAATGGAGAGACAAGGGGAACAAGGGTGGTTTGAGAATAGAGGGGGCGGTAGAGGAGGTAGATTGCAAATGCACATGCAACGGGAAAGACATGGCAGTCATCGAGACCGTGGAAATCAAGAGTTCAATTATGGGAATGATCAATATAGTGACCATGGGAACTATGGAGGTTGTGATCATAGGATCAAATCCATCAAGATCACTCTTACAAATTTCAAAGGTACTATTAATCCCGAAGAATACCTCAATTGGTAAACTAAACGCGATCGAATTTTCAAAACTAATGACATAATCGAGGTGAAGAAAGCTACCTATGCTATTAATCAATTTGAAGGGTTTGCTTTGACTAGGTGGGAATCCATAGTAAGAGGTAGAAGGGATATGGGAGTCTATGTCAACTCTACTTAGGAAAAATTGAAAATAATCATGAGGAGAAAGTAAATCACCGAGCGGTACAAGCAAGATCAGCTCAAAAAGATCTTTACATTGGGGCAAGGATTCTAGAGCATTCAAGAGTATTATGATGAGTTTCAAACTTTGAAAATGAGGGTTGAATTTGTATAAGAAGAAGCTTATGCCACTACTCGATTTAAGGACGGATTGAACAAAGAGATTGCTTCTCAAATTCGCCTTCACAAGTATCCAACACTAGATGAAACAATTAAAGCGGATATTGAAGTAGAGGCGGGACACAAATAGGATGAACAATCCAACCCAAAAGGGTTCTCAAACTCATCGGGTAAGGGAAAGAAGGTTGGAACTTCTTCCAATTGGTCTAAATCCAAAGACACAAGGCAAGAATTCAAGAAACCGCTTGAGAAGAACCCCGCACAAAAGCAGAATATTCCAAAGCGTGTACCAAAAGAAGGAGGTAGTAAGCCGCTCCAATGTTTCAAATGTCAAGGTTGGGTCATAGAATGAGTGAATGTCCTAATAGAAAAGATTTTGTGATAAAAGAAGAAATTCCTTGTCCCGTGGATGAGGAAGAACATGTGGGTAATTGTGATGATCCCCAAGGTAAAGATGATGACTTTAGGAACGATGAGAAGTTTGCACAAGAAGCCTTGGAACAAGAAGGGGATATCACCGTTCTAAATTATGTTGCAAGAAGGGTCATGATTAGACAAGCTATGGATGATCCAACCAATGGGAAAACCTCTTCCATGCCAAATGTCTAATCAAAGGTAATGGATGTGTTATAATTATGGATAGCGGGAGTTGTGCCAATGTATCTAGTACTACTTTGGTAAATTTCTTGAATCTTCCAACTACAAAACATCCCAATCCCTACAAACTTCAATGGCTTAATAAATATGGGGAGTTAAAAGTGCAAAAATGAGTGTTGATTAAGTTCAAAGTGGGGGATTACTGCGATGAGATGATGTGTGATATGGTTCCAATACAAGCTTGTCACTTACTAATTGGAAGACCTTGGCAATTTGACCATATAAATAGACATGATGGAAGAACCAATAGGTACTCGATGTTGTTACATGATCATTGGTACCTTTTTCAACCAATGACACTTTTGCAAGTTGGGGAGGTATATCAAAAGATGATGGAACTTAAGGAGAAAGGAAAGGGTGAGGGAGAAGGAAGTAGCACAGAATTTTCCAAGGAGGGAGTAGTGAAACAAAGGGAGTCTAAGGGAAAGGACAAAGTGGCCCTCTTGTCAAATTATAAGGAGATTAGGGAGGAGGTGGAGGAACAAAAACCGGTGATCCTTATCATGCATAGGGATTACTCCTTACTTACTAATAAACTAAACTCTTCTTTTCCTACCTCTATTTCTTATCTTTTACAGGATTATGAGGATGGATTTCCCGAGGAACTCACAAGGGGATTGCCACCTCTTAGAGGAATAGAACATCAAATAGACTTTATCCTAGGGTCCCAATTGCCAAACAAGGCAGCTTATTGAAGCAACCTGTAGGATACAAAAGAACTTCAAAGGAAAGTTGAGGAACTCCTAGCTTAAGGCATTGTGAAAGAAAGCACGAGTCCTTGTGTGGTGCCAGTCATCTTGGTTCTAAAGAAGGATGGGACTTGGAGAATGTGCATGGATTATCGAGACATTAATAAGATAATGGTAAAGTATCACCATCCCATACCTCATTTAGATGACATGCTTGATGAGTTGAATAGTTCTTGCATCTTCTCCATGATTGATCTTAGGACTGGTTACCATCAAATTCGAATGAACCCGGTGATGAGTGGAAAACTTCATTCAAGACCAAGTTTAATCTATATGAATGGTTGGTGATGCCTTTTGGTCTCACTAATTCTCCTAGAACTTTTATGCATTTGATGAATCATGTGATGAAGCCATTGTTGTTTATTTTGATGATATCTTAGTGTATTGTAAAACCATGGATGAGCATGAGGCCCATTTGAAATGTGTGTTTGAGGTACTTTGTCATGAACAATTGTATGCTAATGTGTCAAAATACTCATTTTGTGTTGATGAAGTTGTGTTTTTGGGTCTTGTGGTGAGCTCAAGGGGCGTTGAAGTGGATGAATCCAAGATTGACGCCATTAGAAATTGGCCAACACCTACATCTATAGGAGATGTTTGAAGTTTTCATGGGTTGGATAGTTTCTATAGGTGGTTTGTCAAGGGCTTTAGCACTATAGCCGCTCTCTTGAGCGAGGTAATCCGAAAGGATAAACCTTTTTCTTGAAGTGATAAGCAAGTGAAGGCTTTTGAGTCCTTAAACGAATTGCTTAGCTTCGCACCATTGATAAGCAAGCGAAGGCTTTTGAGTCCTTGAAGTTGAATGTGATGATAGCAAACTAGGTATTACTGCCATTTTAATGCAAGATCAAAAACCAACTGCCTATTTTAGCAAAAAGCTCAAAGGTGCAACTTTGAATTATTCTACTTATGATCTTGAATTGAATTCTTTAATTCATGGATTGGGTAATTGGAGACATTACTTGTGGCCTAAAGAGTTTGTGATTAGAACCGATCATGAGTCTTTGAAATATCTTAGGGCCCAAGGAAAGTTGAACAAAAGGCATCCCAAATGGATTGAATTTTGTTGAAACCTTCCCTTATGTGACTCATTATAAAAAGGGAAAGGATAATGTTGTGGCGGATGCCTTGTCTAGAAAACATGTCTTGATCAATACTTTATCTTCTAAATTGTTGGGTTTTGAATGCTTAAAGACATTGTATCCCAAGACCCCATATTTGCTAAAATCTTCCAAGATTGTAAAGAATGGGAAAGGGAAAGGTGGCTTCGGTATAGATCTTCTATTACTTATTCAAAGTTTGATGGTTTCTTGTTCAAGAATAAGCGACTTTGTTTTCCCATGAGCTCTTGGAGGGAATTCTTTATGTGGAAGGCACATGATGGGGGATTAATGTGTCATTTTTGTATTGATAAGACCTTAGAAATTCTTGAGGAACAATTTTATTAGCCTAAAATGAGTAATGATGTTGCTAGATTTTGTGGCCAATGTGTTGAATGTAGAAGTGCTAAATCTAGACTTCTTCCCCATGGTTTGTATACCTCTCTCCCCACCCCTCAAAGGCCTTGGCTTGATATTTCTATGGATTTTATTTTGGGTTTGCCAAGGACTAAAAAGGAAAATGATAGCATTTTTGTGGTTGTTGACCTATTTTTAAAGATGGCTCATTTTATTGCATGTCATAAATATGATCAAGCTTCTCATGTTGCATCTTTATTTTTTGATAATATGGTCAAGTCGCATGGTATTCCCAAGACCATTGTGAGTGACAGGGATCATAAGTTCCTTAGTCACTTTTGGAATGAATTGTGGGATAGACTAGGTACTAAATTTTTGTTTTCTACCTCTTGTCACCCACAAACCGATGGCCAAATTGAAGTTGTGAATAATACCTTAAGTTCTATGCTTTGAGCCATCATGAATGGAAAGTTGACTCTTGGGAAGAAAATTTGCCTTTAGTTGAGTTTGCTTATAATAGAGTTATTCATAACACTATTAGCATATCTCCATTTGAGGTTGTTTATGGTTTTAACCCACTAACCCCTTTAGATATCACCCCTTTATCCCAAGATGTTGTTTTGAGTTTATATGGAAATAAAAGGTCTGAATATATTAAGACATTGCATGAAAAGGTGCGAATTCACCTTGAGAAAAAGAATCAAGACATGGCCAAGAAAGCAAACAAAGGTCGTAAGAGAGTTGTGTTTGAACCGGGAGATTGGGTGTGGGTACACTTTTGCAAGGAGATGTTTCCAACCAAGAGGAAGACAAGGTTGATGCCAAGAGTTGATGTGCCATTCCAAGTGCTAGCAAGGATCAATGATAATGCCTACAAGGTTGACCTTCCATCCGAGTATCAAGTACACAACACTTTCAATGTTTGTGATCTCTCACTCTTTGATATTTGTGATGGTGATCCTTTAAATTTGAGGATAATTTATTTTCAAGAAGGGGAGAATGATGCAATACAAGTTGCATCAAGGTCACTCCCAAGTAGCCAAGCTTGGGACCTCCAAGCTTTACAAGGGCTATTCATGAAGATAGAGGTGCTTGAGCACACTTTGATGCCAAAGAGGGGATTTCATGCCTTGATGATTGCTTGGAAAGAAGGAAATGAGGCCTAGTTTGCAAAGTAGGGCTATATTTGCAATTTTTACTCAAAGAGCCACTTTTGGGCTACTTTTGTAATAAATTAGCCTAAACTATAAATAGTGAGAATAGCTCACTTTGAGTCTTAGTTTTTAATAATCATAGACTTGTCTTCTCTTGAGAGAATTGAGAGCTTAGTTGAAGCTTTTGTTCGTACTTGTTTAAGAAGACAATTGCAAGGTGAATTCAATTTGCTTAAGGTTCCTTTGATATTTTAGGTGCTTGTTTGGTAATCTTTCAATTGAAGGTTTTGATATCCTTATCATGATTGTCAATTGAACTCCTTACTTGTGTCGAGCTTTTATGTTCTTATTCCTTGTTCTTATCTTAGGGTTTCAATTTTATAGGTAGGTTTATATCACATAGTGTCATCTCCTCTCTAAAATTATTTATTTAAGGAAGTAGACTGTGCATAGCTAATGTAATGATCCATCCTATCGTTATCAAATAATATGCAGAGATATGCAAGAATCTAAAAAATTTGTGTTAAAAATCTTGCATAGTAGTAATTATGAATGTGTTTAAATAGAATGCGGACTTAAAAATAGGTCAAAAGTGGACTTCCATAGGGTCCACCATAGCAGACCGGAGCCTCATCATAGCGGCTCGCCATAGCGAGAAGAGTCTCACTAAAGCAAAGCTCGCGAGGCAAAACTAGAGTTTTATGTATACAACCTCAAAACTCTATTTCAAAAAGGAGTATTTTTTCTAAAAAATCCCAGAGTTGTTCTAATCCTAGGAAAGCAAGAAAAAAAGAGAAATGCTCTCAAAAATGGCTCGATTCCTCCCACTACTCACGATGATTCTCCCTCCAAATTTCTGGAACAAGAACAAGAAGCAAGTTGCACGCGCTGTAGCAGCAGCTCGACGAGGTAGGTTATGGTTTAAACTGTAGTAAAGACTTTGATTTAGTAAACATGAATATTGTTTAGAGATCAATGGAGACAACATGGTTAGGCCTTCAAGCACAAAGTCTAGATGAGAATTATTAGACTAAATTAATGAAAACTAGAAATCTGTGAATAAATGTAATGACTCCTCAGGTCATTTACATATTTTTGCATTTCTTGTACCGTTAGAGCTGGCCTGTATTGACTCCAAGTCATTTATGGCTTGCTTGGACCGGTAGTTTGGTGCCCGGGCCGTTTGTTTGGTCTTTTTGGCCGTTCCTTGTTTTAGAGCTTTAGGATTTTGAAATCATTGACTTCAGTCAACATTCTTGGTGAACGTGTTTGGAATCAAATTCTAACAATTTTTTTAGCTCTGGAGCATGTAATTTGGTCTAGTGAGACCTTTGGTCGAGATTCGAGAGCTTTTCAGCTTGGAATTCTCTCTAATTCTGTGTTTTCAGGCCAGTTGGGTTTGTTTGGTTGACTTTGGCCAACATTCGGAGAAGATGGCCTCGGATAGAAATTTCATCAGCGCTGTTAGCACTGGAATGCCGAGTTTGTGTTAGGTAGTTAGTTGGTTTGGGTCCCGGGTGATCCGGGCTTATTTCGGGTGTTTGCTTGGTGTTGGTTAGTGTTGACTTAGGTCAGCTTTCCTCCGAGAAAACCTCATATAGAAGTTTCGTCGATTCCATTGAGTCCGAAATATCGTTTCCACTCTAGTAGAATATTTGGTTTTGGAGTATCGGATTCTGATTGTGCCCGGAGTGCCCCATTGACGTTTTCAAAAGTTGCAGGTTTTTGGCTGTTGCATGTGCAGGCTTCAGGCCTTAATCGCGATCGTGAGCCTCGTCCCTCGCGACCGCTATGAAGCACCCGGTGCCCTGTTCTTCACGATCGCGTGATCGCCTATCGCGATTACTATGAAACCTGTCCTCCATTGTTCTTCGCGACCACGTGGCTAGCCTTTGCTATTGCGATGGTCTAGCCAGCTTGGTCCTTGCGACCGCGAGGGATCCCTTCACGATCGCGATGAAGGACCCCTGGGCAGTATATAAGTCCCCAACTTCGTCTTCGTCACTCTAAAAACCAATTTCTCCATTGATAATGGATCCAAGCTCGTCTAAGCATTGTTTTGACTCAACTCTTGGTGTTGGGGTTCAATCTTCTTGGCCTTTATAGTTCCTCCATCTTTATTTGTGAGTTTTATCCGCATAAATCCGTTAAATTCATCCCCTTTGATTCTTAATTTGTTCTTAAAGTGGCTGGCTGTTTTGAGCCATTTCCCCTGGTTAGATTTCTTCTTACTCTGAGCATGCACACTTAGGAGTTTGGTGATCATGGTGCGCTCTTCCGTTTTCAGTTTTGGGTTGCTGGGCTCACGGGACCGCCGGTGACCTGAATTTTAACCCAGTTATTTATATAGCATTATGAGTATCGTTAGTCTTATTTTGATGTATAGATTATTGTAGTGATAGTAGTTTTGCAATTTGAAGCTTTTCAGAGCAGTTCGAGCCTGGACGATGCCGTTCCCGCAGCTAGTCATTGGATGACAGGTAGGTTATGGCTTTCCCTACATAGACTCTACATATATAGGCTATAACTACATTAATTAGTATCCTTGGGTGGGTTGTTTTAGGTTGGTACCTTGATGAACGCTCAAATCGTGCTCTCCAAGTAGGAGGCAACGATGATCGTGCAGCAAAACAAAATTTATAAACCCAACGAGTGTCGGGGTCATACCCAAGTGACTTGGGGTAGCTAAATATCGATTGTAATGAATTGAGTTCAAAGTGAGAGTAATTTCTCAAAACAACAAATAAAAGTATGGGGGAATTGGGATGTTGTCACTACAATCATAATTCAATTAAAAAGCAATAAAACTAAAGCGGGTGTACCAAGTTGACTAGACGACTAGGGATGCATATCCAATGGTGCTTTAGTTATGGGATAGGGGGATTATCAATTCATACTTATTCTCAATTAGTGACATGAATAGCATTGGTCATGAGTAAGAATTTCTTATCTCTCGATCAACAATCTTATATTCGATGATCTAAGTTAGAGCATCATCGATTTGATCACTAAACAACCAATCTACGCTTAGGGAGGTCACACTATCTATAGCTTAGACCATTAAATGAGAGAATCCGTCGATAAGAGCTATCTCTAGCCTCAAATCTGAGTGGAATCCCAAGTTCCCACTAGTAATTTCACATCCGAAACCATGAAATCCTTTCTCAAGCAATAACATTGTCAAGTAATGAAAATTAATGTTTGCAACCACCAATTTTAGGATTAAAACTTGGTGAAATTACTAGACCCATGTCAATTAATCAATTATAAGTAAGAATAAATAACACCCACACCCATTTGTTAAGCACCCATCACCAATACACCCCTAGACAAGAGAATTTAGCCAATCATAGTAAGAGAGAAAGAGATACCAGCTAGGTAATTCAAAATCTCCCCCGTTAGAGCTGAATCTCAAGTTCTAGCTTCAATTTGAGTACACAAGTGTTAACCAAGAGAATTAGATTGAAACTCTCTTCTCAATGGAGGTGAAAAACTTAGTCTCAAAGCAAGAAGTTCTTCAGAATATTTGGAATGATAAAAGTTATTTACAATTATGCCTAAATAGGCCTTTTATAGTTTCCCAAAATGTCACTAAAAATTAGGACAAAAATGCCCTTCGGGAGGTGTGCGATGCGATGTACGGTTTGCACATTATGATGTGCGCGTCGGACACTGCCTCCGATTAAACCAGTGACTTCAGCTAGAATTGGTAGCTCTTAGCGAAAGAGGTGCGATTCATACCTCAAGATGTTTGCGTCGCCCAGTGACCACACTCCTTGACAGACTCTTCAGTGAATTTTGCAGCTTGTGCAGAGGAGGTGCGGTTCGCACCTCGGCATGTGCATGTCGCACGACCACTGCATCTCCGATCAGAATCTTCAGATTTACCTAACACTTCACACTTCACTCCTTTTGAGCTCTTTTTGGGTCAATTTCCTTGTTTATCATCATCTATCAAAAGTACCTGCATAGACATCAATAAAGGCCATAAGAACCTCTAAATCTATTCAAAACATAGCAATAATTAATGGATATAGGCTCAATAAGTTGGTAGATTACTGACTTATCAAACCCCCAAACTTGAACTATTGCTTGTCCTCAAGCAAGATACTCACAAGGTAAGGAATGAATTATGCTTTAAGCTCAATCAAGGCACAAAAGACTACTCTACACTTAAAATTAAGAAAAAAATAAACAAAAGACTCAAACAACTGACTCAACTACTATGCTCATCTCAAATTGGACCACCACAAATTCAAGGCAATTGATCAATTCAAAACCTTTTCCAAAATGACATCATTTCTCATTCAAAATCAAGGCAATTTGGTCATTTAAAACAAGATATTTAAGCTTATCAAGTCATTGGCATGGACCATCAAGGTTTGCCTCGAGATTTGCCATATAACTTGTCTCATTCATTCCCCTCAATTGAAATAGAGACTCTATATTTCAATTCGAGTGCATGATGCCACTCACCACGAGAGAGAATTTCACTTATAATTATTCAATTCACAAAACACGGGATTATAGGAGAACCAAGAAGACACTCACTCTCTCAAGGAAGTTCAAGTGCATACGCGTCGAACCATAGGCTTTCCCTTCATGTATATCGCCACTAATGTAGGGTAGCCAATCTCGGAATCACCAAGGACTTGCGGGTTACGATGTTGGCTAGGGCTAAGGTGAGTATATTATTTGGATCAAGTGACTACACCTCCCTAATGCTCTTTGTTCTCATTTCGAACACCGCTCAGATTTTTCTATTTCAACTTCACCTTATTTCTTCCTCACACACCTCAAGATTTCTCTTTTTTACTCATGATTATTCAGATTCCTTATACCACCTTCACTTGGTAGCACCTATTTTTGCTTTTCAATTTGCTCATTGGATTGAGATTTTGGAGAAATTTTCAATTCAAAATTAAGGTGCTACCTTACACTTGAAGTGCACTTATTTTCTTCTCCTTATTTGATCACATCTCCCCCAAACTTAGGCATTTGCCTATGTTATCTTTTGTTTCCCCCCAAAACTTAAACTTTTAGCCTATATTTCATTTTTAAGCAATTAGGAAGGATGGGTGCCAAAATAGAGGTTCCAAAAAGGTCAAGGTGTTAACAAGGTTCCAAAGAACGGTCACAAGCACAAAGAAGTTCACTAGGATTTGATGTCATGGAAGTCATTTGGGTGAAGTGGCTATCAAAAAGGGCCTAAGGTCATCTTCCAAGCTAGGTCACACCTAGAATTTTTCCTTGAATCACATTCGGGGCAAGTTTTAGATGACACTTATGCACAAGAATTAAGGTAAAGCCTCACCACACAAGGAATCATGCCACAAGACTTCTTTCATTAGTCTCACAATCAATTGGGGCAAATGATTTTTGACAAGCTATTCTGAGTTCATTACACACTCATTTGTGAGCCAATCAAGCCAAAGCGAGAGTGTGCAAGTCATGACAAGAGAATGCTTTTCCTCAAAAATTCATTTCCCTTCTTCCTTTTATTTTTAAAACAATTTGCCACGAGAAATTTTTCAGTGGGCTCATTTTGAGACAAAAGCAACTACGGACTCAGTTTTAAACTAAAACTTGGCATTTTCCCTTAAGAAAGTCGCCTCTCAATCTATCAAAGGGAAACACCAACCAGGTTCAACATATAAGCAAAAGAAAAGAAAAAGAAAATAATCAAAACTCTTGCTCCTTGGGAAATAACTGTGGTATTAAGAAAACCCTCGAAGTTTATTTCTAAACTACTATTAACAAGGCGACATCCGAATTGCGTGCTCATGATTCATTTAACAACAAGCCTCAGCATAGTCCTTTAGCGCATTTGCAAAGCACGGGTAGTAGGACAATGGATCATGTAAGACCAACCCAATGACATAATCTCAATCAACAACAATCAAGTCCGGCAAGGGCACAAATAAGCTCAAGGTAAAACAAAACATAAAACAAAACATAATAAAAATCACAATCATCCAAATATGCCCGACAAGGGCCAAAATAAAATCTATCAAAATATCAATAAGGCGCAACAAGGGCAATAAAATGTCTCAAACCCACTCACGGGCACCAACAAAAGCAAGTAAAGCCACCCTTCCCCATAAAAGGAGCATTGCCCGCAATACAAATAGTGAAATGGGATGAGGGTGGAACTCCCTAGAGGCCTAGTCCTCCTCATCATCATCATCAGTAGTTGTTTCCTCATCAGAGGCTCTCTCACTCGGGCCAGCGCCACCCTTTCGAGAGTGTGCAGAAAGTGTGGAGTCATGGAGAGCCCTCTGAAAAGCCAGTTCTTGATTATCGCCAAATTTTTGATCCTCATTGCCAGGCAATACCTCATCCGCATAGGCTGCAAACAAACTATCCAAGGTACTAGGAATGGAACGAGGTGGAGGTAAGGTGGTCATATATACTTCTACCACCAGAGCTTTACCTTTCCCTTTTCGAACATCTTCCTGTAATGTCCTGATTGACCCCTCAATGACATCGAACCTCTTGCGTAGTGAGTTCAAGCTATCCACCACCTCCTTTACTGCACTCTTAACAACCTTGTTTATCATTACGGGTAGTTTGGATGCTAGGTTAGCAATCTGCTTCTCATGGTTATGAGTTTTGTCAACCATGTCCTGAAGGCTTATTTTGGTCATCGAGGGGGCTGAGGCATGTGTACGTGCTTCAGAAGTAGCCCTGGAGGGAGATGAAGTATCTGCCTTAGCACCAAGCTCATCATTGTCAACCCCTCTCGATTGCTCAACCCTTTGCTTCTTAAACATGGGGGTGTCCCTGTCTATTTTCCTATCAAGGTCGATAGTCCCAATAGCATGAGTGAATTTATTGCAACTAAGGGTAGGTAAAAAGCTTGGTGATCAGCACCGGGAAGGGGAAGGAGTCATTTCCTCGACGAGATTTTCTCCTTATCACCATAGCCGCTATTTCCCCAAAGTTCACATGTTCCCTCTTTATAATGGCCGCAATTAGAATATCCCCCTCCTGGGTTATCTTCTGATCATTTTGGGAAGGCAAGAAATGGTTGCGAATAAGATTATACCAAAGACGAGCTTCGAAGATCAGCGACCTTCCTGGAATATTTCCCCCCATAGTAGACCAAAGGGGGATATCTTGAGCAATGACGGGGGCGGTCTCTTGATATGGCTTTAAGTCAGCCATCAACTTATCCATAAGTGTTGGTGCAGGGTCAATTGGGTGTCCCCAATATATAGCATTGATGGCAGCGTGGGTGATGCTAACTTTATTGCCCCTGACTATAACTGAATCTAGGTTGGGAAATTTCTCCACAGGCCCTCTGTATCCTTTGGAGTACTGTGTAGCCTGATAAGCTGTAAAGAATTCCCGCATAATTTTCTTATAGTACCCGCCGGGTACATCCTAAAAGTGGTGCCACTGTCGTTCAACAAATTGCTGGTGCATGTTAGGTAGCTCATCTCCGACCTCTCCCAAGTTAAAACTTTGATCCTCATTGAAGCCTCTACCTTTGTCACGCTTGTAGAAGGTTTTCATGCCCTCTACCCCAAAGCAGAGCCTTTCCTCTTCAGCAGCAGACCTTTGCCTAGGTTGGCTTCTTGTGTTTCGCCTGTCTGAAGACATATTCTGTATACAGAGATTGTGAGCCAAAAACAAAAACAAAACCTAAGAAGAAGTTAGCAAACTACAAAAGATGGAATGTAACTAATTAGAAAAACAAAGTAGGTGAATGTCGGCTTGTGCGGACCACATGCGAAATGCACCAGAGAGAGTGTGCGTCGCATGTGCTATTGCACAAGAAGGCAAAATCCTACAGGGATTTTCCGTGGAGGTGCAAAGCTGGTGCGATTCACACCATCAGAAGTGCGTGCCGCACCTAGCGTCGCCCATCAGATCAGTGACCTACTTTTTCTTTTAAACATGGTGCAATGCCTCATGCGACTCGCACATCAAGATCTATGCATCTCATGCGAAGAGCACAAAGACACAATTGGAATTTTTGGTTCCTTGTGTTCTTGTGAATTCCGCATGTGATTCGTAGAGCAAGATGTGCTTAGGAACTAGGCACCATGCAACAACCCAATCAATATTAAACAAGGGAGACAAGGTATCTCATGACTATAACTTCCGGGTACTCTGGCTTCCCTGGTTTTTCATTGACACAATAACAAGCAAGAAAGGACCTCAACGGCTTCCCTTAAGATGGACGTTACCCCGTCTATCATTGGGAACATCAAGTCCTCTCTTGCACAATGGACACCCACAAATTCAGCAATAATTATCCCCTCCCAGCATAAAATCATACACCCCCAAATAGAATGCTCAACAAAACCCATGGGTATACAATCAGCAAAATTCAGCCTTCATAATAAATTTTCAATAAAAACCTCATGACAAACAATGATTTGCCCTTAAGAATGACATCACCCAATCTATTATCGGGCCAAATCATTCGTTCATCGCGAGTGGGTTACTCAGACTTCACCCTAACACATAGTTCAAGGCTGAAAATCACTACCAATCACCATGAATTAACAAAGTTAAAGTTCTACCAAGTTGGAAGTAAGCAAAATCATCAATTCAACTTGAAATTGGGGACCCAAAATTTTTGAATCTCACCCAAAACCAACATGCTAATTCTACTAAGCATGCTTAACAATATGAGTTCCGAACCATCATAAAAACAAGTATTTAACGTCGGAGAACTTACCATAAGTAAAAATTACGAAGGGGGGAGTGAAAATTGTAGCTTTTTGTTCTTCAACAATGGTGACCCACGAAACCTTCTTGGAGAGTGACGGCGGTGATGGTGGTGGAGTGGTGGAGATGGTTGGGTGAAAGAAGGAGAAGATTTTAGGGAAGTTTGAGGGTTTTGGAGAAAGTTTTTGGGAGAATATTTTTAGAGTTTGAGGGAAAAGATGGTGGAAGAAGAAGAGAAGAGGCAGTTTTAAAAGAAAAAGAAGAAGAAAAGTTGGCCGGGTCATTTCCTGATCGGGTTGGTCAATTAAAATTCAAACTTATAGCTTGTGTGCCATGACATGCGGTTCACACTAGACAATGTGCAGCCGCATGGCTTATCACACATGCTCATTTTTCTCCCCTGGATTTGCCCAGGCATCTGTTTCACCATGCGACGGAGGTGTGGCGCGCACTTGGGCTCGTGCGGTCCGCACGGCCCAGCGCACGTCACCTCTAAATTTTCAAATTTCCTTCAGGCACCCTGATTTGGACTGCGATAGGCTGTGAAATGTGCACAACTGCTTGTGCAGTTTGCACAGTCCACCGCACGACCCCTTTTTGCCCTGCTTTTCCTTGTTCATTTTTCCATCCATGCATTCCCTACAAAAATACCTAAAACAACAAAAGATAACCAAAAACAAATAAAGAAACTTTGGTTGTCTCCTAAGCAGCGCTTGATTTAACATCGTAGCAGCACGATACTACCTCAATCAATCATTCTTTGGGTTTGTGATGATGTCACTAGGCAATGTCCCTTTCATTCTCGGGTTTATTTGGCTTGAGAGGTGGTTCATTTGGGCCTCAAGATGCTTGATTGAGGCTGAGTGGGAGCTCATAATTTGGTGAAGTGTTGAGACCTCACTCTTTAGCTCGCTCACTCTAGTATTTGTGGTGTCCACCTTCTTAAGAACCAAGGACAACATGTCCTCCAACTTGGAATGGCCGGGGTTGCTTGTGCCCGATTGGTAGAGAGGGTCCGCCTTGTTCGGAGGGATGTAGGGATTTGAACTCCAGTGATTGAAACAATCACCATCCTTGTCCCTATCCCGCTAATTTCCATCTCTTTCTTTGTCTCGAATCCAACCTTGGTTCTCCTTCCTCGGGCAAATAATACCTAGGACGAGAACCCACTGACACAAAACATAGATTTCCATCAACCACAGTCATGAGCTCATCATCACTAGCTTTGATTTTTGGTGTACTCACTCCATTCACTGTCTTAACACCACCAGCTCCCATCACATGCTTTGCCATCAAATAAATTTGCATCATCATTTTGGCTATTGTCTCATCTCGCTCCTCCTCATTTTTTCTTGTTTCATTAATCAAGATGGATGAGGGTCCTCCCAAAGTTAGCACATCCGCTTCTCTTGTGTGCCAAGCTTGATTGGTCTTTGTCATTCGCTCTAACAAAATCGAGGCAATGGGAAACTCTAAGTCCATCAAGGTACTCCTCCAAGATTACTAGACACTGACTTATTCATAAAGTTCAAGGATCTATATAAGATTTGTAGCAACACATTATTTGACAACTCATGATTTGGACACAAGAGAAGCTTCTTTTTAAATCTTAGCCAAACCTCATGTAACAGCTCATCCCGGAGCTGCCTAAAGTTGGTAATCTCATCTTTTAGCTTCATCATTTGAGAGGGAGGAAATAATCTCGATGTAAATGCCTCAACCAACTCGGCCTAAGATATGATAGATTCATTCGAAAACTCTTCCAACCATGCCGTAACTTCCCCCGTCAAGGAAAAAGGGAATTGGCACAATCGGATGGACTCTTGGGAGATATGTTAAAAGATGAACGGTTGACAAATCTCCACAAAATTTTGAATATGATGGTTGGCATCTTCATGTGATGCCCCACCAAATAGACCCTTCATTTGGATTAAGTGGATCATGGTGCTAGTCATATGCAAGACAACATTTCCCTCCGTGGGGGGTAGGCAGATTGCACCTACACCCCGTTGCATCATAGGCTCAGCCTCATCGGCCTCCATGAAGCTGTCAACACTCTCGTTGTCATCGGCCTCATTCATAGGCTAGCCTGTTCAATCAAGGACAAACAACAAACAAAAATCAAAGGAACAAGTACTCTCAATGTGATTTCAAAACAACAATAAAAAATAGCAAACAACTCAAGTCCCCGGCAACGACACCATTTCTGATAAATGCTCAAATCGTGCTCTCCAAGTAGGAGGCAATGGTGATCATACAACAAAACAAAATTTATAAACCCAACGAGTGTAGGGGTCGTACCCAAGGTACTTGGGGTAGCTAAATATCAATTGTTATGAATTGAGTTCAAGGTGAGAGTAATTGCTCAAAACAGTAAATAAAAGGATGGGGGAATCAAAATGTTGTCACTACAATCAAAATTCAATTAAAAAGCAATAAAACTAAAGTGAGCGTACCAAGTTGACTAGATGATTAGGGATGCATATTCAATGGGGATTTAGTTATATGATAGGGTGATTATCAATTCATACTTATTCTTGATTAGTTACATGAATAGCATTGGTCATGAGTAAGAATTGCTTATCTCTCGATCAACAATATTATATCCGATGATCTCGATTAGAGCATCATCGGTTTGATCACTAATCAACCAATCTACTCTTACGGAGGTCACACTATCTCTAGCTTAGACCCTTAAATGGGAGAATTCATCAATAAGAGCTATCTTTAGCCTCAAATCTGAGTGGAATCCCAAGTTCCCACTAGTAATTTCACATCCGAAACCATGAAATCCTTTCTCAAGCAATCGCATAGTCAAGTAATAAAATTAATGTTTGCAACCACCAATTTTAGGATTAAAAAATGGTGAAGTTACTAGACCCATGACAATTAATCAATTATAAGGAAGAATAATAACAACCACACCCATTTGTTAGGCACCCATCATCAATACACCCCTAGATAATAGAATTTAGCCCCTCATAGTAAGAGAGAAAGAGATACCAACTGGGTAATTTAAAATCTCCTCCATTAGAGCTGAATCTCAAGTTCTAGCTTCAATTTGAGTACACAAGTGTTAACCAAGAGAATTAGATTGAAACACTCTTCTCAATGGAGGTGAAAAACTTAGTCTCAAAGCAAGAAGTTCTTCAAAATATTTGGAATGATAAAAGTTATTTACAATTGTTCCTGACTAGTCCTTTTATAGTTTCCCAAAATGTCACTAAAAATTAGGACAAAAATGCCCTTCGGGAAGTGTGTGACGTGACATGTGGTTTGCATGTTGTGATGTGCTCATCGCACACTGCCTCTGGTTGCACAAGGGGAGCTTTGTGCGAAGGGGGTGTGGTTCACACCTCAGGATGTGCACGTCGCATAATGACCGCACCCCCTGACAGACTCTTCAGTGACTTTTGTAGCTTGTGCGGAGGAGGTGCGGTTCACACCTCAGCCTGTGCATGTCACACGGACACCACATCTCTGGTCATAATCTTCAGCTTTTCCTAACACTTCATACTTCACTCTTTTTGAGCTCTTTTTAGGTCCATTTTCTTGTTTATCATCATCTATCAAAAGTACCTGCATAAATATTAATAAAGGCCATAAGAAACTCTAAATCTATTAAAATCATAGAAATAATTCATGGATATAGGCTTAATAAGTTAGTAGATTATCGACTTATCTTACCCCAGACCTTGCCCGTCTTTTCTGTCCGTTTATTTCATACGCTGATTATAGTATTCGTGTAGTATTGTATATTACCCTTGTGGTCCTGTTTGGCCTTGTATTGACTCTGGAACATAGATGGTGGGTTATTAGGGAATGTCCGTGAGTCCCAGACATAGAGATATCCTATCCTTCTAGGCTGGTTATGAATATTGTAGAGCTGTTGAGCCTGTGCAGGGCCGGTAGGAGTGTTTGTGATCCGTTGGGCTAATTTATATTTGTGTGCAGGCATATCATCCATGAAAAAGGTTTTTCCCTGCATGTTTTATCACTATTTTGGCTTCGGGCCTGCTATAAATGACTTTCTAAACCTTGCATGGCCCCGGGGGCCATTTTTAATATAAATGATGATAAAATGGGATTTGGATGATTTCCTACTAATACTAATCTCGGATGGGCAGAGAACTAGACTTGATTTCCTACTGATACTCGGCTGGACAGAGCACTAGACTTGATTTCCTACTGATACTCGGCTGGGCAGAGCACTAGACTTGATTTCCTACTGATACTAAGCTCGGCTGGGCAGAGCACTACACTTGATTTTTATTACTGATTTAGACCCGGATACCATCTGGGCACCCTTTGAGAGGGTAATTGAGACTTTTATCACTGATTTAGACTCGAGTATACTTTGGGCACCCTTTGAGAGGGTCTTTGAGATTACTACTACTGTTTTAGACCCGATTGAATTCTGGGCATGTACTTCGAGGTTCTGATTCTCTGAGATTTTGCATTCATTACTATATGTGGTCAGGGATCTCTATGGGCCCTCCATTCTAGGACCTATACAAGGTCCTGAGCATGCTGGAGGAGGGGTATACGACGTAGTATGAGGTATAGCAGGAACATCCCACCATGGGTCCTCCTGCCTGAGTACCGAGGGAGGTGCATAAAGAGTTACTATTATCGGTTCCTTCACTATCATCTTCATGCATATTTCACTCAGATTCCACCCTTGTTTGTTGTGTGTTCAGTGTACGCTCTGATTTTATAGGAGACTGGAGGGTTTGTTTTCACCTGATTGCGTTTCTCAGTTGTATGGGCAACAGTTTGGACTGTAGGTAGATTATATTACTCATGTCATTTCATAGAGCTAGTTGTGGTCCTTGGTCCTGGTGAATTGGTATGTTTTTATTGGTGGAGGCTCTGAGGTTTGGGCTTGAGTATTGAGGGGCTAGTGAGTCCTATATCTTTGAGACTCCATTGTGTGTCCTCCTGAGCGGTTGTGATTTATCGAACATTGTTCCTCATATTGATTCTGAGTAAAAACTCTTGGTTCCTGGGGTTTAGTTATTCTATTCTAGGTTGTAAATTATGAGAATGATCCTGGTTTATGCTTATCTGGAGAGTTAGTGTTTCAAGTTATGTTTCTGTTATTTTATGGCTTCTAGTTGATTTTGTTGGATTGCTTTCCTTCTTCCCCTTCTTACTTGAGGTTACTGGTATACTGCCATATTCCTGATTCTCGCTCTATTTATTTATACTATTATTGCAAGGATCCCAGGTGCATCCTTCTTTCTTACAGCTGTGTTTTTGTGTTATGTATATCTTCTGTGCTAGCATTGTATGCTTATAACTCTTGGTTGTCTATTCTCCATGCTAGCTCCTTGTACTTTATCTATTGCTTCGATGACTATTTTCTTCCTATCTACTGCTTACTATTTTTATATCTTATATGCGCTCATTCGGCCAATGATGCCTACTGAGTACCCATTGTCTTGGTGCTCATACTACACTTCTGTATCTTTCTAGTGAAGATATTAGTTGAGCTTTCGCCATTGATAGTGTTGGAGAATCGTGTAGCTTTTGGACATTCGAGACTAGGGTGAGCGCCTGGCGGTCGGGGCTTGACCACATCTCATCTTTTGTACTGTTACTCTTTGTATATTCGGAGACAGTTGTACATATCTTTTGTTACTTCTAGCACTTGTATTCTATTCAGAAGCTTTGGTACTATCGATACCAAGTCTTGGAGTTGGTGTAGTCTCTTTATGTATATATTCGGGTTATTTGCTTCCGCATTGTCTATCTTTATATTCTACTTCCACTTTTTACTATTTATTGTGCATATCGGTTAGGTAGTATCCCATTACTAATCATTCTAGACTACGGGAATTGGTTCGCTTACTGGGGGGGTTGTAGGTATCATCATGGCCTTAGAAATCGGGTCATGACAGCTTGGTATCAGAGCTCTAGGTTTACCGGTGTCGTGGTACAGAAGCAAGTGTATACGTAGAGTCTCACAGATCAGTACGATGACATTCGTATCCTATCTGCGGGAGGTTACAGGGCATTATTAGGAAATGTTTTATCTTCTTTGCTCCTTATCGTGCGTTCCTGGCTCTATTGACTTCTAAACTTCAGTTGTTTCATTTCTTCTCAGATGCCTAAGATGAGTTCGACAGTGGTTGGTGTCGAGGCTTCTGTCCCTGTTGCTTCAGTGCTTCCGTCAGTGCTAGAACTTCAGAGTGAGAGTTTACCGTATCAGATAGAGGGTGTAGGGTTAGCCCAACCTTCGATTGGATTTAGAGCTACTCTAGTTCTTTAGGACACCGTGGCTAGGACTCTGAGTTCTCCAGTGGGTGTTTCAGTACCCGGTTCTTTGAGTGGTGCTTCAGTTAGGGTTGAGCTTCTAGTTCTTCAGTAGGGTTGTATGTCGGTATTGGACTATGAGGCAAGATTTCATGAGAAGGTTAGGTGTACTGCTAGGACTGTGCCTTCAGAGTTTGATAGAGTTCAAAGCTTTGTTGGAGGTTTCATTTCACTGCTTCATTTGGCGACCGAGCATTTGGTTACAGTTGGGGCTACATTCCTTCAGGTAGTGGATCATGCTTGGGCTATTGTGGGTTTATGCCATGAGGCTTATGGTGGTAGTGCTAAGAAATGTCATCGCCAGGACAGTTCTTGAGGTTCTCAGACTCGAGGTAGGGGATTTTCCACCAAAGATAGGTTGCACTGTTTCTTATCTTCCAGGCCGGTTTCAGTTGCTCCACGGGTTCTAGAAAGTGGTTGTGTAGGGAATGTTGATCTTAGTGGCCATGGTACAAGTCAGATTCTTTGAGATTTTCCTTCAGAGTGTGCAGGCCATGGTGGACGATCAGGCCCAGTGGGATCATTCCGTCAGGCTCCACTTGGTAAAGTTTGTTATCGATACAGGGAGCATGGGCACTTGGTAAGGGATTGCCCCACAGTCCCACTTTACAGTCAGCAGGGTCAGGATATCCAGCAGGGCTATGGTGGTTCAGGCATGCATCCGGAGTCGACAGGCACCGTACATCGGAGTAGGGCTTCTTAGGGTTGCTATAGTTATGGGGTGATTGGTCATTATTCTAGAGACTGTCCCCGTTGAGGGATGACAGAGCCTTTAGCTTTAAATACTCTAACTAGTGTCAGACACCGTCAGTCCGATGCCCCTCTTAGTAGGCCTGAGGTAGAGGTTCCTGATATCGTTGCTCTAGGTAAGACTTTTGTTACCTTTGGCTTGTGATAGTCCTGTTTGCGTGGTGATTCTTTCCCTTCTCTCATTTATTAGCTTATATGCCTACCTGCTACTTGTTTAGTTATTTGACTACCTGAGTGTAGTGTTTATGCATTGTTTTCTTGGTAGTTTATTCCTTAGTAGTGGATAGGGTGAGCTATCCTCGATAGGTGTTTACCCAGAGTTGTAGCTCGTGGGTAGTTCTTATTAGTCTATTTCTGGTTGGGTTTGTTTCCTGTTTCATTGTAAGTCTAGTCTTATATTAAGCTTTCCTTATTGAACGCTCCTAGATGGTATTTGCCTAGGCCATTTTCTAGCGTTGCTAGGAGTCCTTGTACTTGTTTGGTGTTACCGGTTGTTGTGCCAGAGTTTGAGCCTTATCTTTAGTTGGGAGGTATTGGTTATGCTAGCGTGCATAGATTGGCCTTGTTTTTCGGGTGATTAGAATCGACCCTCTTCATTTGGTTAGTTTAGAAGGTTGGCAGGCTTGTGGATCGTTCCCCTAATATCCCTCAGTTTCTTGTCTAGTTGAGTTGTCTTATTGTTTCCCCGATTCCAGTTGGACTGAATTTCAATTGTAGTTCTCTGGGTGAGTTTTTGATTTTGACATTGTAATTGGGTTTGGCTTTTGCATTTTCGACTGAGCGTTGACAGTAGCCTCGTGGCTGAGTTGTATTCATAGCATATTGGGTGAGTCGGGCATCCGACCCATTTTCTCTTGTTTTGTTAATTTTTGACAATGTAAGTATGGGAGCTAGGGAAATGGCTCCAGATTCTTATTTGAGAAGGGATTTGTAAGGTTCAGTATACGCTAAGGAAGGGTTTGTTCTAGCTAAAAAAGGAGGGAGATGACTCTTTGTTCGTGCTGGTGTGTTTTAGTAGTTGATTGAGGTGACGACTGAGAGGTTTGCTTTGGGTTGTGTGTTGGTGATTTGATTCGGCCGTTTATAGCTTTCAGTGGTTTTTTCTTTGATTGGTTTGAGATTTCAGTAGCAGCTACAGGTTTGGAAACTTGCATATTCAAGCCTAGTTGGATTTGGTTCCTAAAGGTTCACTAACAGCATATGGGTTTGACAGAGGCTTTGATTGGCAATTTTAAAGTTGGATTTCAATATCGTAGACTAGAAAACTACTCTGGTAGTTTATGGTTTGTTCTTTTCAGTTGTAGCTTCTTGGGTTGGCAGACATTGAGTTCGGATGACTTAGTTTCCCCATTTTAGTTTAGGAGTGACAGTTGGCCTTGGACACCTAGTCCTTGGCTAACCTTTGAGTCAGGCTAGACATTCCAGATTTCGGCGGTGTTATAGATAGTACGAGGTTCCTTCTTTCATGGTGGGACAGACTCAGCGGTGTAAGGTCGAGATTCAGCAGTGGTGTATGCTATATGATATCAGGTTGTACGAGTTGAGCCTAACGGGGCTATTTTAAGTTCTAATGGTACTTTGAGATTGATCATCACCTTTATTACCGAGAGTTTAAAATGCTTGTTTAGTTGGGTCTTCAAGGTTTGTCTTTTATATGAGGTTCCAGTGTTGGTTAGACTTGGCCAGTATGGTCTAGAAGTCTGATATGATATATGCTTCAAAATGGTTGGTTGTGTGCAGATGCAGTAGAGCGGTTGATTCGAGCCAAAGAGGTGAGTTGATGGTTTATGCAAAATTTCTACAACTAGATGGTGACTTTGGACTTCAAACACCCTTTCGTTTGTCTACGGGGTGTCCTTACTTGATATTCGTGGTATGGTAGACTCCTTCCTGAGTTGAGATTTGTAAAGCAATTTCAAATACGAATGGCATTTGAGCATTCGATATAGCAGCAGTACTTCTTAGGGTTGGGAGCTTAGTGATGGTTATGAGCTTCGTGGTAGGCTTACCGCAGTCCTTGCGGAGGCTTGGTTTTGGTTTGGGTCTGTTGAGCAAGTTTCCCTGGATCATTCGCTTCTAGTTGACTCAAACTCGGCACGGTGCAACATTTGGGTTCATTCTACAGTTTGGAAGTTTCTCCATCAACACAAGGTGTTCATTCATGCATTTCTTAACCATGGTGTACAAAGTTCAGTAGGATTCAGATGATTGGTTCAGCTGGGTTCAGTTATTGAGTTTGATGTAAGAAAAAGTGTTCATTCATTTGTTGATGGTCAGTCGGGGCAGGTAACTCCAATTTTTGACGATATGCTTTAGATTGTTATCTTGGATGGCAAGGGATAGTAAGCTATAACTTGGTTTGGAATGGGTTTGAGTATAAAGGGTTAATTCGTCTATGGTATAGTATAAGCAGAAACTATGGATCTCCAGTGTGTCAGTTGATATTTAAAGAGTGGCTCGAGTGTTTGACTTATATAAAGTTTCACGATTATTGTACAAAAGGATTCAGTTCAGAATAAAAGGGTTTTGCAGATCAGTGGGTTCATGAGCTAGAGTTTGGTTGTTGGCTTTTCTGGCAAACTTGGTTGTGGTTTCGAAGGTTCAAATTATGTGTGTTGATCGCCTTGCTTCTCTGGTTTTGGTGTTGTGTTGGTGATTTCGGGTTGAGATTCTCGAGGTTCAATTTGGGTTGGCAGATCTTTGGAATTTTGGGAGTTTGAGGTTGGAATCTATCTTGGCTAGTAAGAAGTTTAGGCTTGGTTGCTTTCTTTGGTTCTTTTTTGTTGGGTGTCGTCCGGTCGAGGAGGCTACCTAGGTTGTCCGAGAGAATAGTGTAGGCTTTATATCCGTTGTTCTTTTAATATCTAGTATTTCCTTCTTTCCTGACTTTCAGGGATGAAAGTCTTTTTAGTAGTGGATGATGTAATGACCATTCCGGTCATTTACACATTTTTGCCATTCTTGTACCGTTAGAGCTTGCCTGTAGCGGCCCCAAGTCATTATGGCTTGCTGGACTGGTAGTTTGGTTCACAGGCCATTGGTTTGGTCCTTTTGTCCATTCCTTGGTTTAGAGCTTTAGGCTTTTGAAATCATTGACTTCAGTCAATATTCTTGGTGAACATGCTCGGAATCAAATTCCAATAATTCTGTTAGCTCTGGAGCGTGGACTTTGGTCTAGTGGGACCTTTGGTCAGGATCCAAGAGCTTTTCATCTTGGAATTCTCTCTCATTCTATGTTTTCAGGCCAGTTGGACTTGTTTGGTTGACTTTGATCAACATTTGGAGAAGACGACCTCAGATGGAAATTCTGTCAGCGTTGTTAGCTCTGAAATGCCGGGTTTGTGTTAGGTAGTTGATTGGTTCAGATCCTGGGTAATCCGAGCTTATTTTGGGTGTTTGGTTAGCGTTGGTTAGTGTTGACTTAGATCAACATTCCTCTGATATGACCTCATATGGAAGTTTCATCGATTCCATTGAGTACGTAATATCATTTCCACTCTAGTAGCATGTTTGGCATTTGAGTATCGAGTTTCGATTGTGCCCGAAGTGCCTCATTGAATTTTTCAAAAGTTGCAGGTTTTTGGCCGTTGCAGGTGCAGGATTTAGGCCTTAATCGCGATCACGAGCCTTGTCCCTCGCGAATGCAAAGAAGCACCCGGTGCCTTATTCTTCACGATTGTGTGATCGCCTATCGTGATTGCGATGAAGCCCGTCCTCCCTTGTTCTTCGCAACCGCGTGGCTATCCTTCGCGATCATGATGGTTTAGTTAGTGTGGTCCTCGCGACCCCGAGGGGTACCTTCGCGATCGTGATGAAGGACTCTTGGGCAGTATATAAGTCCCCAACTTTGTCTTCTTCACTCTAAAAACCAATTTCTCCATTGATAATGGCTCCAAGCTCGTCTAAGCATTCTTTTGACTCAACTCGTGGTGTTGGGGTGCAATCTTCTTGGTCTTGATCATTCCTCCATCTTTATTGGTGTGTTTTATCCGGTTAAATCCGTTAAATTCATCCCCTTTGAATCTTAATTTGTTCTTGAAGTGGCTGGCTATTTTGAGCCATTTCCCTTGGTTAGATTTCTTTTTCTCTTAGCAAGCACATTTAGGAGTGTGGTGATCATGGTACGCTCTTCCAATTTTGGTTTTAGGTTGTGGGGCCCATAGGCCCGCTGGTAACCTGAATTTTGACCCAGCTATTTCTATTGTATTATGGGTATTGTTAGTCTTATTTTGATGTTTACATTATTGTATTAATAGTGGTTTCACAATTTAGAGCTTCCCAGAGAGTTTTAGACTGGACGACGTCGTTTTCGCAGCTAGTCATCGGATGATAAGTAGGTTATGGTTTTCCCTACCTAGACTCTGCGTATATAGTCTATAACTGCATTAATTAGTATCCTTGGGTGGGTTGTTTTAGGTTGGTACCCCAGACCTTGCCCGTCTTTTCTGTCCATTTATTTCATACGTTGATTATAGAATCGTGTAGTATTGTATATTACCCGTGTGGTCCTGTGTGGCCTTGTATTGACTCTGGAACATAGATTATGGGTTATTTGGGAATGTCCGTGAGTCCCAGACATAAAGATATCCTTCTAGGATGGTTATGAATCCTGTAGAGCTGTTGAGCCTGTGTAGGACCGGTAGGAATATTTATGAGCCGTTGGGCTAATTGATATTTGTGTAGGGGCATACCATCCATGAGAAAGGTTTTTCCCTGCATGTTTTATCACTGTTTTGGCATCGGGTCTGCTATAGATGACTTTCTAAAACTTGTATGGCCCCGAGGACCCATTTTCAATATAAATGATGATGAAACAGGATTTGGATGATTTCATACCTGATTTTCTACTGATACTAGGCTCAGTTGGGCAGAGCACTATACTTGATTTCCTACTGATACAAGGCTCGGCTAGGCAGAGCATTAGACTTGATCTCCTACTGATACTAGGCTCATCTGGGCAGAGCACTAGACTTGATTTTTATTACTGATTTAGACCCAGATATGCTCTGGCACCCTTTGAGAGGGTTATTGAGAATTTTATCACTGATTTAGACCCGAGTATACTTTGGGCACCCTTTGAGAGGGTCTTTGAGATTACTACTACTATTTTATACCCGATTCAATTACAGGCACATACTTCAAGGTTCTGATTCTCTGAGATTTTGCGTTGGTTATTGTATGTGGCCAGGGACCTCCATGGGCCCTCCATTCCAGGACCTGGCCAAAGGGACGAGCGTACTGGAGGAGGGGTATATGGCATAGGATGAGGTATGGCAGGCACGTCCCACCATGGATCCTCCTGCCTTAGTATCGGGGGAGGTGCATATAGAGTTACTATTATCAATTCCTTTATTATCATCTTTATACATATTTCACTCGGATTCCACCCTTGTTTGTTGTGTGTTCAGTGTATGCTCTGGTTGTATGGGCGGCTGGAGGGTTTGTTTTCACTTGATTGCGTTCCTCGGTTATATGGGCGGGCATTGGAACTGTACGTAGATTATATTACTCCTCTCATTTCATAGAGCTAGTTATGGTCCTTGGTCCTTGTGAATTGGTAAGTTTTAGCCTGTTGAGGCTCCAAGGTTTGGGCTTCAGTATTGAGGGGCTAGTGAGTCCTATATCTTTGAGGCTCCATCGTGTGTCCTCTTGAGCGATTGTGATTTATCAAACGTTGTTCCTTATCTTGATTCTGAGTAGAAATTCTTGGTTCCTGTGGTTTAGTTATTCCATTCTATGTTGTAAATTGTAAGAATGATCTCGATTTATGTTTATCTGGAGAGTTAGTGTTTCAAATATGTTTTCGTTATTTTATGGCTTCTAGTTGATTATGTTGGATTGCTTGCCTTCCTCCCCTTCTTACTTGAGGTTACCGGTATACTGCCATGTTCCTGATTCTCGCTCTCTTTATTTATACTATTATTGCAAGGATCCCAGGTGCATCCTTCTTTCTTACAGCTGTGTTTTTATGTTGTGTATATCTTCTGTGCTAGCATTGTATGCTTATAACTCTTGGTTGTCTATTCTCCAATCTAGCTTCTTGTGCTTTTTCTATTGCTTTGGTGACTATTTTCTTTGTATCTAGTGCTTACTATTTTTATATCTTATATGCGCTCAGTAGGCCGATGATGCCTACTGAGTACCTGTTGTCTTAGTGCTCATACTACACATTTGCATCTTTCTAGTGCAAATATTAGTTGAACTTTCGTCGTTGATAGCATTGGAGAATCATACAGCTTTTGGACATTCGAGACTAGGGTGAGCGCCTGGGGATCGGGGCTTGACCACATCTCATCTTTTGTACTGTTACTCTTTGTATATTCGGAGACAATTGTACTTATCTTTTGTTACTTCTAGCACTTGTATTCTATTCAGAAGCTTCTGTACTATCGATACGAAGTCTTGGGGTTGGTGTAGTCTCTTTATGTATATATTTGCGTTATTTGGTTCCGTGTTGTCTATATTTATATTCTTGTTTCGTGTATTTCTACTTAATGTGTGTATCGGTTAGGTAGTGGCCCATTACTAATCGTTCTGGGCTATGGGAATTGGTTTGCCTACTGGAGGTTGTAGGTGCCATCATGACCTGAGAAATTGGATGGTGACAATAAATATGTTTTTACTGTGAAAAACTCAATGTGAATGAGAATGAGTTAAGGATATGTGATTAATGAGGTTTAGATGTTGCATGCAATGTGATAGTGGAAGCCAAATCTAAACGCAAAAGGTTAATTAGGATTGTAAATGGTCAACTTCTAATACAAACCATTTATTATTGTGTGATGCTTAGTGACTGATGTGGAGTGGTGTCAGACTTTGTACTATGTTATTTTGACTTGACTTGAGATGATAGGTTGCTGAACGAACTAGTTGTTGTAATCCCCGTGTTTTGGTATGAGTTTGTGTTGAGTGTAAGTTATTTAAGAGGAGGACCCGACTAATACAATAATTGAACTGTAGTAACGAGAGGGCTAATTAGGACTGCTAGGTCTGTGTATTGGAATCAAGTGGCTCGATAATGGCTGATGATGAAATAATAATGAATAATGAATAATAAAAAGGGTATGTCTACACTCCGTGATTAAGGTTAATGATCTTTGTGTATACTATGTTAAATTGGTGTGAGACTTACTTTTGTACATGTAGGTGGTTAAATTACTTAACTTGTGGTTGGTCTTTAGACATGTTTGAAATAATAATTGTTTTCATATTGTGCTTGAATGAATAATTTATGTATACGTAAAATGATTTATGAATTTGAGATGTTGTAAGTATGCTATTTTATTTCCTAAGAGATAGGACTGGGAATCATAGGTTCATGTGATAGTTGAATCGGGTACCACAATCTGGTACAGATTGATAATATTACTTGTTATGGATTGGGTATCATGAGATAGTACAAATTGATATTGTTACTTATTTTGATATGGGGTACCATGAGCCAGTACGAAATAATATTGCATCAATAGAAAATGATTTCGACTGATACATGGACCCTGGTGCGTCCCTTGCAGGTGATGGCTAGTTGGACAGAAATAAGACCCTATAGCATGTGTGTACACCCTTTTATACTTATATTTTTGATACTGTGAGGCGAGACTGGGTTTATTTTAGATGGGTAAGGTACAAAGACCATAGGTCTGAGAGAGTTGGTAAACATGAGATCCACCATGTTTGTTGATTTCCTTTGATTTGAGTATTTCATGTGAATTAATGCATGTTGGTGTTTGATTTGTCATGGATGATTGACTGATGACTGCTTGTGACCACTATATACTAAGTTATGATATTCGATGTGTATGGGTTACGTTATACTTTGGTGATATTATTGATATGTACATGCAGATAATTTTTATGTTGACTATTAGATTGGCTAAATTAGTGAATTAATTAATTTCTTAATTGTAATGGTTCCTGGGTGAACTTGGAAAGTGGGTAAGAACTTGTAATAATGATAAAGGATTGAGAATTAATGTGTAACTAATGATAACTGAGGGTTCAAAAGAGAACATGTATAATATGGGGTTCTTGTGACTATGCTAAAAGGTTAGAGGTAACAGCTAAGATTAATCGGAACATAACGGTATTGATCCTATGGGTTGTAGTGGAGTAAGTGTGGTGTGTTGTCGATGTGAGTTTTAGTTGAATTTCTTGTTGGGTAATGGTGTTAAGGTTATCTACTGCATGTTGATTTCTATGCATGCATTATTTGAGGTAATCTTTATCGGCCAATGATACCTATCAGTACGTGTGGTATACTAATATTAGTCTTTCTACACCTTTTGGTGTAGATATGTGACAGGTTGACTGAAGTCCCATTGCTTGGATTGAAGAGTCTACCAGCAACTTTCGTATTCTACTACAAAGATGAAAATTGTGTCCTGTATATTTATTGTTATACTTTTCAGTAGCAGCTCTTGTACAGGTCTAGACCAGGTCATGGGGAGAAGGTTGTATTTTAACTTTTTTGAAACACTAGCATGTATCTTAAGTTTTGCTAAGTTATGAATACCAATTTCAATTATTATTATCATATGAATTATTTTAAAAGACTTCCACTTAATCATGTTTGGTAAATAAGGGGTGTCTCCTATCGAATAAAATTGAGTAGGTGCTGACACGACCTCCTATAATTTGGGTCATGACAGTTGGTAGCACAACCTAGGTTACCCATCTCCCGAGTATAAGAGCGATGTCAAGTAGAGTCCTACAGATTGGTATGTTGACATCCACATCAAATCTTTGAGAAGCTATGAGGCATTTAGGAGTTGTTTCACTTTCGTCTTTCCTATTGTGTTGTCCTAGTCTGTTGTCTCCTTGAGTTGAGTTCAATTGGTTTTTAGCCAATTCCAATTGTAATCTAGACACAAATAGTTCGTAATTGGATGGATTCAGTTGGTATTTAGTCGATTCTAATTGGTATCTGACCTTAAGAAGACATGATAATGTATTGAATGTGTGGTCATGTGGTGATAATGATATGTACCATTGTCAATAGATGGGACCATGATTTGATTGTTATGTGCTAAGGTGAAATCGAATTATTGATTCATAAAGCAGTAATAGTTGTTATGTGCTGAAGTTACGAAAAACCATTGTTTGAATTTATAATATTGTGGATTCATGCGTTGAAAGATATGTAATAGTGTACGCTTATGGTAGAGATTTCGAAAATCTCCTGTTTTAGCAGTATTCTAATCGAGTTCTCACTATAAAATAACTTCTCTCACAACAACGTTCTGCTTCTGTGAGAAAGGGCCCGCTATAGTGAGCTTTTCTTCATAATAGTGAGTCTTTGCTCATCGTGGCATGTCACCATAGTGGGACAATGACCTCCGCAATGAAATAGCGCAAAATAGAAGCTTAGCTCCACGTCCCTTGTTTTGAACTTCACTCGTGCAAACAATTTTCTAGAGTTACAAACATTCAAAATCAGTTACATAAAGAATATTGGCCTACGAACAAGGCCACCATCCTTCGGATGCCACCAACGGCATCCATAATCAAAATGACAGAAAATAAAAGATTATCCAACAGTGCAAAAAAGTAAAGGATTATCTGACCAGGGCCCTTCAAGGACTAATAAAAGAGTGTAATAAGATGGGGTGAGGGGTGGGAAGTACTCTAGATGCTCCATCAGTTAACAGGTGCTCGAGTCGCTAGACTCCCCCTCATCTAGTCCACTAAGGAAAGAAAACTCCTAGGCATCCTCTCATATCACCTTGGGAATCTTCTTTCCCGGTAAGGTCCTTGACTAAGGACTTAATCCCTTTCCATATCGCACCAACAATATGTCTCGAGAGCATCCCTTCCTCCTCTCCACCTCCAGCTCGCTCCAGAGCTTGATATCATCCTGTGCCAAGGACTCAAAGGTGTCATGGGTGATCGATGGACCTGCAACATTCGATGTTCTGGGTAGCGGAGGAGGCACCATCTCCAATGGAGCATGTATGAATCCCTATAGCATTATCCTCAAGGCAGCTACATCCACTCGTAGTTGCTACAGGGTAACTGAGGCCAGTGTAGGATTACTCTCAGCTCTGCCGCAGCCCTGGTTGTTGTTTCTCCCTCCCTCGGACTCCATTTTTCTCTTTTTCTTGTTGCAATTAGGAGCACCTTTCACCCTTAATGGGTCAAAGGGATTATCAAGGTTAGTGATGCAATCCGTGCGCTCAATGAGCACATTCAATTGCCTGCACAAAGTAGAAATTAGTGAAGGAAAGGGGAGGTTTTTTGTATGTAGTACCACGAAGTGTCTCCACTCCTCCATAATTCTCGCCCCTGTATTTATTGACACCTTTTCTAGCAAGAAAGACACCATTAGTGCTTGGAGATAGGTCACGTCGGAGGTGTTTCTAGAAGGACAGATCCTCCTAGATACCAAATTTAGCCACCTTCGAGCATCCAGAGTGAAATGAATGCTAGTAATTCCCTTATGATGATCGGCCCTAGGAATCGAGTCCATGTGCTCCTCTAGCATGAGTGTGTTCACTAACCACTGACTATCCTTAGCAGCTCTCTTCAACTCATACTCAGTCTTAAGGGGATTCGGCGAATCCAAGTCCTCATTGATATCCACAGCTGAAATCTCAATGCTCTCACCTCGAACTTATATAATGGGGTTTGGGACGCTCTAATTAATAGTAGGGAAGTAAGCATAGTACTCCTTGACTCAATTCTCATTGAACTCTTTGGGTATTTGTAGTAGCGGTAACCACTTGATATCTCATAGACAGTTGTAAACCTCTGAAGCTTCCTCTTCTATCTCCAACTCCTAAGATCCTTCCTTGGGCCAAAGCCTAGAAATCTCCTCTCCTGAATAAAACCACAAAGCCTCTGCTCAAAGTACCACTACTGACTCTGGTAGTTTGTGAATCTTATAAAATCCCTAGCTTCATTTTCAGCTATGTTTTGATCTTTGTAGAAGGAAAAGTAATGGGGTTACTCAACATGCTCAAAAATATATAGCAAGGATTACGTAATGAAACTAGGATGGCAAAAGAAGTTAACTTCGGAAAATTTCCCAGTTTTGCCCAATTTATTGCATCAACGTCTTACTGTAGTGGACGTTTTGCCATCACAGTAAGTCATCATAATGACACTGGCTCGCTATGGTGAATTTGCCATGATGAGGTGACTCTCGCTGTGTCAAGGTCATCGTCCCCAGCAAATCATTTCCTAAAAATGGTGATTTTTGAAAATGTATTCAATTTTACTAAATTTTCTCATAGATCGGGCATAATCCACTGGTGATCAACACTTATTCATTATTTTTATGGTGATTTAAGCCTCAAAAATCAATCCCTAAGTGTTGAGATTTATCTTAAAATTTTTTTGCCATCCCATTCTCTTTTTGAGTTTAGGTCTCCATGAGCTTTGTGAGAACTACGTGAGGGGCATTGTAAACATGATAACGACGTGAATCTAGTGAGCATGCTTTTGCAAATAAACTCTACAAGAGAAAGATACTACCCAATACCCCAAGCCCCATCTCCAGTGCAAAATCATGCAAGTATAGGCACAAATGAAGAGGTAATGTAATCATAGTAGTATGAATTAGAAGCGACAAACGTGTGTTTACCTTGAGAAATCGACGAAGAGAGTGTTGAGTTGAGAGAATTTTTGTATGGGGGTGTGGGATATTGATTTTTCAAAGTTGGGAAGTGAACTCTCCTCCTTCCCCTAAAATAGTTTTTTTGCTCCCTACGACAAACCATTTTTTTTCGCAGCAGCTTGCTATAGCAGTCTCGGCAAATTTGTTGTTTGTTTTGTTGAATTGTGTTTTGGTATCAAATATTTAATCTCTCTGACCTTGGGAACCCTGATAGTAACCAGCTTTAAGGTGGGAGGGGTATTTTCCCAGAGTAGAAAACTAGTTTGTGGTTTAGGTTTAGTCCGCCCCCATTGATTCATAAGTCTCGATGAAGAGGCGACTGGCAAAACTGTTCAAGTGAAAGGAATGGCATAGTGTAATGGTTCCAAGTTAATTTGGTGAAAATTGAAATTAATGTGACCTCATTGTAAGTTGAACTTGTGCCCTATTCCTTCCAAGTTCGTTAGGAATGAACGGTTGGTAAATTTGTATCAAATGCAATGACTCATCCCATTGTTATTGAAAAATATGCGGTAAAATGCAAGAATCTAAAATTTTATGTTGAGAATCTTGAGTGGTAGTAATTATGGGTGTGTTTAAGTAGAACACATACTTAAAAATAAATCAAAAGTGGTCTGCCAGTGAGGTCCTCCATAGCGGACCAGAGCCTAGTCATAGCGGCTCGCTGTAGCGAGAAGAGTCTCTCTATAGAGAAGCTCGTGAGGCATAACTCGGGTTTTATGTATTCAGCCTCCAAACTCTTTTCCAAAAAGGGGGATTCTTCTAAAAATACCCCAGAGCTATTCTAACCCTAAGAAAGCAATAAAAAAAAAAGATAAAAGCTCTCAAAAGTGACTCAATTCCTCCCCATCCTCGCAGTGATTCCTCCTTCAAATTCCTGGAACAAGAATAACAAGCAAGTTGTATGCAATATAGCAGCATCTTGACATCTAGGTAGGTTATGGTTCAAAGTGTAGTAAAGACTTTGATTTAGTAAACATGATTATTATGTAGGGATCGATGGAGACTGCATAGTTAGGCCTTCAGGCACGGGGTCTGAATGGGAATTGTTAGATTAAATTAATGAAAACTAGAATTTTGTGAATAAATATGTTGTTACTATGAAAAACTTAATGTGAATGAGAATGAGTTAAGGATATGTGATTAGTGAGGTTTCAACATTGCATGCAATGTGATAGTAGAAGCCAAATCTAAATATGAAACGTTAATTAGGATTTTGAATGGTCAACTTCTAATACGAACCCTTGATTATTTTTTTATGCTTAGTGACTGATGTAGAGTGGTGTTGGAATTTGTCCTATGTTATTTAACTTGACTTGAGATGATATGTTGTCAAATGAACTAGTTGTTGTAATCCCTGCGTTGTGGTATGAGTTTTTGTTGATTGTAAGTTATTTAAAAGGAAGAGCCGACTAATATAGAAATTGAACTATAAGAAAAAGAAGGCTAGTCAGGACTTCTGGGTTTGCATAATGGAATCGAGTGGCTCAATAGTGGCTGATGATGAACTAATTATGAATAATTAATAATAAGAAGAGTGAGTCTACACACCATGATGAAGGATAAAAATCCATGTGGGTGTAACCTGTTAAATTGGAGTTTAGACTTACTTTAGTACATGTATGTGATTGAATTACTTAACTTATGGTTAGTCGTCAGACATGTCTGAAATGATGATTGTTTTCATGTTGTGCTTGAATGAATAAGTTGTGTATACATGAACTCATTTATGAATTTGAGATGATGTAAGTGTGTTGTGTTATATCTTGAGACATAGGATTGCGAACCATAGGTTCATATGATAGTTGGATCGGGTACCATGAGATGATACAAATTGATATTGTACTTGCTATGGATCAGGTACCATAAGACAGTCCATATTGATAATGTTACATATTTAGGGATCACGTACCATGAGCCGGTATAGATTGATATTGCACCGAAGGAAAATGGTTCCATCCAGTATATAGACCCTGGTGCATTCCCTGCTGGTGATGTCTAGTTGGGCAAAAATAAGACCTTTTAGCATGGGTGTACTCCCTTTTATACTTATGTTGTTGATACTGTGAGACGATACTGAGGTTACTTGAGATGGGTGAGGTATAGAGACCAGACCATAAATCTGAGAGAGTTGGTAGACATGAGATCTGCCCTATTTGTTGATTTCCTTTGATTTGAGTATTTTGGGTTAATTGATGCATATTGGTGTTCGATTTGTCTTGGATGATTGAATTATGACTGTTTGTGACTACTATATACTTGGCCGTGATATTCGATGGCTAAGGGTTACTGTTAGACTTCTGTGATATTCTAGATATACATACGTAGATAATTGTTGTGTTGACTATTAGATTGGCTAAATTTATGAATGAGTTAATTTTTTAAATGCAATGGTTTCTGGGTGAATTTGGGAAGTGGGTAAGAACTTGTAATAATGATAACAAATTAAGTATTAATGTGTAACTAATGATAGGTGAGGGTTCAAAAGAGAACGTGTATAATATGGGATACTTGTGACTATGCTAAAAGGTTAGAGGTAACAACTAAGGTTAATCGGAACATAAGGGTATAGATCTTATGAGTTGTAGGGGAGTAAGTCTGAGGTGTGTTATTGATGTGAGTTTTAGTTGGAATTCCTTGTTGGATAATGGTGTTAAGATTATCTGTTGCATGTTGATTTCTAAGCATCTATTATGTGAGCTAATCTTGGTCGGCCGATGATACCTACCAGTACGTGTGGTGTACTGATACTACTCTTGCTACACATTTTAGTGTAGATGTGCGACATGTTGATTGAAGTCTCATTGCTTGGATTGAAGAGTCTCCATCAGTAACTTTCGTATTCTACTACCCAGACAAAAGTTGTGTCCTGTATATTTTATTGTTATACTCTTCAGTAGAAGCTCTTGTACAGGTCTAGACCATGTCTTGGGGAGAAGGTTGTATTTTCACTTTTTCGAAATAGTAGCATGTATCTTAAGTTATGCAAAGTTAGGAATATCAATTTCAATTATTGTTATTATATGAATTGTTTTAAAAGACTTTTGTTTAATCATATTGGATAAATAAGAGGTGTCTCCGATTGAATAGAATCGAGTAGGAGCCTGCATGACCTATCGTTATTTGGGTCATGACAACTAAGTGTTATATATATATGTTAGGAGTATATAACCTCTCATTGAATGCAAACTTGCAAGTAAATCATAATGTGGCAACACCCTAGATCATATGTATCATATTTGATATAATCTCAAAATCTCATATATTATTATTTTTGAAAAAAGGTCAAAAATACTCCTCAACTATTGGAAATAGATCAAATATACCCTTCATTTGATTTTGAGGTAAAAATACCCTTACCATTAATGTATGAGTTCACTTTTACCCATCAAAACTAATAGATGCTACATCACCTTAGAAATCACATAAAATAAATTTGGTTTGCTGACTTGGAAATTAAAATTGAAAAAAAAATCCTAACGTGTAAATTCTAATGAAAAAAGTCATCAACCATTTAAGTATATATCATGGCAAAAGAAATTGCAAAACAGAGCAAATTGCATCGGAGTAATCTCCGGCATTGATCTACCACCGCCGTCATCGTCCTCCCTGAAGATGATGGAGACACCATCGTAGTCGAGAAAGAATCGATGTCAATAGTAATAGTAGAATATTTATAATATTATTGGGTTGATAATTACTCCATAAATCAAAATCCTCTCACATCTTTATCCATTTGCGGAGGATCTGGGAAGGCATTGAAAACAATAGAGCAAGGGAAATTGTTGTTTAAGCTTGTGGGGAAAGAACCCAGATCTTTGAAGGTACCAATTGAAATAATGGATTTTGCAATTGGATTTTTGAAGGAACCAATTGTAAAAACATTTCCTTCATCTAAAGATGCGGCGAAGTTTGGGAAGATTAAGAGGTATTATTCAGCTGATAACATATTGGTTTGGGATCTGGAGAATATAATGCTGAGGCAACACCAAGTTATGGAAATGATACATTGAATGATTTTTTCAAAAATAATGTAGAGCTTCCACAGTTAAAAAAAAATTAGAAAAAAAATGATAGAATTATTATGTACAAGGGAGAGACTTACTTTATCTTCAAGGGACAAAATAGGATTTTGAGAAGTAGAGAAGAAGGAGAAGTTAAGGGAGAGAATTGCATAAATTAACTTCAGATGAAAAAGTTTCTACACTCTATAATTCTTTCTTAAGAGAGAAGAGAAAGAGGTGCTGAGGTGGAATATGGGTATAGGAAAAAGAATTACGAGATTGACTTCTTTAAAATTTAAATTTCCAAGTCAGCAAAACAGATTTATTTTATGTGATTTTTAAGGAAACATGTCATCTATTAGTTTTGACGAATAAAAGTGAGCCCATACATTAACGGTAAGGATATTTTTGAGCTTAAAATCAAACGGAGGATATATTTGATCCATTTTCAATAGTTAAGAGGTATCTTTGACCCTTTTCCGTATTATTTTTTGTATAACCCATAAGTTATAGTGTTATAAATGGTGCACCGGTGTACACAAATCAATGAGATTTCATTATTTTTTATTTTTTTCCACACCCCAAATCCGACCCAGACAAAACAAGCATCTGTGTTGGTGAATCACACTGAAAGTACCTAATAAAGATGGTATAATCCTACAGTTGTTCCATTATTATTAACAAAGTCAATTATGCACACTTAGAGTTTAAGGAATACATAGCTGAAATAATCAACTCTAATAAATTACAATGATAAATGTAAGTCATTTAATCGTGGCGACATACCCAATAGTCAAGAAATGACTATACTAGGTGCTACCCACAATGCAATATCTATCTGTAGAGCTTCTATGAAAGAACACAACTAATTCAGGATGCAATCTGAAATCTAGTAAAGCAATAAAACAAATCATTATAGGCTCACGAGAAAAAATGCGGGCTCATCAACTCTGAATGGATGGCAAGTACTTGTATTTCATGCGATCAACTTGTACCTTCTCCTCTCTATTACCTAACATAATATCAAAAACAACAATAGTATGCATGAGTAATAGATACTCAGCGAGTGTCTCGGGGCAAGAGTTCATATAATAACAATAATCATTGTAATAATGATAATAATAATTAAAGTAGTATCAATGAAACAGTTCACAGTCATTGATAGAGTAAATTATGAAACTTAAGGTCTGTTTGGATATGCGATATTAAATCATGATATAAAATAGAAGTTTTATTTGGACATGCAATTTAAATTTCTTAAGTTATATTTTTTCTCATAAACATGAAAACCCCACAAGTTTTAAAGACTATGAACATTTTCTCAATTCTTATACAATCTTACCAAAAAAGTAAACCATAGTTCATAAAGAAAATATTAAAATATCTTAAAGTTCCATATTTAAAGTTGTGATTACATACTTTAAATGTATATAATATTAATATAAGGATCCATTAGTTAACAATAGTGGTAATAAGTTATTTTGCATAATCCTTTCAGATGGTATGGATAATCTCTTCACGTTCAGCATGAGTTTGATTTTATAAAATTTAAGATGATGGATCTTTGAATAATAAAAATTATAGGTCAAGTTTTATATTTTAAAAAATTAAAATCATGATTCTATAATGACCCGCATGGTCATTTTCTTCTTTTGAAACCATTTTCCTAGTTTGAACCTTCTCGTAGCATTATTATGTTGTTTATGACTTGCGAGCATGGGTGATACATTTTTCAAGGTGATTGGATGCATTTAGAGAAAGAACTTCAGTTTTGAAAGTTGAAAAGTTTGAACAAAGCTAATATTTGGGGTTAACGAGAGAAATTTTGAGTTTTGACGATTGCACTAGGTCCAGAGGGTGACTTATGACCTAGTGAGACATTTGACATGGGTCTTGAGGCATTTGGAGGCGTTTTGGACCATTGGATAAAATTTTAGTTTTCTTAAAACTTAGAGTTGACCACGACACTGGGAGTAAGGAGAAAACACAAGGGATACACCATCTCCAACTAAGGACAAAGAGCAACACATATGAGTTAGATTGAAGAAACAATAGATACAAAGGGGAGGGAGCAAAAATAGACTCACAGAACCCAGATCTAAAGGCTCGTGATTGCTATCTCTGTCAGATCCATGCTGAGATGGACTTTCCCCGACCACCTGGAGACACAATAAAGGAGAGAAGTTGGTCAAAAATCATGGTGAAAGAACAAAAAAGGAAGAACAACAAAGGTAGCTTACCTTGGAGTTGTGAGTTCTCGATTAGCTCAGGCATCCACAATCTATAAGGAACAAGAGTGAAGATGACCCATAGGAGAAGCATGAAGAGACGTTGGTTCTGCCGACAAGCCTCTGGCAATATTTTTAGCTATTTCAGAGTTGGAGGAGGAGAGCGAAGGATGGGTTTCCTTTTTGGAACTCTCCAGATAAATATATCAGTTTTTTTGACTGGGTCCAATTGGGGCCTGATCTTTGATTATCTTTTTGTTCAGAATAGATTTTATTTGGATTAATTAGCCTATTTTTTATATTTGTTTTTAAATCCCTTATTATCTATAACGAAGGTCCTCGAACCATAATTTAAATAAAAAAAGAGTTGATCACGGTCAATATTTGGTCATGACGACCTCAGATGGGTGATTTGATGATTTTAACAGGACTTGAATGTATTTTATGATCGATTTGCACTATTGATTTGTGTCCAAAAAGTCTCAAATGAGTTTTAGGTACTTATTCAAAGTTTGAAGTTTTACATCATTGAGCTTTAATAATACTACCCGAGGCAAATGAGCACCAAATGGTGTTTTGATTGAACCATTAGATCCATATCGTAATTTTGGAACTAGTGCTAAAAGAATCATCAGATTTTGAGTTCGTAGGAGGAAGTTATACATTTTTAAAGAAGGACTTGTTGTCGGTGCAACAAAGTCCTTTTATCGCGACCGCAAAGTTGCCACTAAAGGTCGCCACAAAAAGTGTCAGCGATTTAAATATAGGGCAGTCTCGTGAATTTCATATTTTTGACATTTTTGGAGTTAGAAAGCTCTGATTGAGGCAAATTTCAATGTCTTTTTCTCGTATGAATAATGGCTACATGTTTCTACCCTTATTTTATTCGAATACGCACTGTGTTTTTATGCTTCGATTAAAAAAAGTTAAGATTTAAAACTCCAAAGATAAAAAAATTAAAATTTTTGGTTTGAGAATCAATTTATGATAAGTTTTCGTTGATTTTTTTTAAAGTTAAGTTCCTTATGTTATGGGTAAATCAATTTAGGCATCAATTTTTTAATTTGTCAGTTATTTTATCATTTTAAATCACATATGAACATGGAAATTGAGAATTTTTGGCCTATGTTGAAGAAATCATATTTTCATAATTTGAGGGTCAATTTGACCTTAGTTTTCGTAAAACTTTCAGATTTGGATTCCTTACTTTATGGGTAAATAAATTTCTTTAGAAATTTATTGTTTATTCATTAGAGTCTCGGGGTTGACTTTTTGATTGAGTTTTTTTTGCTCGAAATAGAAGTAAAGAAATATAAATATCGATTGACTTGTATTCATATGTAGATAATGTTATTGATAGATTATGAGTGTTTTGAGGCTATTTGGAAAGAAAAGGTGCATTTGTAATGGATCATGGCACGCTTTCTCAGCATTCGAGATAGGTTACGACTTACTTTTCTTCAGACATAGCTTGGGTGGGAACTGATTGTGAAAAACATGTTATGAGTTGGATAAAATATTATGTTAAAGTAATTATTGTGATAATTAATGTTGTGAAGATCCGAATTGGGGCATTTAGCTGATAAATGACTTATGATTGGAAATTCATATTACATTCGGCAAAATTAAGTTTGGGCTTTAGTTGATAGATGCTTATGACCTGAGATTAAATTGTTGTTGAGATATACTCGGATGGTAAAATTAAGTTTAGGCTTTAAGTGATAGATTCTTATGGCCTGAGAATAAATTATTATTGACATTTACTTAGATTTTTGATATTTTATCACATGCATATGAAGGGTTATCTTGCCATGATGACCATTATATTGAAAGTAATCTGCTTAAAGTGATGAAATATGACCTAAGGACACGATTGAGAGTAATTTTTGTTATTGATAACGCCTGTAGCCTAGGGAAATTGTGACGATGAGGGCATTTTTATACACTTCTTGCATTTGGAATTTGATTTATTCATTATGATCATGCATACACATCCATTCTTATGGATCATGAAAATGACACTATGAAAATGATATTTTTTTGACTGAAAATATTGATTTTAATCCTAGTTTAAGTCCAGGCATATTATGAATTGATAGAAATTCTAATTCGAGTGTGGGCATATTATATTGATTTTAGCCTCGATTTGAGTCGGGAAGATGATACAGATTTTAGTCCCGATTTGAGTCTGGTCATATCATATATTGATGGATATCCCAGTTCAAGTTTTGGCGAGAATTCTTGGTTTGAGTTCGGACAGGGTATATGGTCCTTGTGAGTTCTATATGGGTCCCACCTTATTGAATGCCACTTTGGAGGGGGTGTATATTGGTAGAATCATTGACCATTGCATTGCATTATATTTTATGTGATTACTTGTTATATTGTCTCTTATTATTGTACCATTTACACTATTGATACTTTTCTGTGTGCAGACTTAGTAAAATACTTTATGTGATATAGTTACTTATTCTTACTCGATCAACCTATGATGTCTACTGTGTAGGAGTTTTTTTAAGCTCATACTATACTTATTTTATCTTTTTTATGCAGATCTTAGTCATAGCGGGCCTAGTAGACCTTCAATCTGAGATGATACTTCCTCGAGAGTTAGGGTGAGTTACATGGGGGCCAAGGCGATGCTAGATTCTATCTATCTTTACTTTCATGTCTTTACTATTTTAGATAGAGTTGTAGATTTTTTGAGACATTTTTATTTAATTAGATGCTCTTGTACTAGTGACACTAGGTCTTCAGTGTATTTTATTATTTTTGCACTTCTATTCTATATATGAAAGTTTGAATTTTGAAGCCTATTTCTTCTATTATTATTACTTCCATGTTTTGAATTGATATTCATTTGGGGTAGGGGTTAGTTTACCTACAAGTGGGTTCGTGTAGGTTCCATCATAACCTAGGATTTTTGTCAGGACCCAATTTCTCAGATCATGATGGAACCTACAACCCCCCAGTAGGCGAACCAATTCCCGTAGCCCAGAACGGTTAGTAATGGGCTACTGCCTAACCAACACGCACAACAAGAAGAAACAAGCAAAAACTGAATATAAAGATAGACAAACCAGAATCAAAAAACCTGAATATATACATAATGAAACTACACCAACCCCAAGAGTTGGTATTGATAGTGAAGAAGCTTCTAATATAGTACAAGTGCTAGAAGTAACAAAAGATAAGTATAATTGTATCTGAATATACAAAGAGTAACAGTACAAAGGAAGAGATATGGTCAAGCCCTGACTGCCAGGCGCTCACCCTAGTCTCGAATGTCCCAAAGCTACACGAGTCTCCAACGCGATCAACGGCAGAAGCTCAACTAATATTTGCACCAGAAAGATGCAGAAGTGTAGTATGACAACCAAGACAATGGGTACTCAGTAGGCATCATCGGCCGACTCAGCGCATATAAGATATAAAAATAGTAAGTAGCAGATAGCAAGAAAGTAGTCACCGAAGCGATAGACAAAGCATAAGGAACTAGCATAGAGAATAGACAACCAAGAGTTATAAGCATACAATGCTAGCATATAAGATATACATAACACAGAAACACAGGTGTAAGAAAGAAGGACGCACCTGGGATCCTTGCAACAATAGTATAAATAAAGAGAGAGAGAATCAGGAACATGGCGGTATACCGGTAACCTCAAGTAAGAAGGGAAAGAAAGAAAACAAAATAAAAAATAGAAATAAAAATCACATACTAACCGAAACAATCCGAAGATATCAATACCGGGGTAAAATAGCAGTCAACCACTCACAAGTCAAGCCTAAGATAGAATAACTAACCCAAAAGTATCCAAAACTGCTACTCAAGCCAGGATAAAACAGGAATCGAAAACCCCACAATCGCTTAGAAAGCTACAAAATCGGAATCTCAAAAAGATGGGACCCACTAGCCCCTCAATTATCTCAGTCCCAAGGACAGTGCCTCAATAGGATAAAACCACTAATCCAATCGATACAAAAGTCCATACTAGTTCTACGAGATAATAGAAGTAATATAATCTACCTACAGTCCCAACGGCCGCTCATATAACTGAGGAACACAATCAAGTGAAAACAAACCCTCCGACCGCCCATACAACTGGAGTGTCCATTGAACACACATCAAACAAGGGTGGAATCGGAATACCAAATGCACGATGTTGATAGGATGTTAAAGTAACTGGTATGTTCCCCATCAAGCACCTCAAGGGCCTATATAGAGGCACGAGCCATGGAAGGACTCTACCCGTGTACCTCTCCTACGTCGTACACCCCTCACCGGCATACGCAGCCCAAGGCCCCAGTTCCTGGATTGACAGGGTCTATGGAGGTCTACTCATCGACCACATATATTGCCCAGCAATCTAAAATAGTAGCTCAATACTAGAAACCTCGTAGTATATGCCCGGGATTGAACCAGATCTAAAACAGTAGTAGTAATCTCAAAAGACCCTCTTAAAAAGGTGCCTGAAGTATACTCGGGTCTAAATCAGTGATAAAAGTCTCAATAACCCTCTCAAAGGGTGCCCAGAGCGTATCCAGGTCTAAATCAGTAACAAAATCAAGTCTAGTGCTCTGCCCTGCAGAGCCTAGTATCAGTAGGAAAATCAAGTCTAGTGCTCCGCCCTGCCGAGCCAAGTATCAATAGGAAATCAGTGTGAAATCATCCAACAATCCCATTTTTATCATTATTTATACTGAAAATGGGCCCCCGGGACCATGCAAGGTTTAGAAAATCGTCTGTAGTAGGCTCGAAGCCAAAACAGTGGTAAAACATGTAGGGAGAAACCTTTTTCATGGATGATATGCTCGCACACAAATATAAATTAGCCTAATGGCTCACAAACATTCCTACCGGCCCTGCACAAGCTCAAAAGCTCTACAACAAACATAACCAGCCTAAAGGATATCTCTATGTATAGGACTCGCGAACATTCCCAAATAACCCACCATCTATGTTCCAGAGTCAATACAAGGCCACACAGGACCACAAGAGTAATATACGATACTATACGAATACTACAATCAACGTATGAAATAAATAGACAGATACAATAGGCAAGGTTTGGGGTACCAACCTAAAACAACCCACCCAAGGAAACTAATTAATGCAGTTATAGCCTATATACGTAGACTCTAGGTAGGGAAAGCCGTAACCTACCTGTCGTTCGATCAATAGCTGCGGGGATGATATTGTCCAGGATCGAACTGCTTTGGGAAACTCCAAATCGTGAAACCACTATCAATACAATAATCTATACGTAAAACGAGGCTAACAATACCCATAATATCATAAACATAAATGGGTCAAAATCTGGGTCACAAACGGCTCATGGGACCTGTAACTTGAAACCGGAAATGAGAAACACCAAAGTGTTCCTTACCATCCCGGGAGAACATGCTCAAAATTTGAGCAGAAACGGACATAAAATGAGGCTCCGAAATAGCCCACCCATTTAAGAATTCAAAGAGAGTTTAATGAATGAAATTCGTAAATTAACAAGAAGGCTTACCAAATTAAAGACGGGTAAAAGGTCACGAAGCAATGGTGAAGCTACTCCAAGAAATTGATGGCCAAAAGAGAGCAAATGGAGCTTTGGGAGCTGATGTTCATGGTGGAAACGAGTTGGGGAAATATAACAAAATGGAGGAGAGATGAAGACATTTAAAAGCTGCCAGATACCGCAATTGCGACACATTTATCGTAATTGCAGAGGCATGGATGAATAGTGACCTTCGCAAATGCGGAGAAATCACCGCAAATGTGAAACTTTGCAATTTTGGCCAAAATACCACAAATGTGGAAGTTTACCACAATTGCGATAGCCGTAAATGCGGTCAAATTCCGCAATTGTGGACCCACTAGATACAACAAAAATCAGCAACAACCAAAACTTCTACGGGGCATTCCAGGCACAATCAGAACTCATTACTCAAAAACCAATAGTGCTATTAGAGTGGAAAAGATATTCCAGACTCAATGGAGTTGACGAAACTTCCATACGAGGTCATGTCAGAGGAATGTTGACCCAAGTCAACACTAGCTAACGCCATACAAACATCCAAAATGAGCCTGGCTCACCCAGGACCCAAACATACTAACTACCTAACACAAACTCGGCATTCCAGAGCTAACAACGCTATTGGAATTTCCATTCGAGGCCATCTTCTCCAAATGTTGACCAAAGTCAACCAAACAAGCCCAGCTGGCCTAAAAACACAGAATGAGAGAGAATTCCAAGCTGAAAAGCTCCCAGATCCCGACCAAAGGTCCTACTTGACCAAAGTCCATGCTCCAGAGCTAATGAAACTGTCAGAATTCAATTTCGAGCATATTCACCAAGAATGTTTACTGAAGTTAACGATTTCAAAAGCTTAAAGCTCTAAAACAAGGAACAGCCAAAAAGACCAAACCAACGGCCCGGGCACCGAACTACTGGTCCCAGTAAGCCATAAATGACTTTGGGCCGCTACAGACAAGATCTAACGGTATAAGAAAGGTGAACACGCGTAAATGACCGGAAGGGTCATTACATCAACCACTACTAAAAACACTTTCATCCCCAAAAGTCAGGAAAAAAGGAAATACTAGAGATTAAAAGAACAGCAGATACAAAGTCTGCACTAGTCTCTCGGACAACCCGGGTAGCCTCCTCGACTCGATGACACCCAATGAAATAGAACCAAGAAAGGCAACAAAGCCTAAACTCCGTACTAGCAAAGATAACTTTAAAACTCAAACTCCAACCTCCAAGGGTCTGCCAACCCAAAATGAACCTCGAGAAACAGAACTGAAAGGCACCAACACAACACCTAAACCAGAGAAGCAAGGAGACCAACACACAGAACTCGAATCCTCAAAACCACAACCAAGTTTAACAGAAAAGCCATCACCCAAAATTCTAATTCATGAACCCGCTGATATTCAAAACCCTTTTATTCTGAACTGAATCCTTTTGTACCACAAACCAAAAGTTGCATACAGGTCAAAAACTTAAACCACCCTCAAAGCATCAACTGACACACCAGAGATCTATATTTCTCGTTTATACTCTACCACGAATGAAGTCACCCTTTCTGCTCAAGTTATATCAAAGTTAAGCTATAGTATACTAGACTTTGCCACACAAGATAACACCTTATAGCGTATCATTAAGAACTAGAGTTACCTGCCCCGACTGACCATCAACCAACGAACGGACACTTTTACTAACATCAAACTTGCTAACTGAACCCAACTGAATAATCCATATGAATCCGACTTAAGTTCACACACCAAAGTTAGGAAAGGCATATATGAATACCTTATGTTGACGGAGAACTTCCAAAATGTAAAATGAAACCAACCTCACTGAATCAGACCCAAACCAAAATCGAGATCCTGCAAGGAGTGTGGTAAGCCTACCACGAAGTTCATAACCATCACTAAGCTCCAAACTCTAAGAAGTACCTGCTGCTACTCTGAATACTTGAACACCATCCGGACTTGAAATCGCCTTGTAAATATCACCTCAGGAAGAAGTCCACAATGCCACGAATATCAAGTCAAAACACCCCGAAGGCAAAAGAAAAAGGTGCCTGGTGTTCAAAGTTGTCATCTAGCCATGGAATTTTTTTTTGCATATACCTTCGACTCATTCCTTTGGCTTGAATCAACTGCTCTACTATATCAGCACACAAACCAACCATCTCAAAGCACACAACCTACCAAACTTCTAGTCCATACTGGCCGAGTCTAACCAACATTGGAACCCCATATAAAAGACAACCCTTGAAGACCCAACTAAACAAGCATTTCGAACTCTTAGTAATGAAGACGATGATCAATCTCAAAGTACCAGTAGAACTTAAAATAGCCTCGCTAGCCTCAACCCGCACAACCTTATCACATATAGCATACACCACTACTGAATCTCAGACTTACACCGCTGAGTCTGTCCAACCATAGTAGAAGGAACCTCGTACTATCTAAAACACCACTGATATCTAGAATGTCCAGCCTAACTCAAAGGTTAGCCAAGGACTAGGTGTCCAAGGCAAACTGTCACCCTATAACGGAAAATGGGTAAGCTAAGTTGTCCGAACTCAATGCCTTCCAACCCAAGAAGCTGCAACCGAAAGAACCAACCATGAACCATCTGGAGTAGTTTGCTAGCCCATGCTTTTGAAACTCAAACTCAATTTTTGATCAATGCCCATGTCAAAACCCATAAGTAGACTCATCCACCATCGAAGAACACTAATAGAGTTGGAGCCAACTAGGCCATGAATACACAATTTGCCCAATCCGTAGATGCTACTGAAAACTCAAACCACTCAAAGGAAAAGCCATTACAATCTGTAAACGGCCAAATCAAATCACCAATACATAACCCAAAGCAATCTCTCAGTCGTCACCTTAGTCAGCTATTAGAACACACAAGCACGAGCAAGGAGTCATCACCCTTATTTTGCAAACCAAACGAAACCCTTTCCAAGGATACACTAATTCCACAAATTCTTTCTCAGAAGACTCTGGAGTTGTTCCCTTAGCTCCTACAACTCTTACTAGCAAATTTAGACACAATTTCGTAGTCAAAACTCAACCATAATTCCATAATCAAAAACTCAACCAGAGAACTACGACCAAAAAACACTCTAACTGGAACTGGGCAAAACAATAAGATAACCCAACCAAACTATAAAACTGAGGGACACTATGGGAATAACCCACATACCTGCCAACCTCCTAAACCAACCAAACAAAGAGTGTCGATTCTAATCACCTAAAAAATAAGACCAATCTATGCACGCTAGCATAACCGACACCTCTCAACTTAAAATGAGAGTTCAAACACTGACACAACCACCAGTAACACCAAACTAACACAAGAACTTCTAGTTAATGCTAGATAACCACCTAGGTAACAACCATGTAGGAACGCTTAACAAGGAAGACTTAACACAAGTCTAGAGCCACAATAGAATAGGAAACAAACCCAACCAGAAAGGAGACTAGCAAGAACTACCCACGAGCTACAACTCCGGGTAAACACCTATCAAGGATAACTTACCCCCATCCACTACTAAAGAATAAACTACCAAGAAAACAACGCATAGATACTACAATTCAAGTAGCCAAACAACTAAACAAGTAGCAGGTAGGCATATAAGCAAATAAATGAGAAAAGGGATAGAATCTCCACACAAACATGACTATCACAAGCCAAAGGTAACAAAGCCTTACTTGGAGCAACAATATCAGGAACCTCTACCTCGGGCCCACCAAGAGGGGCATCAGACTAACAAGATATAACTCTGGACTGAGTAGTCGAAGCCGAAGGCTCAACCATCCCTCGCTAGGGACAATCTCTAGAATAGTGGCTAACCACCCCATAATCATAACAACTACGCCGACTGGAATGCGCAATCATAGGGCAGTCCCTAACACAGTGGCTATACTCACTACACTGAAAGTAAAACATGTGGAAAGAAGTCAGGCGAGAAGATCTCGTTGAACCTGACTGGACACCACAACCTGAATGCAAACCTCAAAGAACCCAACCCGTACCACATCTACTCTGCTTAAAATGTTCTGTATAACCACCCTCTAAAACCTGTGGAGGAACCAAAACTGGACTAGTAGATAGAGGCAATGGAACCTATCTCTGTTGGAGAATCCCTTACCTCGAGTCTGAGAACCTCAAAAACTATCTTAGTGATGCATTTCTTAGCACTACCTCCATAAGCCTCACGACATAAATCTTCAATAGCCCAAGCATAGTCCACTACCTGAAGGAAGGTAATCCCAACTGTAACCAAATGTTCGGTCGCTAAACAAAGCGGTGAAATCAAACTTCCAACAAAGCTCTGAACCCTATCAAACTCTGATGGCATAGTCCTAGCAGTACGCCTAACCATCTCATGAAATCTCACCTCATAGTCCAATACCGACATACAACCCTGCTGGAAAACTGGAAGCTCAACTCTAACTGAAGCACCGCCCAAAATATCGGGTACTAAAACACCCACCGGAGGACTCAGAGTCCTAGCGATGGTGTCTTGAAGAACTGGGGTAGCTATGAATCCAATCAGAGGCTGGGCTGGTCCCACACCCTCTATCTGATGCAGTAAACTCTCACTCTGAAGTCCTGTCGCTGATGGAAGCACTGAAGCAACAGGCACAGAAGCCTCGACATCACCCATTGTCGAACTCGTCTTAGGCAGCTAAGAAGGAATGAAACAATCGAAGTCCATAAGTCAATAGAGCCAGGAACACATGATAAGGAGCCAAGAAGCTAAAATATTTCCTAACAATGCCCTGTAGCCTCTCGCAGATAGGATACGGATGTCATCATACCGATCTGCGAGACTCTACTTAGACACTTGCTTCTGTACCACGACAATAGTGAACCTTGAGCTCTGATACCAAGCTGTCATGACCCAATTTCTCAGATCATGATGGCACCTACAACCCCCCAGTAAGTGAACCAATTCTCTCAGTCTAGAACGGTTAGTAATGGGCTACTACCTAACCAATACACACAACAAGAACAAACAAGCGGAAGCTGAATATAAAGATAGACAAAGAGGAAGCAAAAAAACCTGAATAAACACATAATAAAACTACACTAACCCCAAGACTTGGTATCGATAGTGCAGAAGCTTCTAAAAGAATATAAGTGCTAAAAGTAACAAAAAATAAGTACAACTGTCTTTGAATATACAAAGAGTAATAGTATAAAAGATGAGATATGGTGAAGCTCCGACTACCAGGCGCTCATCCTAGTCTCGAATGTCCTAAATCTGCATGAGTTTACAACGCGATAAACAACGGAAGCTCAACTAATATCTGCACCACAAAGATGCAAAAGTGTAGTATGAGCCCCAAGACTATGGGTACTCAGTAGGCTTCATTAGCCTACTGAGTGCATATAAGATATAAAAACAGAAAGTAGCAGATAGTAAGAAAGTAGCCACCGAAGCGATAGAGAAAGCATAAGGAACTAGCACAGATAATAGACAACCAAGACTTATAAGCATACAATGCTAACATAGAAGATATACATAACACAAAAACATAAGTGTAAGAAAGAAGGACGCACCTGATATCCTTACAACAATAGTATAAATAAAGAGAGAGAAAATCAGGAACATGGGGGTTACCAATAACCTCAAGTAAGAAGGGAAAGAAGGAAAACAAAAAAACAATCGAGCTAGAAATCAAATACCAATCAAAACAAGCCTAAGATATCAATACCAGGGTAAAATAGCCATCAACCACTCACAAGTCAAGCCTAAGATAGAATAACTAACCCAAAAGTATCCAAAACTGCTACTCAAGCCAGGATAAAACAAGAATCGAAAACCCCATAATCGCTCAGAAAGCTACAAAATCAGAATCTCAAAAAGATGGGACCCACTAGCCCCTTAATAATCTCAGTCCCAAGGACGGTGCCTCAAATGGCTAAAACCACTCATCCAACCGATACAAAAGTCCATACTAGTTCTATGAGATAATAGAAGTAATATAATTTACCTATAATCCTAACAACCACCCATACAACCGAGGAACACAATAAAGTGAAAACAAACCCTCCGACCACCCATACAACCGGAACGTATACTGAACACACAACAAACAAGGGTGGAATCAAAATACCAAATGCATGATAATGATAGGATGTTAAAGTAACCAGTATGTTCCTCCCAGGTACCTCAAGGGCCCATATAGAGGTGGGATCCATGGAAGGACTCCACCTGTATACCTCTCCTATGTCATACACCCTTCGTCTAGCAAACGCAGCCCAAGGCCCCAGTTCTGGATCGATAGGGTCCATTGAAGTCTACTCATAGACCACATACATCGCCCAACGATCTCAAATAGTAGCTTAATACTAGAAACCTCATAGTATATGCCCGGGATCGAACCGGGTCTAAAACATTAGTAGTAATCTCAAAAGACCCTCTCAAAGGATGCCTGAAGTATACTCGGGTCTAAATCGGTGATAAAAGTCTCAATAACCCTCTCAAAGGGTGCCGAGAGCATATCCGGGTCTAAACTAGTAACAAAATCAAGTATAGTGCTCTGCCCTGCAGAGCCTAGTATAAGTAGGAAAATCAAGTGTAGTGCTCTATTCTGCCGAGCCTAGTATCCGTAGGAAATCAGTGTGAAATCATTCAACAATCCCATTTTTATCATTATTTATACTGAAAATGATCCTCCGGGGCCATGCAAGGTTTAGAAAACCATCTATAGTAGGCCCGAAGCTAAAAGAGTGATAAAACATGCAGGGAGAATCCTTTTTTATGGATGATATGCTCGCACACAAATATAAATTAGCCCAACCGCTCACAAACATTCCTACTGACCCTGCACAGGCTTAACAGCTTTACAACAAACATAACCAGCCTAAAAGGATATCTCTATGTATGGCACTCACGGACATTCCCAAATGACCCACCATCTATGTTCCATAGTAAATACAAGGCCACACAGGATCACAAGGGTAATATATGATACTACACGAATACTACAATCAGCGTAGGAAATAAACGGACAGAAAAGATGGGCAAGGTCTGGGGTACCAACCTAAAACAGGCCACCCAAAGATATGAATTAATGTAGTTATAACCTATATACACATAGTCTAGGTAGGAAAATCCATAACCTACCTGTCGTTCGATGAATAGCTGCGGGGACGACATCGTCCAGGCTCGAACTGCTCCAGGAAGCTCGAAATCGCGAAACCACTATCCATACAATAATCTATATGCTAAAATGAGGCTAACAATACCCATAATGCCATAAAAATAACCGGGTTGAAATCCAGGTCATAAATGGCTCATGGGCCCCGTAACCCAAAACTGGAAATGTGAAACACCAAAATGTCCCTTAACATCCCGGGAGCACATGCTCAAAATTTAAGCGGAAACGGACATGAAATGGGGCTCCAAAATAGCGCACCCATTTGAGAATTCAAAGAGAGTTTAATGAATGAAAATCAGAAATTAACAAGAAGGCTTACCAAATTAAAGATGGGAAAAAGGTAACGAAGCAATGGTGAAGCTACTCCAAGAAATTGATGGCCAAAAGAGAGCAAATGGAGCTTTGGGAGCTGATGTTAATGGTGGAAATGAGTTGGGGAAATATAATGAAATGGAGGAGAGAAGAAGACATTTAAACGCTGCTAGATACCGCAATTGCGACACTTTTACCGCAATTGCGGAGGCACGAATGAATAGTGACCTCTGCAAATGCAGAGAAATCACCGCAAATGCGGAATTTTGCAATATTGGCAAAAATACCACAAATACGGCCAAAATACTACAAATGCGGCATTTTACCACAATTGCGGTAGCCGCAAATACGGTCAAATTCCGCAATTGCAGACCCACCAGATACAACAAAAATCAGCAACAAGCAAAACTTCTATGGGGCATTCCAAGCAAAATTGGAACCCGATACTCAAAAACCAATAGTGCTATTAGAGTAGAAACTACATTCCAGACTCAACAGAATCAATGAAACTTCCATACGAGGTCATCTCAGAGGAATATTGACCCAAGTCAACACTAGCTAACGCCAACCAAACATCCAAAATGATCCCGACTCACCCGAGACCTAAACCAACTAACTACCTAACACAAACTCGGCATTCCGAAGCTAACAACGCTGACTGAATTTCCATCTGAGGTCATCCTCTTCGAATGTTGACCAAAGTCAACCAAACAAACCCAACTAGCCTAAAAACACAAAATGAGAGAGAATTCCAAGCTGAAAAGCTCCCAGATCCCGACCAAAGGTCCTACAAGACCAAAGTCCATGATCTGGAGCTAACGAAATTATCGGAATTTGATTTTGAGCACGTTCACCAAGAATGTTGACTAAAGTCATTGATTTCAAAAGTTTAAAGCTCTAAAACAAGGAACGGCCAAAAAGACCAAACTAATGGCCCGGGAACCGAATTACCAGTCCCAGCAAGTCATAAATGACTTGGGGCCGCTACAGGCAAGCTCTAACGGTACAAAAAAGGTGAGCCCGCGTAAATGACCGGAAGGGTTATTACACTTTTTGATTGTGAAAATTTTATATCAGAGCATCTAGGTTCACCAGTCTCACAAGTACAAGAGCAATGTCTAGTAGAGTCTTAAGGATCGGTGCAGAGATGTTCGTTACTTATCTTCTAGAGTATACATTCTATTTGTGAAATTTTGTTCTTTCATTCTTTATCATGTGTTCTTGGTCCAGTCTATTTCTTAAAATCTCCTTATGTCATTCTCTGACTGATAGTGAGGACACATTCTTTAATTCACACGCTAATAGTTGGTGATCACATCACATAGTATAGAGATAAAGGTTATATTAAGAATAAAGAGGCAGGACAGTCTAAAGGATGCATGGCTAGATTTAGGTCCTAGCCATGATTTGAAGAAAAATTGAGTGAATTTATGATTTGGATCCTTTGGTTTGGTAATATTCATAAGAAAATGTGAATATTGGTGTGAAGAACTTCATGATTTCCTTTTCTTCTATGATTAGTTGTTCAGTATTGTGAGGAGTACATATATGGCATAACTAATATTAGGAAGAGAGTTAATGATTAAGAATGGTATGATTAGAGGAATAATCAGGTAATAAGCATGGTGATTTTGAAGACTACAATAAAGGATGTTTGACATAACAAGGAAGGGTTGCTCGAGGTATGATAAGAATGAAAATATTTCAATTGAGATCAGAATTTCCACTACAGTCTCATGGCGTGAATGTGTCAACAACGATTCAATAGTTCAACGATAAAATTGGTACATAAACTAATATCTTAAAGAAGGTTTAAAGTTGTAGAGGATTAGAAGATCAGGTAAGAGAACAAGTTATAAGGAATGAAAAAAGGTTTCTCATAACAAGGATTGACGTGGTATGACTTTTTTTGGGGTTCATAAGTAGGGCATTCCTTCTATCCCATAAAGTAGAGGTATAACAAAGTTAATTTGAATGGATTGAGTTTGATGATACGATATCCATAATGGTATAATGTCTACATGATTAAAGTCATGAGGTGTGGTAAACTTTGCTATTTACTAGGGTTATGAAAGGATGAGCTAAATATGAATGAGGTGAGATAAATGATGAATAAAGACCAGGGGTTGAGAGTTCTTTAAGGAAGATGGTTCATTGGTATCAGGAAATGTGGGGGAAGTTTCCTTGGTGATTGGATTTTGTGGAAATATGCATCGATAATTATTTAGCAAGAAGCATTTTATAGGTTTTTCTTAAGATGGAGACAAAGGTACAAGTCATTTTAGGCCAAACACTAGTTGGTTTTCGTGATGCATTGCAGTTACTCAATGTCTAGAATTATGTGATGTGATTTACGTACTACATTCTCGATGGTTATGGTGTAGAAAAATGGTGGATTAATTGGGCTATTATAGACTGAGACTACTATGGTAGAGAAATTAACTATCGAAAATGGATCTTGCAGTTAACAAGTGTGAAAATTAATTACTTGATAGGCTATTGGATGTTTTACCTATTCAGAATACTAAAGATCGACATTGCATTCAACTTTAGAGAATAAATAAGTTTTTACTATGAACACTCGAGCAAGATATCAATTTATAAGGACATTTAAAGTGGTGAATCAATGGTAAGTGTCAACATATACAAGTTGTAAAATGCATTTCAGAGATTTAATTAAGGGTTAGCCAGTTAAGACAAAAAATGAATCGATGTGGGGATAATGATGTAATGACCCATCTGGTCATTAATGCATCTTCATCTTCTTTGTACTGTTAGAGCTCACCTGTAGCGGCCCCAAGTCATTTATAGCTTACTGGGACTGGTAGTTCTGTGCCCGAGCCATTCCTTTGTTCTTTATGGCCATTTTTCTATTTTAGAGTCTTAACTTAGGAAATTGTTGACTTCAGTAAAAATCCTTAGAAATCATGCTCAGAATCAAATTCCAACAGTCTCATTAGATCCATAGCATGGACTTTGGTCTAGTTAGACTTTTCGTTGGGATCCGAGAGCTTTTGGTTTGAAATTCTCAATAGTTCTATGTTTTCAGGCCAGTAGGGCTTGTAAGGTTGACTTTGGTCAACATTCGGAGAAGACAACCTCGGATGGAAATTCTGTTAGCACTGTTAGCTCCAGAATATTGATTTTGGGCTAGAGAGATCATTGGTTTGGATCCCGAGGCTTTCGTACTTGTGTTTTTCCTTTAGGTTGCATTTTGGAAATATTGGCTAAAGGTTGGTTTTTAGAGCGGGGCCCACTTTTTGTTAAATCTAATTTTGATGGGATTTTCATCAATTCTATGGAGCCCAAAATGTCGTTTCTAGTTGAATAGCTCAATTCATTTGTGTTTGCGAGACCCTGTATGCGTTCTTGGGGTCCATCCGTTAAAAATCTGCCTTAGCTTGGCTGCAGCTATTGCTGCTTGCTGGTGTGGTGCAGCGGCGTGCGCCTGGGCTATGCCTGCGCCAGTACACATGTGCCTGGGCACTACGCCTGTATGCCAACCAACATTGACATGGCAGCGCGCCTGCGCTTGCCCATCCGCCTTGGCGCCAGCGCGCTTGTAGTGCTTGGCCGCTGTAGCACTAGTGATCTGCACCCGCATGGCTGCCCATGCGCTTGGGCTCTATCAACATAAATATCAGTCCAACCTTTTTCCTCCTTTCATTTCCTACTTTTCCCAAAAATGTTTCCTCCATTGAAATTAAACCCCAAACCTCTATTTTCAGTCCTGATCATTCCTAAAGCTTGGAGGCTTATATATTTCTGGCTCCTGATCATTTGTTGGCTTCTAATTCGATATGTTCCTTGTTTAATTCCAGTTTTCCTTCTTGGTTTCCCTCTTTAATTCTTTTGATTCTTAGGTTATTTTGAGCCTTTGTGTTGGTGTAATTTCGCTCAAATTTGGGGCATGTACTCTTGGCAATGCTGGGATTATCATGGTGTTTTTCATTTTCGGCCTCTAGTTGCAGGTCCCACAGGCCCGCTTGTGACCTGAATTTTGACCCAACTATACTTTTAGCAATTTAGGTACAGCTAGCTTCGTCTTGATGAGTAGTATCTTATTTTGATAGTTTGTTCGAGATTCAGATTAGTTTGAGCTTGGAGGACGCCATTACAACAGCTAGTCATCAGACGACAGGTAGGTTATGGTCTTCTCGATCTTAGACTCTGCCTATATAGGCTATAGCTATATTAATTAGCATCCTTAGGTTGGTCATTCTAGGTTGGCACCCCAGACCTTGCCCATCTCTTCTCTACTTATGCTGGTTGTAGTATTCGATGTAGTGTTGTAGCATTACCTTTATGGCCCCGTGTGGCTTTTGCATATGCCTTTGGAACATAGATGGTGGGATATCTGGGAATGTCTGTGAGTCCCAGACATCAAGTTGTGATTTTAGGCTGGATATCTATATTGTAGAGCTGATTATGCCTGTGCAGGGCTGATAGGTTGATTGTGAGCCGTTGGGCTATTGTTTGTTTGTGATCATATAATTCATGCAAAGGATCTCCTACATTATTTTACTACTACTTTTGTTGCAGGCCTACTATCACTTGTTTTCTAAACTCTGCATGGCCTGAGGGCCTATTTTTGGTATAAATGATTATAAAAGGGTTTTTGAACTGATTCTATGGATCTTATTGGAGTAAAAGGGATATTATTATGATTTTATCACCGGTTTTCATACTAATATTAGACTCGGCTAAGCCGTAGCGCTAGATATGTTTTTACTATTATTTTAGTCCCAGAGATACTTTGGGTACCCTTTATAGGGGTTTGAAGACTACATTCACTGATTTAGACCCGGATAGACTTTTGGCATTTATTTTGAGATTTTGATCACTGGTTTAGACCTGGATAAACCCCGAGCAATTATACTTTAAGATTTTGCAATTTTAGTATGTGGTTTGCAGACCTCTATTGACCTTACCGATACAGACCAGGGGCTACATGCTATGAGTGTCGGAGGAGGGAAATACATTGCAGTTGAGGAATACGTGTGCGTTCTTCCATGGATCCTATCTATTTGGCCTATAGGTGCTAGAGGAGGTACATACAGGGTTACTATCACACCGGTTTCACCATATCATATCACATCATGTATATTGTATTCGGATCCACCCTTATTTGCTATTTGCTCTATCTACGCTCTGGTAGTATGGGATGATTGAGGGTTTGTTTTCACTTGTATGTGTTTCTCAGGTGTATGGGCACTCGCTGGGAGTGTAGGTAGATTATCTTATGCTATCTTAACGTAGTACTTGTTAAAGGCTTCTGAATATCCGTAGATTAGTGGTTTCTATATTTTTGAGGCACTGATTATGTGGCCTTCTAAGCATTTGTGGGTTAGCAGATTCTATCTTGTCGTGGTGCTGGTTAGTTGCTTTTTGATCTTCTGTGGTGTAGCTTATTCTATCCTAGGGCTGTATTTGTAAGTTTGTTTCCTGACTGCTCTTGAAGTTGTGTTTTAGCATGAATTCATTAGTTGTATTGGTTCTAGCATATGTATGTTTTACTTGCTTTTCCTTCCTTCCCTTTTTACTTGAGGTTGCTGGTATACCGCCCTTCTTCTTAAACCCTCTCTTTATATATATTGTTGTTGCAAGGACCCCTGGTGCATTTTCCTTTCCTTCACTTACGTTCTAATATATATATATATATATATATATATATATATATATCCCTTGTGGCTAGCTTAGTTTGGTTGTTTTATACTTGTATTCTATCTGTGCTAGCTTTATTGTACTATTTTCTATTTGCTTCTATGACTACCTTCTTTCATTCTTCTATTTACTGCTTTTATATCTTATATGCGCTCAGTCGGTCTATGATTCCTACTAGGTAATAATGCACCCAAATTACACCTCTTTTTAGAAGCGCAAGCGGTCGCTGTTCAAATATAGAACCCAACGAAGGTTAGGGTCGATCCCACAGGGAATATGGTAGGACTATGGTTGACTAGTATTTACTCGCGCTTTTAGCCATTTATTTCCCTTGGAAAGGGTTTTTTTTATATAACAAGATTAATAGTAACTTAGATTTGTAACAAGTAACAAGTATCAGTTTTGAGAGTTGTTATCAATAAGAGAGATGACTAGGGTAGTGTTCCCCATTAGATCATAACTTAGTAAGGCATTTGTACTTAGTAAACTAGCTTGGTGCTTAGCATGAAAAATCGGTAAGTTAGGTTCACCTAAATCCTTGGTCTGGCAGATAGATGAATTTCACTACATGCCTTGGTCCGGCCGTGGGTGTATAATTTACTAACCCTTACCCTAGATCCCAGATTAGCTATTCTCGGAGAAGGTCAAGCTATTAGATGAGGGTTGATAGCCTCAAATCTCTGTCGTTGAACAACCCTTTTCCCATCTGTTACCTTCTTGGTTCGGCAAGTAAGGATAAGGCGAGTTCTAACGTTGCGCACCATTAAAAATAAATCAAAATAAAGGGAAGACCAATACATGCATAAACATTGCCCTAGAATTACCAAGTACTTTGCCTACTTCGTTAATCCTTCATGGTTCCCATGTAAAGATCATTTCCTTCCCGAGTACATTTACCCACTTTGCCAAATACGGATACGCCCCCGTGAGCTTTAGCAGGGTTGTGGATTTAGATACTTATGGTTATAAGTATACAATCAGAAGTAATGTATGCATTCATGATCATATACTTAAAATCAGACGTAAAGAAATTCGTAAACTTGAATAGATGAAGATGGAAGAGATAATAAAGAACTATGAATGTGATTAACTCTCAAAACCAATAATTAACTAAGATCACAATGTTTCAAATGTGTTTCCTAAAAAATATCGAGCATAAAGTATAAAAGAAAACATAGGAAAGTTATTTATAGATATTCAAAATCCTGTCCTAACGAAACTAGGAGAACTGGACACGGTAGGGAACACAGATTGGTTGATGACCCATCATTTCAAATGATGGTTCATAGTCTTCTGAGGTCAACCATGGTCTTGGCTGGTCAACATCTTCTGTCACAAAAACCAAGGATGGAACCACGAGTCGTACTCTCAATCTATGGTTCATCTCCTGACTCATGGTTTCTTGGTCCTTTCATGTGCCTTCTGATCACTGACCACGAGTCCCACAGGACGGGTCGTACATTGTAAGTACGGTTCATCCTATGAGTCATGCTTCTTGCTCTTGCTTTTGGACATCTGCAGTTCCTTCGGTTTACGAGTCGACTGGACGGGTTATGGTTTAAAACCACAACTTGTAGACTGATTCCTACTTTTCTTCCATACTTGCACAGTTTCTGAACTTTGGTGTACGAGTCAACATGAAGGGTCCGTGGTTCAGAACCACGGACCGTCATGTCATCCGTAATATTTGTATCCGTCTCTTTTTAGTTCAATTTCCAGTGTGTTAGCTCTAGAATCCATTCTCCTGCACACTTAACAAAACACATCAAATTTACCAATAAAATGCTAAAGAACTAGCGATAACCCTAAGTTTTAAGCGTCGAAAGTGACGTACTTCTATGTCACATCAACACCCTCAACTTAAGACTGTTGCTTGTCCTCAAGCGACAACAAAAAACCATCCTAAAATGATGCTTTAGTAAAATAAAACTAAGAACTACGGCAGTCATATGCTTTAGCAATTCAGCTTATAACAAGTATCCCCCTCCTTTTCAATACAAACATGTGCACAAGTTTCGTCTATCAAGACAACACAAGAGGATCCATGGATGACATTACGATATCAACAGACAACATAGCATACACATATGAGACTTACCTTAACAGTTAACAGTCAATGTTACTCTAGTGCCCTCACCACAAAGAAGTCCCAATCGCACAATAATACATTCAAAATTTCTAGGACTGAACTAGAACACTCACACTCACAAAGATATTCAAGCAATGCGTGCTTAATACCATAGGCTTGCCCTTACTTTCTATGCCTTGACTTTTGAACACTTGGGTTAGGATCACTATAGGACTTTACTCGGGTTGTAACATAGGCTTGAGGACGGGTATGGTAGCTATGGGAAATAGTGACTAAACCCTCCTTGACACTACGCTATGTTTCTTCCACTTTTCAGACCAACTCTATTCTTTCCTCCCTTTTTCTCCCTTTTTATTCCTTTTTTTTCTTCAAGTGATGGGTGCGACTTTTATTTCAGACTCAACTTTTCATCACATATCTCTTTTTTTTTTCTTTTTTTTTGCTTTTTCTTTTTCTTTTTAAACACATACGCCACACCTGTTCTTACTTCTTTTTATTACTAACCTCTTCTCTTCATACCCCATATTTTGCACTTGCCTCCACAGTAGCCACCCTCAACTTAGGCGATTTGCCTGAGTTGAGGTATACGATGTCCAAGGAAGGACTAGGGCCAAACTAAAGGTTCATGGAAAATGAGGAAGGTGATTAGGCTAAACAACAAAAAGGGTCAATATAGGCTCAAAATCAGGTATCAAAGAGTATTCAAATCATTTGGGCGGTCATTTAGGCTGAAGTGGACTATTTCAAAAATGACCTATGATCCTTTCCTAACCAACTATCCTACAGCCTAGGAAAGACTAACTGGGCAAGTTCTAGATTAGCACACAAAGCAAGAACAATACAAAATTAGCTCACATACACATGGCACAGAGTCCAACAATCACATTCTAACTATCATGTCCATACTCTAGTTAAGCCATTCATTAGATCGATTAACATAATGTCATGCATAGATCCATAATGGTAAGTCTATCAAAAACATATAATCTCATTTCACACAAAATTTGGAGGACTCTCAATTTTTCAATCAAAATCCAGTTCAAAATCATACCATAGATTGTGCTAAGTTCCTATTCTTCTTTCACTACACACAACCTATACTAAACATGCTGGTTCAACAGAAATTAAAAATCTTTAGGGAAAGAACACAGGCAAAAAAACCCCAAGGACTCAGGTACCTTGTGAGTACCCTCATGGGTTGCCTCCCATGCAACGCCTGATTTAATGTTGCGGCATGACGCGGGTGTTTTGGCTACTCATTTTTCACCAAAACACTCTACAAAAATACGGATGACCATAGCTGCCCCCACCCCATCTCAAAAGATGTGCATTGTCCCTAATGCACTAAAAAATAATAAACAAGGGATACTAGGCATACATGTGGTGCCTAAGTGCGGTCATCGGGTGTAGCAGAAGGCAGGCCTACTGGATCGGTTCCCGCAGTCGTATCTCCAACAATTTACACAAGGGATTAGCAATTTTGGAGAAGTCCTTGATAAACCTCCTATAGAAACTAGCATGCCCCAAAAAGCTTCGAATCCCCATCAAAAAAACTGGTGGAGGCAATTTTTCAATCACCTCAATCTTCGCTTTGTCGACCTCAATACCTTTCTTTGAGATCCGATGGCCAAGCAGTTTCACCATGAAGTGACATTTTCCCAATTAAGTACCAAGTTGCATTCTTCACACCTCTTTAGTACACAACTGTGATGAGCCAAATAGTCTTCGAAAGAGTCACCTACCACTGAGAAGTCATCCATGAACACCTAAATAGTGTCCTCTACCATGTCAGAGAAGATAGATATCATGCAACACTAAAAAGTCATTGGTGCATTGCATAGACCAAAAGGAATCCTCTTAAACACAAATGTCCCATATGGATAGGTGAAAGTGGTCTTCTCTTGGTCTTCAGGCTCAATTAAAATCTGATTGTAGCCCGAATAACCATCAAGAAAACAATACCATTCTCTACCAGCAAGACGGTCTAACATCTTATCTATGAACAGCATCGGAAAATGATCCTTTTTAGTACAAGCGTTCAACTTTCTATAATCCATGCATATGTGCCAGCCCATGACTGACCTCATTGGGATCAAATCATTCTTCACATTTGGGACTACAGTAATCCTACCCTTCTTCGGCACATATTGAACAAGGCTTACCCACTTGCTGTCTGCAATAGGGTAAACAACACCTGCATCCAGCCACTTGATAATCTCCTTCTTGACAACATCTTGCATAGGCTGATTCAACCTGCACTGGTGCTCAATACTCGGAATGCAATATAAGGCTAGCTGAATTTTATGAGTGCAGATTCCAGGCAGAATCCCAATGATGCCGGCAATGGACCAACCAATGGCCTTTTAGAATTTTCTCAACACAGAAACTAGAGCTTCAACTTGCCCTTCTTCTAAGTCTGCAGCAATAATAACTGGCAAGGTCTCATTATATCCTAAGAACACATACCGAAGATGAGACAAAAGCGCTTTGAGCTCCAAGATTGGAGGCTCATTAATAGATGGTCTGGCAGGCGGTGTCTATCTATTCTTCAGATCCAAATCAAGCTTTTTTGGAACATAGATATAAGACCCCATACCTACAAGTGCTTCAACCATATCATCATACTCTTCAATGTCATCTCCATCAAAATTCATAATCACGACCGCAAGTGCTTCAACACCAAGTCTCTTCTTAACAGGCATAATTAGCTGATCCTCATCAATCACATCAATAACAAAAACCACTCGCATGTCATCATGATGCTTCATAGACTGGAAGACATTGAAATTAACTACCTCATCATTCAATTAGAACTTCATCTGCCCAGTCTCTAAATCAACCAACGCGCATTCGGTAGCAAGGAATGGTAGTCCCAATATGATAGAAACATCAAAGACAACCTCACAGTCAAGAATAACAAAGTCCATAGGGAAGATGAAACTGTCAACTTTCACAAGCATATCATAGTGAATCCCTATAGGCCTTTTCACTGTATGATCTGCCATAAGAAGCCGTATTGTAGTCATTTTGGGGCTCCCAAGCCCAACTGATTAAACACTGCTAGTGGCATCGAATTGATGCTAGCACTCAGATTGCACAATGCCTTATCAAAATAGAACGCTCCAATCGTGCACGGAATAGTAAAAGCTCTAGGATATTCCTTTTTATGCACCAAAGAACGGGAGGCTATTGCACTACAATAGTGCAGATTATTAGCTGGCTTAAAACTCACCATTCTCTTCCTAGTCACTAGATCCTTCATGAATTTAGCATATCTAGGCATCTTCTCTAATGCTTCAACTAAAGAAATATTGACTGAAAGTTGTTTCAGCATGGAGATGAACTTGTGAAATTTGCCTTCCTCAACCTTTTTCTTAAATATCTGTGGGTAAGGTGGAGGAGGCAATGGCATGTGCTTTAAGACTGGTGAAACCTCTTAGTTATTCGCTTTCAACTCAGAAGACTCCTCTCACTTGGCCCTTCACTGTTATCATTTTTCTCAGACTTGACTATAATTTTAGCATCATCCTTTTAAAACTCGGTTGGCTCATCAACAACTATGGATAAGAGGGTCAACAATGTGTTTTCCACTTAGGGTAGTCACAGCCATAACTTTTCGATCATTCTTCGGATTCTGAATGGTGTCACTTGGGAGAGTACCCTTTTGATGCGGATTTATGCCAGTATACATCTGGTGCATCTGAGTTTCAAGCTATTTTATGGTGACAGAATGAGTCTCCACTTTCTGACTCATACCGTAAAAGTCAGCTCGCATCTCTTTCATGCTTGCATCCGTATAATCAACATTTTGAAATACTTTATTGAGAAGCTCACTCATGGTTCGTTGTTCAGGTCTATCTTCACGATTTCTAGGAGGGACATATAGACCACTTCTATCATTCTTCTAGCCATCATTTTTATACTAGTCACCATACTTATCTCCAGCTCTACTGCTGTCTCTATAGCCTGACCAATTGTAGTGGTCATCTCTATCTCTGTTATGACCTTGGTTCCCTTGGCCCGAGGCCCAAAAACCCTTTCCTTGATCATTCAGATAACTAACCTCCTCATCAGATAAGTAATCGTCAGGCCTTGGTGCTTTTCCTTATGAGCCGATGGCTTTCACCTTCTCTACTTTCTCATCTAGGATTTTCTTTGTTATCAACCCAATGCTCGTCTTCATCTCAGCGACTTCTTGCTTAAGCTCCTACAATTCAGTAGAATCAATGGACTTACCAACTGCATATGTACCTGCTAAACTCTCTGCCTCTCTAGTATGCCATTCCCTTTTGGTCTTAGTAAACCTATCAAGCATCTTAGAAGCTTCAATATATGAATTCTCCATGAATGCTCCACCAGTTATAGCGTCGGTTACTGCTTTTGTATTGGCGTTCAATGCTTTGTAGAATATCTCTATCAGATACCTTGAAGGGATTCTGTGTTTCGAAACTTGTTTCAACTTCTTATTGAACCTCAACCAAGTCTCATATAATTCCTCTGCAGGTAGTTCCTTGAAATTATAGACCTCTTGCTTCAGTAGCAACATCCTAGATAGAGGAAAGAACCATTCCAGAAATTGAGTCTTCAACTCATTTCATGTGTATATATAATTATCGGGCAATTCTGGGAGCCACATAGTTGCCTCTCCAATCAATGAGAATCGAAACAATCTCAGTCTAATAGCATCTTTCCCCACTCTTGGTAGATTATAAGCTTTGCAAATTTGAGAAAAGTTTTTCACATGTAGATTTGCATCTTCTATAGGCTTTCCAGCATATAGTCCCTTTAGGTTCAACAACTGGATCATGGTGCTGATGATGTCAAACTTTGTTCCCTCAGTCATTGGTGGCAATACCATAGGTCCAGTAATTCCCAATTCCTCCACCTCATAATCATCATCATCATTATCATAGTAGCGAGGGGCATGCCTTGGCTGTTGTATCTGTCGGCCCCTATTATGTGGTAAATTCCATCTAGATGTTGCCTCGTGTCTCATAGATTGTTGTCGTGCTTGCCTTGCTTGCTCAGCTACAATATTTTGAGCTGTATGGTTTACTGTAATTGTAGCATCTTCAGCAGCAAGGGCGTCTTCCCCTGCCTTTTTTCTCTGCTCTACTTCAGCCAAGAACCGAGCTATGATCTGCTCTGGTGTCTCATGCTCTCCCTCTTTAGCCATGTTTCTTAGAGTTTTGGAGAGTTCAGGATTGTATAGGATCAAGGGATTGCCTTGAATCTATGTACTGGGCATGCACAAATGTGCAACCTGTAGAATAAAACAAAAACAACAGAAAAAGTAAAATTAAGAAATAAGGACTAATAGTGAAATAAACACAATCTCTCTTAATCCTAAACTGTAATCCCCGGGAACGGCGCTAAAATTTGATGCGCCCAAATTATACCTCTTTTTAGAAGCACAAGCGATCGCTGTTCAAATATAGAACCCAATGAAGGTTGGGGTCGATCCCATAGGGAATATGGTAGGACTTTGATTAGTGTTTACTCATGCTTTTAGCCATTTATTTCCCTTGGAAGGGTGGGGTTTAAGTAACAAGATTAATAGTAACTTAGATTTGTAAACAAGTAACAAGTATCAGTTTCAAGAGTTGTTATCAATAAGAGAGATGACTAGGGTAGTGTTCCCCATGAGATCATAACTTAGTAAGGCGTTTGTACTTAGTTAACTAGCTTGGTGCTTAGCATGCAGAATCGGTATGTAAGGTTCACCTAAATCCTTGGTCCAACAGATAGATGAATATCACCATACGCCTTGGTCCGGACGTGGGTGTATAATTTACTAACACTTACCCTGGATCCCTGATTAGCTATTCTCGGATAAGGTCAAGCTATTAGATGAGGGTTGATAGCCTCAAATCTACGTCATTAAACAACCCTTTTCCCATCCATTACCTCCTTGGTCCGGAAAGTAAGGATAAGGCAAGTTCTAACATTGCTTACCATTAAAAAGCCATCAAAACAAAGGGAAGAACAATACATGTATAAACATCGCTCTAGAATTACCAAGTACTTTGCCTACTTTGTTAATCCTTCATGGTTCCCACAACCCTAGTTATGGATTTAGCTACTCATAGTTATAAGTAAAAAATCAGAAGTTATGTATGAATTCATGATCATATACTTACAATCAGACGTAAAGAAGTCCGTAAACTTGAATAGATGAAGATGGAAGCGATAATAAAGAACTATGAATGTGATTAACACTCAAAACAAAGAATAAATTAAGACCACAATATTTTGAATATGTTTCCTATAAAATATCGAGCATAAAGTATAAAAGAAAACATAGGAAAGGTATTTATAGACATTCAAAATCCTGTCCTAACTAAACTAGGAGAACTGGACTCGGCAGGGAACATAGATTGGTTGATGACCTGCCATTTCAAATGACGGTTCATAGTATTCTGAGGTCAACTGTGGTCTTGGCTGGTCAATATCTTCTTTCATAAAAACCACAGATGGAACCACGAGTTGTACTCTCAATCTACGGTTCATCTCCTGACTCATGGTTTCTTGGTCCTTTCTTGTGCCTTGTCTAATCATTGACTATGAGTCCAATAGAATGGGTCGTGCTTTGGAAGTACGGTTCGTCCTATGAGTCATCCTTCTTGCTCTTACTTTTGCACATCTATATTTCCTCCGGTCTATGAGTCGATAGGATGGGTAGTGGTTTTAAACCACGACTCATAGAATGATTCGTACTTTTATTCCATACTTGCACAGTTTTTAAACTTTGGTGTATGATTCAACAAGATGGGTCCGTGGTTCAAAACCATGGACCATCATGTCATTCATCATCTCTGTATCCATCTCTTTTCAGTTCAATTTCCAGTGTGTTAGCTCTAGAATCTGTTCTCCTGTACACTTAACAAAACACATCAAATCTACCAATAAAATGCTAAAGAAATAGTGATAACCCTAAGTATTAAGCATCGAAAGTGACGTACTTTTACATTACATCAGGTACCCATTGCTTTGCAATTGATACTCATACTACACTTTTGCATCTTTCTGGTGTAGATCCTAGTATGAGCTTTCACCATTGATTGCATGAAGATTCATGCAGCTTTTGGATATTCGAGACTAGGGTGAGCTCCTGACGATCGGGGCTTGACCATATCTCATATTTTGGACACTATTACTCTTTGTTTATTCAGAAATAGTTGTATATTCTATTGTATCATCTCTAGCACCTTGTACTCTATTAGAGCCTTCTGTACTATCGATACCAGGTCATGGGTTGGTGTAGTATCCTTTTTTTTATATAAATATATATTGGTTGTTCTCTATTTGTGTTGCTTTATTTATCTACTTCCACTTATTTCTGCTTATTGTGCCTGCTTGCTTAGGTAGTAGCCCATTACTAATCATTTTAGGCTACGAGAATTGGTTTGCCTACTGGGGAGTTGTAGGTGCCTTCATGACCTGAGAAATCGAGTCATGACAGATTGGTATCAGAGCTCTAGATTCACCGGTGTCATTGGTACATGATCAAGTGTCTAAGTAGAGTCTTGTAAATTGGTATGATGATGTATGTATCCTATATGTGTATGTCTCAAGGGCATTATAGGAAAAGTCCTTTATTCTTAGCTCTTTATTATCCGTTCTTGACTCTATCAACTCCTAAATTTCATTGTTCCATTCCTTCTAAGATGCCTAGGATGAGTACGATAACGGGTGATGATGATGTTTATGTGCCTGTTGCTTCAGTGTTTCCCCTAGTGCCTGGATTTCAGAGTGAGGGCAGACAACATTAGTTAGGGGGTTTGGGGCCAGCCAAGCTTCCGGTAGGATTTATGGCTACCCCTGTTCTTCAGGGCATCGTGGCTAGGACACCGAGTCTCTTAGAGGGTGTATCAATACCACATGTAGGGGCAGCACCCGGTTCTTTGAGTAGTGCTTCAGTTAGGTTTGAGGTTCCAGGTCTCCATCAGGTTTGTATGTCAGTATTAGAGTATGAGGCAAGGTTTCATGAGGTGATTAAGTGCACTGCTAGGACTGTGCCTTTAGAGTTTGAGAGAGTTCAGGGTTTTGTTAGAGGATTGATTTCACCTCTCCATTTGGCGATAGAGCAGTTGGTGATAGTAGGGACTACCTTTCTTGAGGTGGTTGATCATACTTGGGCCATTGAGAGGTTATGTCGTTAAGCATATGGGGGTAGTGGTAGGAGGCGTCACTGTCAGGGCAGTTTATGTGGCTCTCAAACTTGAACTAAGGGATTTTCTACTAGGGATCAACTTCATTACTTTCTGTCCAGCAGGCCAGCTTTGGTGGCTTCACAGGGTTCAGAGGGTGGTTGTACAAAGCATGTTGAAAAGAGTAGACATGGTGCAAGTAAGGTTTCTTAGGGTTTGCATTCAGGGAGTGTAGGCCGTGGTTGCAAGTCAGGCTCAGTGAGATCTTGCTGACAGACTTCATCTGGTAGAGGTTATTTCCAGTGCAATGAGTTCAGGCACTTTGCTAGGGATTGCCCCACGATCACACCTTCTATTCAGCAGTGTCAGCAGGTTTTATCTCCCAAGACACTAGGGCCACCAGCTAGAGACGATGTACAGAGTAGTAGGGGTGGCCCGCAGGCAGTGAGAGGTGGTGTACATAGTCTTAGGGATGGTCCCCAGATTGTTAGAGGTGGTTTAGGTATTGATCCAGAGTTGACATGCACCGTGCATCCGTGTGGTGCTTTTTGGGGTTCCTATAGTTGTGGAGTGATTGGTGACTTTCTAGACATTGTCTTCGATGAGGGATGATCGAGCCTTCATTATCAACTTCTCAGTTCGGTGATAGACACAAACAGTTCTATGGCCCTCTTGGTAGACCAGAGGTGGAGGTTCTAGATATGGTTGCTGCAAGTATGACTTTTGTTACCATCACTAGTGCTGGCGTTGTTTGCCTTATGGATCTACCTTGTTCTTTCATGTATTTGTATATTTTCCTACCTGTTTCTTGTTTGGTTGCATTACTATTTGAGTTATACTATTTATACGTGTGATTTCTTGGTAGGTTGATTCTTTTTTAGTAGTGGATAGGGTGTGTTGTCCTTGGGAGGTAACTACCCAAGGTTATGACTCGTGGGTAGGTCTTATTAGCTTTATTTTTGGTTTTCGTAGTGGTTTTAGAGTTGGTGTGAGTATCTCAATTTCTAGTGGTCTTGTGTGGTTATTGCCTAGGCTACTATCTAGTATTTGCAAGAAGTCTTACTGGTTATGTGGTGTGGTACCGGGGAAAGATGCCTTGTCTTTAAGAGAATGGTGTTGGGCTTGCAAGTGAGTGCTGGTCGGTTTTTCTTTTCTCAGAAGGTTAGTTTTGTTCATTTTGGAAGTGGAAGGTATATGGGTTGTTTTCGTTGTTTTCCTCAGTTTCTAATTTGGTTGAGTTTGGGCTGTAGTATTGCGGTTGAGTTAGGTATTCGACCTATTCTTGTTCCATCTTATCGCGTGTCACTAGTAAAAGATGTGGGAGCTAAAGGAACAACTCTAGGATCTTCTGAGAAAGAATTTGTCAGTTTTAGGGTGTCTTTGGAAAGGGTTTCATTTGGTTTGAAAAATGAGGGAGATGATTCCTGCATGGACGTATAGGTTACTGGTAGCTGACTGAAGTGACGACAGAGGGTATACTTAGGTTTGTTTATTGATGACTTGATTTGACCAACTACAGAGTGCAGTGGCATTTTTCTTAGATGAATTCAAGGTCAGGATTCCTTCTCGTAGAGATCAAGGTGGTAGGCTTTTCCAGTACTACCTTTGCGGGCTTGTTGCATCAGCTGTGATTTCCTTGTTATATTCCTTAGATGACCCAGGTCTCACTAGCATCTACAGATCGGGAAAAATATATATTCAGAGCCTAGTTGGCTCTGTTTCTATAGTGTTCATCAATGGCGTATGAGTCTACTCAGGGGTTCAACAGAGGCATTGATTGGAAATTGGAGTTAGGTTTCAGAATTTTGGCTAGTAGGTTACTTTATATGGTTCATGGAAGGTTCTCTTCAGTTGCAGCATCTTTGAGCTGGAAGGCAGTAAGTGCAGATAACTTAGCTTTTCTATTTCAATTTTGGAGTGGTTGTTGGCCTTGGACATCCAGTTCTTGGCTAACCATTTGGCTAGGTTTGACTTGCCAGGTCCCAACAGTGTTATGGCCAGTGCGAGGTCCATTCTACCTTGGTTGGACAGATTCAACACTATCAGTTCCAGGATCAGTATTTGTACGTTATATGTGATCAAGTTATATGGATTGAGGCCAACAAGGCTACTTTGGATTCTAATGGTACTTTGAGATTGATGGTCGTCTTAGTGTTTCGAGAGTTGGAGGCTTGATTTGGTTTATTCTTTGAGAGGTTATCTGTTGTATGGGATCCCAGTATTGGTTAGGCTCTGCCAGTGTGGGCAAGGAGTTATGGTATATTGAATGCTTTCAGAGTTGGTGGTTTGTGTACTAGTACAACAAACTGGGTGTTTTGAGCCAGAGGGTGAGTTGAAAGATTATGAAGTTTTCAATATCTATGTGGTGACCTTGGACTTCAGGCATCATTTTATTTGACAATAGGGTGGTTAACCTTAATATTCACGGCATGATGGATTTCTTTCTGAGGTGAAGCTAGTAAGGTGACCTTAAATCCAAATGGGGTTCAATAATTTAGAGCAACAACAGTATTTCTAGAGTTTGGAGTTTAGTTAATGTCTACAGACTTTGTGGTAGGCTTGCCACACTCCTTGCAGAGATTGGGTCTTTAGTTTGTGTCATCTTGGTTAGGTTTCCCTAGTCCATTCTCTTTCAGCCGATTTAGACTTGGCACGGTTTAGCAAGGTTGGTTGTGTTATACAGTTGGTAGATTCTTCTTTGACACATGGTGTTCATCCATGTCATTCCTAACCCTGGTGTTCTAATTATAGTAGGGCTCCGATGGTTGGTTCAGTTTGGTTCAGGTATCGAGATTGATCTTAGCAAAGGTATCAATCCATTGGTTGATGGTTAGTCAGGGAAGGTTACTCCAACTTTCGAGGATATGCTAGGGGTTGGTATTTTGGATGTCAAAGGCTAGTAGACTAGATCTTGGCTTGGGTATAGTTTGAGTCTGAAAGTGACATCGTTCGAGGTTGAGCATAGAGGTAACTACGGATCTCCGGTGGGTTAGTTGATGTTTCAAGGGTGGCTTGAGTGTTCAACTTGTGTGAATCTTCATGGTGAGTGTGAAAAGGATTCAGGTTAGATAGAAGGGTTTTGTGGGTCAACGAATTCAAGAGTTAGAGGTTTGGTTGGTGGTTTTCTGGGTGGACCTGGTTGTTGTATCAAGGTTTCAAGTTATGTGTGTTGATCGCCTTGGTTCTCTTGGTTTTGGTGTTTTGTCGGTGCATTCTGGTTGAATTTCTTAAGATTCAATTTAGTTGATAACCTTTGGAGTTTTGGAGTTAAAGGTTGGAGTCTGGCTTGGCTAGTAAGGAGTTAAGGTTTGGTAGCTTTTCTTTTTTTAGCTCCATTGGGTGCCATACGGCCGGGGAGGCTACCCAGGAGACCGAGAGAGTAGTGCGGGCTTAGTATATATCTTTGTTTGAGTCTCCGGTGTTTCCTTTTCTTGACTTTTGCGGATAATAGTCCTTTTTAGTAGTGGATGATGTAATGACCCTTCTAGTCAATAACGTGTCTTTGCCTTCTTTGTACTGCTAGAGCTTGCCTATAGCAGCCCCAAGTCATTTATGGCTTACTGGTACCGGTAGTTCGGTGCCCAGGCAACTCATTTGGTCTTTATTGTCGTTTCCCTGTTTTAGAGCCTTAACTTAGGAAATCATTGACTTCAGTTAACATCCTTAGCAATAGTTCTCAGAATCAAATTCAGGAAGTCCTGTTAGCTCCAGAGCATAGACTTTGGTCTAATTAGACCTTTGTTCGGGATCTGAGAGCTTTCAGTTTGACATTCTCCCTCGTTTTGTGTTTTTAGACCAGTTGGGCTTCTAAGGTTGACTTTGGTTAACATTCAGAGAAGACGACCTCGGATAGACATTCCGTCAGTGTTGTTAGCTCTGGAATGTCGATTTTGGGCTAGAGGGACCATTGGTTCGGGTGACGAGTCTTCCAGACTCGTGTTTTGACTTTAGGCTCTATTTTGGAAATATTGGCAAAAGATTGGTTTTGGGTGTTCGTCTTCCCCAAATGTTGACCAAAGTCAACCAACCAACTCCAAATAGCCTAAAATCTCATAAAGTGAGACAAAACCAATTAAAAAGCTCGCAGGGTCTGACCAAGGGTCCAACTAGATCAAAGTCCATGCTTCGGAGTTAACGAAACTCTCAGAATTTGATTCCGAGCATGCTTGCTAAGAATATTGACAATTATTTTCTAAGTTAAAGCTCTAAAACAAGAAAATGGTCATAACGACGTAACGAACGGCCCGAGCACCGAACCATCTATCCCAGTAAGTCGTAAATGATATGGGCCACTACAGGAAGCTCTAACAATACAAAGAAAGCAAAAACGCGAAAATGACAAGAAGGGTCATTACATTATACATATATATATGTGTGTATAAACTTGTATAAAATCGTATAAAGTAGTATAAAGTTTTATAAAGTGATATAAAGTTGTATAAACTGGTATTAAATTATATATCGCATAAAAATAGGGTTATACGTGTGTAATTAATTTTTTAGGCTACGTAAATGTAAATATTTTCTTTAAAAGGTATATTTTTGATATTATCCCTAACTTAATGACATCTTCTTTGTTCTTTTCCTCTTTTTTTTTGGCTATTTGGTTTACATTGAAGTAAAACTCTTATGTTTATCCCTTTATTTGTTTGTAATTTAAAACAACTAAAATCAACAGAGGGTATTTTGTAATTTTAATATTTTTTCTGTTTTAATTTGCTTGTCTTATTTTTCCTTTAATCTGTTATATATTTGAAAATTAATAAAAAGTACTATTAATCACAATAATTAACAACTTCAAATATTAAAAGACATATAAAAAATTTGATTGACTCTCAAAATTCTAATTGTGTGACATAAATTGGGACAGGAAAAGTACATATATTATATAAAATAATGTAAAAGTACTATAAAACACAATAATTAACAACTTAAAGTATGAAAAACCATACAAAAGATTTGATTTACTCTCCAAATTCTATTGGCACCATATAAATTGGGACATAAAGAGTATCATATATGTAATGATCCTCTAAGTTATTTCCGTGATTTTCATGCTTTTTCCGTGTTTTGAGCTTTTCCACAGTGTCTGTAGGTTATTTATGACTTTCCAGAACTGATGGTTTGATTCCCGGGCCATTAATTTGTATTTTAAGCTCATCTCCCTGTTTTGCAACTCTTTAGGCGGTAGAGTTGACTTTGGTAAATATTCGGAGAAAACAGCCCCGGATAGAAATTTTGTCAGCACTGTTAGCTTTGAAATATAGACTTTGGGCTAGATGGACCTTTGGTTCGGGGCTTGAGGCTGTCAGACTCATTTTGGGCTAATTGGGTTCCACTTTAATTAAAGTTTTTTTGGACATGGGGCCCACTTTTCTTCGAAAAGATCTCCGCTAGGAATTTCATTGATTTTGCTGAGTCTGAAATGCCTTTTTGGTAGGGTAGCATATCTAGTTTGCATTTACGAGATTTTGAATGAATCCCGACGGTGCGGTTGAAGAATTTTATGGCTTGTTGTTGCGTCTAGTGCTGTTGTTTCTGGTATAATGCCCTTGCTTGCCTGGGAACACCCGCACTGCCACCTCTGTGATCACCAGCTGCACCTGCAGCCCTAGGTGATGTTGGCAGGGGGATTGCCTGCGCTCATTTGACCGCGCATGTGGCATATTAACCGCACCTGTGGGGGTTAGGGATTTGGCTGACCACAACCCCTGCGGTGGCCTTGGTGCAACGGTGATGCCGCACCTGGGCCATTTTTTAGCGCAGGTGCACTGATTACTAGTAGTTTAAATTTAAGTCCCTTCTTCATTTCAATTCACTTCCAACACTTTTCACCATTAGTTTGAGCTCAGCTAAGAGAGAACTTTGTCCATTCTCATTGATTCCATGTCCTATTGAGGTAATTCTCTTCCTATCTTTATTCTAGTCATCGTCCTAACATTTTTCCTTATGTTCCTTCCATAAATTTGACCCTTTTGCATGCAAGATTCTTGATCAAGTGGACAACAGGGGTATTTTGAGCCCCGAAATGAGTCTCGTTTGCGCTCAAACTTTGGGCATGGGTTTATAAACCCACTGCAAACATAATTGTGAAATTTGTTTTTTATATTGTCACGGAAGCCTCGAGGGTCATTTTCCGACTTGATTTTTGGCATATTTTTTTTTATAGCAATATGGGTGTCATTATTCTCATCTTGACACCTAGTTTATGTTCTTGATAGCGTGGAAGCTTTCTGCGGCTGTTCGAAAGGGGAAGGCACATAAGTGATGGTTCATGTTTGCAGTTCAGCCCCGAGGTAGGTTACAATTTACTTCTACTAGACTTGTCTTTGATAAGTTTTATATGTTATTAGTTGCATTAATTTTAGGCTAGGTTTAGGTTAGAATTAGGCTTAAATCTTGTTTCAGGTTATCTTGGCCATTTTTGGGTCTATAGAGTAGTATATCCTTGTTTATCCTTAGTATTGCCGCTTGTAGAATTTCTGTGGCTAGCCTAAAATCCTTAGAGTAACTTTAGGAGGTTTTAGAGGTAGAGTATATGCCTTGTTTTATTTTTGTATTATAATTCCGTTGTTATTTCTCATTAAATTTATGTAACTATGGGCCTGAGGCCATAGCTTTGGATGGGATGAAGTTCCAGGTGAGTACCTTTTTGGGGGGTGCTTTGAACCCCATCTTTGGTGTTAAATCTCTGTCTTTATTTGGGTGTTGTACCACTTGCTTTCGTTTCTGCATTCCTAAACTTGGCATATTAATGGTTTTCTAAGAAAGAATCGTTGGTTTTAGGGTTAAAAAGGATGATTTTTTGTTATTATTTTTTATTTCAAGGGGTTTAAGGAATAGTTGCACTACCTTACCACCAATTTTTAATTTAAGAACTAAATGTCTTCCTTTTTACTGATTTTAAGTTCTTTGGAGGACATTTTTACGTATTGCATGTCCAATGTTGGGATTCTGGATTCACACTTGTTGCATGTCTGATGCTGGGATTCTGGACTCATATTTACTTACTATCGTCCGATGCTGGGATTTCAGACTCATATTGCATTGGCCATATTTTGCATCATATCATCTCTCGGTACATCGCATTTGGTTATGTGTACTTAGAGTGCCTTTACCTTATTTTTATTATTATCTTCACCATTTGTTGGGTTACAGCTCTGTTAGTAGATAACTAGATTTAGGTGGGTCCCTAGAGTCAGTTTACTTTCCTGTAGCTCATAATATATATCATCTTTCTGAGCTCGGTCGGCCTATGATACCTACTGGGTACCCTTTCTTTTGGTACTCATACTATACTATGCATATTTTTTTGAAGCAGCACCTAGTACGAGCGACCCTCGCTGATCCTCCTGTCATTCGTGGCCAACTGCTATTTGGATCGTGGTGAGCTCCCGGCGTTTCAGAGACTTTTACTTCTTTCCATATACCTTTCTGTATGTATTTTATATTTTGGATAGACAATACCTGTTGTATAGCTATTTCGTACCTTAGACATTCTTATACCGGTGACACCAGGTTCAGGGTTGATTCTTGTGTATATATTGTCTTCTCGGGTCACTTTAAAGACATTTTTATAAATTTATTACAGTTGGTATGTATTTATACTGTTGGCCCATATTTTCTTCTATTTTCTCTTCTGTCTTCCTTATTTATATTTTATTATTATCTTTCGCATCTTTGAGTTGGCTTACCTACTGGGGATTACTAGGCGCCATTGCGGCTCGATTTTGGGATGTGACAATATAATATTTGAAAATTAAGAGCGCACAAATAGACAGCTTGTCGTCAACATGCTTGCTTGCTCAATAGGGAAATTATTGGAAATGCATAATTTTCCTGCTTTAAGATTGTTGTACTTCATGTCATTATGTATGTACTTTTCCATGCTTGAACAAAAATGTCACGACCTGATTTCTTAGGTCATGATGGCACCTACAACCCCCTAGTAGGCGAACCAATCCCCATAGCCCAGAACGATTAGTAATGGGCTACTACCTAACCAATACACATCATAAGCAGAAATAAGCGGAAGCAGAATGTAAGGATAGACAAAGTAGAAGCAATAACCTGAATATATACAAAATGAAACTACACCAACCCCCAAGACTTGATATTGACAGTACAAAAGCTTCTAATAGGATACAAGTGCTAGAAGTAACAAAATGATAAGTACAACTGTCTCCGAATATACAAAGAGTAACAGTACAAAATATAAGATATGGCCAAGCCCCGACCATCAGGCGCTCACCCTAGTCTCGAATATCTAAAAGCTGCACGAGTCTCCAATGCAATCAATGGCAAAAGCTCAACTAATATCTGAACCACTAAGATACAGAAGTGTAGTATGAGCACCAACTGCTAATTAATGGGTACCTAGTAGGCATCATCGGCCAACTGAACATATTTAAGATATAAAAACAGTAATAAGCAGATAGGGTTACAAGTATACATGGAACGAGAACAAAGATTATTCAACAAAGAGTATTCAACTAAACAAGGAAATAGTCACGAAAAATAAGAAAGAAGCACAAGGAACGAGAACAAAAAGTATTCAACCAAGGGTTACAAGTATACATGCTAGCACAAAAGGTATACATACACAGAAACACAGGTGAAATAAGGAAGAAGGACGCACTTGGGATCCTTGCATCAATAGTACATATAAAAAGAGAGTTTAAAGAGATAGGCGGTATACCGGTAACCTCAAAATAAAGGGGAAGCAAGAGAGCAATTCAACAATCAAAATAGAAGCCATAAACTAACAGAAACATGCTTAAGATATCAATATCAAGACAAGGATAGACGAAAAAAAGTCCCTCAAGTATAACCCTAGGATGGAATAACTAAACCACAAGCACCCAAATCCACTAATGAAAAACCATGACAAGGAATAGAACTCAATACCCCACAATCGCTTAGAAGGCTACATAATTAGAGCCTCAAAATTATAGGATTCACTAGCCCCTCAATAATCAAAGTCCAAAATATCAGAGCCTCAACAGGCTAAAACTCGCTAATCCACCAAGAACCAAAAGCCAAAACAATCTCTATAAACTGATAGGAATAATATAATCTACCTATAGTCCTAACGGTCGCCCATACAACCAAGGAATGCAATCAAGTGAAAACAAACTCTCTGACCGCCCATACAACCAGAGAGTACACTGAACACACAACAAACAAGGGTGGAATCCGAGTGAAATATGCATGATGATATGATATGATGAATCTGGAACCAAGTGTGATCGTAGTGCCGTCTGTAACCCCCTCCGGTGCCCCAAAGGACCAATAGAAGAAGGATCCACGAAGGACCTTTCCCAAGTACCTCTCTTACACTATACACCCCTCCCTCTAGTCATCGTCAGCCTGTAGCACTTGGTCCAAAATGGTAGGGTCCATGGAGGTCTACTCGTAGATCACATACCAACACGAAACTTATTATATCTTAACAATTGGGATCTCGTAGTACATGCCCGAATTAGATCCATGTCTAAATCAGTAGTCAAATCTCAGTAACCCTTATAAATGGTGCCCAGAGTATTTTCGAGTCTAAATCAGAAATCAAGTGTCAAAATCCCTAAACAGGGTGCCTGGCTCGTATTCGGGTCTAAATCTATAGAAAATAATGTCTAGCACAATGGCCCAGCCAAGCCTAGTATTAGAATGAAAACCAGTAATCAAATCATCATAATATCCTCTGCTCTGAGAGGTTTCATAACAGCCCATTTCAAAATTCTTTCAAAGTCATATTACTAAAAAGGGGCCCTCGGGGCAATGCAAAGTTTAGAAAATCATTTATAGTAGGCCCGAAGCCAAATTAGTAGTAAAATATGCAGGGAAAATCTTTTTCATGCATGATATGCTCGCAAACAATAGAGTAGCCCAAAATGGCTCACAAATATTTCTATAGGCCCTGCACAGGCTAAACAGCTCTACATCAGACATAACCAGCCTAGAATAATATCTCTATGTCGGGACTCGCGGACATTCCCAAATTACCCATCATATATGTTCCAGAGTCAATACAAGGCCACACATGATCACAAGGGTAATATACAATACTACATGAATACTACAATCAACGTATGAAATAAATGGACAGAAAAGACGGGCAAGGTCTGGGGTACCAACCTAATACAACCCACCCAACAATACTAATTAATACAGTTATAGCCTATATATGCAGAGTCTAGGTAGGAAAAGCCATAACCTACTTGTCGTCCGACGACTAGCTACGGAGACAACATCGTCCAAGCTTGAACAACTCTATAAAGCTCCAATTCTCGAAAATACTATTGATAAGTTGGTATTCTACCTACTTATTTATCTTTAAATCTTATGCTTTTGCTAGTATAAAGTGGATAAATAGTGCAATTGACACGGATTACTTCTACTTTACAGGTTTCTGTGTTTTAGAAGTGTTCGGGAAAGATTTGAATGAAAACAAATCAAAATGGAGCTAAAAGGGACTGCTGACCACTAACAAAAAGTTGCTCATCATGACTGCGAGAGTAGGTCACGCGACCGCGATGCACAGGAAAGAACTAAAGCCACGCGACCATAAAGTAAAGCCACGCAGCCGTGTGGAGAAAGAAATCAGAGCTACGTGATTGTGAGATTGAGGACACGCGACCGCGAGTATGAAAGTCATAGAACCTCACAATCGCGAGGAACATGCACGCGACCGCGATGAAGACGTCGGCAGCTGCAGGATAGATTTTGAAATTCCCATTTTTAGAAACCTCAATTCACATAAAACTCTTCTCAGCTGTTTTGGGATCAATCTTTGGCTAATCTTTGGATATTCTCACAACTTTTGGCAAAGCTTGGAGAGCAAGTTCGTCAACCAACATCATAGGAGCGAAGATTTGGATGCTCTTTATTGTAAAATCCTTAGTTTCCATTCTTCAACTCTTATTCTTAATATCTATTTTATTGGTGTAATTGTTGACTTGAGATTTGGGTTTTGTATCAGAGATAATACTTATTGGGTATTGGATTCATATATAGATTTTGCTTTTGGTTAATTATTTGGGTCTATTAAATCCTCCATGCTTGAATTTATAGTTAATGGTTGCAAACATTGACTTAGCATACTAATTTGGGTTTTTGCTTGAGAGAGGATATCCTTAAATTTGGGAAGATTTAATAGTGTGGATTTGGGGTTTACACTCTAGATCAAGGCAAGAGATAGTTTGGTTGCCGGAAACTCCCATCTAAGAGTTGGGGTTAGAAATAACCCAACTCACCCAAGTTAATTTATTGGTTATTGCACACTCGTGGTGATTCAAGAGAACCCATGAGGATTGTTGCTTGATTGGTTGAAAGACAGTTAAATGCACCTTTATCCAAGACTACCCATGTGGTAATCAGGTGCAATTATTGTGAATTGAATTCCCATTTCCAATTCTCCCTTGTTGTTCTTGCTTGGTGAAAGCAAGGTGAAAGCCATTGATCAAAACCTATCTTTTCTTTGATTTTCTTTATCTTTAGTTTTTAGTCTAAAACACCCTTTTTCGATATATTTTCCCTTTTTGTTCATTGAACTCCAATAAGTTGCTCGTATTCTTTATTAACTCGATTGTGACTACATTGTTCTCTGTGGGTACGACCCTGACATCCATTGGAAATATAAATGTGTTTTTCTCTGAAGATCGCAATCACCTCCACTGGAGAGTGTATTTGAGTGTTATCAAAAATGGTGCCATTGCCGGAGAACAATTTGGCTTATTGAGTTAGTTTAGAAATTGAGTTTACTTACTCTAGTTTGATTTTGTGAATAGTTGTTTTTCTTTTGTTAGTTTTATTTTGTTGATTAATTTTACGGTATCTCAAAATGATAGAGATGTTGGTGGTTGCGACCCTTGTTTTAATGAACCTTGTTGTTATTATGGAGGATCCCACCTTTGGAGAAAGCGTAGAATTGCTAGGAGAGGGAGGTATTCACCTTCTTGTTACTATGATGGGCGTAATTGCTATTTGTGTTGTGGTCGTGATGGACATTGGAGAAATTTCCCTAATGACTACCTCCTCCCCCCTCTTGTGCTAACCATGTGGCTAGTGGTGCTTGTGATCTTAATAGGAACCATGAATCAACAAGCGAAGCAGGCATATGTGCTAAGCTCCACACCCTCTTGGCCTCGCTAGAATCCCAAGAAGAGGGTGTGAAATCCATAAGGCAAGGATTGGTGGATATGAGAATGAAGGAAGGCAGGGACATAAATCATCCCACACAATCCATGGCAGATTTGTCCACTCCTCTTTCTCAAGATGATAAAGAAGCCACCTACCCAGAAAGTATATATGCCATGCTTTAAACTATCTTGTCCAAGTAAGATATAGCAGAGGAGGATGTACAATCCATAAAGCAAGGCTTTGTGGATGCAAGGGATAAAGAATAAGAGGAAACAAATCATGCCATGCAACCCATAGCGGATCTATCTACTCCTCTTAGTCCAATTGACGAAGAAAATCCTCCGAGCCAAGCAAATGAACATGTCTCGAACATTGAGCTCAATCAAATTCACTTTGAGGATGATGATGAAGATTTGCAAAATATGGAATCGTCCGAAAGTGAATTTGTATCGGTAGTGCTTGAACCCCAATAAGAAGAGAAATTTGTATTAGGTGAGGTTGTGAGCCTAGAATGGGTGTTATACCAAGCTCACCAACTTGAGGCCTATGGGAAACAACATGAGAGAATGCTATCAATGTTCGAGGTATTGTTGAAAAGACATGCCAAGTGAAGTCCAAAATAAAGGGTTCTTGAAATTTCCATCCAAAATTTGGACATCAATTTGAATGCTCGTGTTGACACGTGCACAATTATGGGTAGTAGTTTTGAGTTGTTCCCTATCGAAGAGGAAGACACAAGAGATTCTCGTGACTTGAAGGTGTTGTGGCTTCCAACTAATCCATACAAGGATCATGATGCCGAAAGTAAATGAATAATACTAGAGTTGCAATGATTCGTCGTGAAAGACTATAGTTCATTCGAAAGTGAGGATGCTATAAATGAGACAAGTTTGAAGGTGGAGACGCCTAAATCTTACTCCAACCACTTGTTAACCTTGAGTTTGGTTGAATGGATGAAAGTCGAAGTAATCAAGCTTTTGGAAGACCTTGAAAGGAGGATGGATCAAACTTTATTCGGTTTTAAAGTTGTCATGGAAAGAAGGCAAGGAGACCTTCCTCACTTGAAGGCTAAAAAAATGCAAAATGCGACACCAAGAAAATGACCTTCTCATGTTCACACCTTCACCCCGTGATGTTCACCGGAAGTTCGATTCAAATTTGGGTTGAAGGTTCAAGTCTTCCGAGTGGAGATCTGGAGGGTGAGGTAGCTTGCGTTGCATCGTGATGTTAAATTGTGCGCTTTATGGGAGGCAACACATCATTTTTAAGCTTTACTTCACTTTTTGTTTCTTTTTGATTTGTTTCTAGGTGCCCAAGGGATGGAGAAGAGGAACCAAGTGTTGAAAAGCACCAAAAATACCTCTAAAACTGTGCTTTTCGCACCTGGAAGAGTGCCCATCGCACAAGCAAATAGTGAACTGAGCAAAAATACTGGCATGTGTGAAGCAGGTGTGTTTTGCACCTCCGAAAGTACCCATCACACCCAGCTTTGCACGTCAAAATAGTGCATTGTGCAAAAACTCAGAAAACTCAGATGATGCTACGGCATCGCGATCGTGAACCCTGACCCTCGCGATCGCAATGAGGTAAATTCTTCCTGACTCTTCTCGATCGTGTAAACACTTTGTGATCACGTGAAGTTAGGTGATTTTAACTCATCAAGAATGCATGATAAAGCCTCGCGACTGCGAGGCACTTAACGGTTTCCGGGTAATAAAAGATCAGAGGAACAGTTTCAAAAGCAAAATTTGCTTTGAAACTTGGCTACTTTTCTCTCCTAAGGCAAGAATAAACATCCATCAACTTTAATTCTGTAGCATCTTTACAACTCTGCAGGTATTCTCTCTGATTTCTCTTCTTCGATTCACCCACATTGTGCTAAAGTAAGTGGTTTTAAACACCCAAGTGGGTGTCAATTTTTGCTTTTAATAATATGTGTGAATAGGGGGTTGTGATATGAACTTGTGGGTGAAATCGTATTGGGTGGTTAAAATAATGGTGGTTTGCTGAATTTTGGGATAAAAACTGACCCCCTTGCGGTGTAAAAATGGTGAGCGAAAGGGTGCAAGGCACATGTTCGATAAAATGTCTGAACAAAAAACTTTCAGATAAGAAGATGGCCTTTGCGATTGCGATGCCCAATCTCGCGATTGCGATGACCAACTTCCCTGAGCTTTATGATCGTGATGCCCCATTCTACGATCACGATGACTTAATGTTCTAAAAATATATATTGGCCTTCGCGATCACGATGCCCAATCCCGCGATCACGATGACTAGTTTTCACTGTCCCAAAAATAGCAGCTCTGCCCAGCTCTGTCCGGATCATTCTGGCTCATTTATTTGTCCTAATCATGTTCCAATACATTGCTTTAAACGTCTATATTAGTGTTTAAACAATTTTGTTCCTTGTGTAGGTACATTAAGATTGAAAATGGCCAAAATTAAACATGAAGATCCCAACCAAGTGGCCAATGAAGAGTTCTTTTACCAAGGAACCTTCGTCTCCCTCAAGTGCTCCCAACTATATGATCGTCAATTGAAGAAGCCAATCACGATGGAGCAAGGTATTATGTTGGATGGGTTGGAAGAGAAATGGGCCGACTTTCATGGGAAGTTGGTTACAAGAGTATGGCGATGCTTCACCGCCAAGCCCATCAAGGCAAACTTTTCCGTGGTCTGTGAGTTTTATGCTAATGCGACTGAGATGGACTTTGCCAATAACTTTATGGTGCAAGTTTGGGGCAAATTGGTTTGGCTTGACCCGAAATTAATCAATGGGTACTATATCCTCGTAAATATCGACAATGCTACATACAAGGCCCGAGCGACAGAAAAGGGGACCGGTTAGTTTGTGGAGCACTTACATAATGGCATGGTCCCACAATGGGTAGCATTGAATAGAGGATTGAGTCCTCCGAGTTTAACCTTGAATCCCTCACTTGGATTTCGATCATTTGTGCTCGAGTTATGCCTTCAAAGAATGAATTTTATGTGACCACCGATAAAGCAAGGGTCATTTGTGTTATGATGGAGGGTCTTCAGGTGAATGTAGGGAAACTGATCCTGCAAGAAATTCGACAAGTGGTCCTTGATGGTAGCAAAAGTTTGCTCTTCCCTTCATTGATCACTCACTTATGATATGAAGCCGGGGTTGCAAAGAGGGATGGTGAAAATGAGAGGAAGCCCGAAAAATTAATTCACTCGCTAAAGAAAAGAGTAGTCGTACAAGCATCAAAGAAGAGGAAGATAGACATGGATTCACTATCATTTGGTCTATATTATGGGTCCAGTGAGGCACTTAAGTCAGCCGTTGCTGCTGAGGCTATTGGCCCCCTCAGAATTAGGCCTTTGACACTTTGCTACATATCCAGCGGGGTTTATGGCATGGATTCCCATCTTTGCCAAATTGTAGCAGGCCTACCTTCAAGTCGGGTGAGAGTTCCACTACACCGGCACCCGGTCCATCATCCTTCATGACTCCTAGTGGCACTACTCTATCTAGTGTAGCGAGCCAGTAGTAGCACATCAAGGAGAGGTTGGCTAAGGTAGAGAGGCAACAGAAAAAGCAGAGGGACCACAATAGAAATTAAAACAAGTTCCTCACGAAGATGATGAACACTCTGAGGAAGCTATATGGGGCAGAGGTGGAAGATGATGCTGATGAGGCAGACTGGGTCCTTTCTGGGCCTAGCATCTCTAGTTCTGAGTGATATACCCTTCAGGGAGCCCCCTTAAACTCTTCTCTTATTTTGATGCAGTGGGGGCACTGCATTATGCTAGTTGGGGGTGGCTGACATACTTTATATAGCCTATTTTGTTTTGTTTTGTTTTGATTATTGGATATTGGTGTGCCCTTGTCAGGCTTGTTTTACATTATTGTGCCTTTGTCAGGTTTTGGAGTTGCTATGAATGAAATGGATGGTTTAGGTTGTTAGTTCCTTTTCTTGTAGCTTTTTTGTTTTCTTTTATAGTAGGATTGTTGGATGTTTTGTAGCCAGGGGAAGTCTGAGTACCTGTTAGGCTAGAAAGAACTTGCTGGAGCTGAGAACACTGTATTACACATATCATTGTGCGAACCGCATGAGCTTCGCACATGCTACTGATTGGCTTGTGCGTTGCATGTTCGACTTGCACTTTGACATGTGTGAATCACATGTTGACTTTGTGATGAGATTTATGTGTTGATGAGAATTGAGTAGCCATATTGATTTAGATAGATGAATTGGCCCAATAATAGATTGAGTGACATCATTCTTAAGGGCAAATCATCATCTTTTGACGTTTTGGTTGCAATTGACTTGTTTGGTACTAATGGAGTTAGTCTCGCATGCAAATGGAAAAAGGCATACCCCTCCAAATATTTTTGTGAATAATGCATGGCAAAGAGTGATTTTGTGACAACTCTGTTGATATTTTTGTGACTCTTAACTCATTATCGGTGATAATGAAAAATGTGACTCCTTTTTGTTCTTGTTTAGGAAGTTAAAATTGATCCTTCTTGAATGATTCAAATGTCATGTGTGGTGAGGTTTAGTTGAATAATTCTTGTGCTTGCTTGTGTTAACTAAAACTTGCCCGGTTAGTCTTTAATGCTAGTCTTGATTACTTTTGGTTGGAGAAATGATCTTAGGCCTTCTTTGTGATTATTGAAGCCTACTGAGCCTTAAAATCCACCATTGCACTTAATTTGAATCATTAGTCACCCCTCTTGAACCTTATACCTTTTCTTTGGCAACCTTGATACAATCCTTGAACCATTTTGATAATGAATCCCTCTCTTGAACCGGTCAACCCTCGAACTCCACAAGTGTGAAATCGAGGCTAAAAGCCTATGTTTAGGGGTTGATAAAAGGTACCTAGGAGGAGTGCTAATTGAGCATATCTTAGTTTGTTGCATAAAAAGAATTGCCAAAAAGAAGAAAGATGTTTGAAAATAAAACCAAAGAGGAAAGGAAAGGAAGAAATCCTCCAAGGTGAAGAAAATGATAAGAATTGGGACTTCAAATAAAAAGAAGTGAAATGGTGCCCCTTGTTGAATGAAGAAAATGAAAGAAATGGCTTTGGTTTCGAGTTGAAAAGGTTGTGTAGAGTTCGAGGAGGATATAGTCACTTGAATCAAAATGTGTATCCTACCCATCCCCGAGCCTACATTACAATCTTATAGAAGCCCTTTGGGATCTCCAACCGATTGTTCTTGAGCTAGTGGCGAATGAAAATAAGGGCAAGCCTATGGTTGATACGTGTTCGTACTTGAAATTCCTTGTGAGTGTGAGTGTTTGTATTTGTCCCTTGTGATTGTCTTTGTACATAATTTGTTTTTGGGACTTTCGTTCTTGTGAGGGCATGCGAATTAGGATAGTTTGTGACATTGATAGACTCCAAAAATGAGTCAATTGAGCATGTTTTGGTAAGCTAGTGGTTTGAGTCACATATCAAGGATTGGTTGTTGTCACTTGGTTATTCTTAATGTCCTTTGCATCCTTGAATTTTGTTTTGAATAGAGGGGAATGTTTAAACTAAATTGGCATGTGATGGACTAATCTTTAGTACCAACCGAAGTCATATTTGGTGCTTGAAAAGGGTTTTTCCTTGACTTGAAGTGATGTCTTTTCACCTGTGTTGCGTGCCTCTTGAAATAGAATTTTTAGTTGCTTGAGGACAAGCAATAGTTCAAGTTTGGGGGTTTGATAAGTTGGTATTCTACCAACTTATTTATCTTCTAATCTTATGCTTCTGCTAGTATAAAGTGGATAAATAGTGCAATTGACACGGATTCTTCTATTTTATAGGTTTCTGTGTTTTAGAAGTGTTCGGGAAAGATTTGAATGAAAACAAATCAAAATGGAGCTAAAAGGGACTGCTGACCACTGACAAAAAGTTGTTCATCATGACTGCGAGAGTAGGTCACGCGACCGCGATGCACATGAAAGAGCTAAAGCCACGCGACCGTAAAGTGAAGCCACACAGCCGCGTCGAGGAAGAAATCAGAGCTACGTGATTGTGAGGTTGAGGACACGCGACCGCGAGTAAGAAAGTCATAGAACCTCATAATCGCGAGGCACATGCACGCGACCGCGATGAAGACGTCGGCAGCTGTAGGATAGATTTGGAAATTCTCATTTTCGGAAACCTCAATTCACATAAAACTCTTCTCAGCTGTTTTGGGATCAATCTTTGGCTAATATTTGGATGTTCTCATAACTTTTGGCAAAGCTTGGAGAGCAAGTTCATCAACCAACATCATAGGAGCAAAGATTTGGATGCTCTTTATTGTAAATTCCTTAGTTTTCATTCTTCAACTCTTGTTCTTAGGTGCTATTTTATTGGTGTAATTGTTGACTTGAGATTTGGGTTTTGTATCAGAGATAATACTTGTTGGGTATTGGATTCATATATAGATTTTTATTTTGGTTAATTATTTGGGTCTACTGAATCCTCCATGCTTGAATTTATTGTTAATGGTTGCAAATATTGACTTAGCATACTAATTTGAGTTTTTGCTTGAGAGAGGATTTCCTTAAATTTGGGAAGATTCAATAGTGGGGATTTGGGGTTTCCACTCTAGATCAAGGCTAAAGATAGTTTGGTTGCCGGAAACTCCCATAAGAGTTGGGTTAGAAATAACCCAACTCACCCAAGTTAATTTGTTGGTTATTGCTCATTCATGGTGATTCAAGAGAACCCATGAGGATTGTCGCTTGATTGGTTGAAAGACGGTTAAGTGCACCTTTAGCCAAGACTACCCATGTGTTAATCAAGTGCAAATCTTGTGAATTGAATTCCCATTCCAAATTCTCCCTTGTTGTTCTTGCTTGGTGAAATCAAGATGAAAGCCATTGATCAAAACCTATATTTTCTTTGATTTTCTTTATCTTTAGTTTTTAGTCTAAAACCCCCCTTTTCGATATCTTTTCCCTTTTTGTTCAATGAACTCAAATAAGTTGCTCTTATTCTTTATTATCTCGATCGCGACTACATTGTCCTCTGTGGGTACGACCCCGACATCAGTTGGGAATATAAATGTGTTTTGTTCTGACGATCGCATCACCTCCACTGGAGAGTGTATTTGAGCATTATCAACTATCAGAGCAATAATCTACACGTCAAAATGAAACTAATGATACTCATAATGCTATAAACATAACCAGGTCAAAATCTGGGTCACAAACAGGCCCGTGGGCCCCGCGACCTTAAACCAAAAATGTAAAACACCATCATGTTACTTACAATCCAGGGAGCACATGCTCAAAATTTGAGTGGAAATGGACAGCAATTGGGGCATCAAAACAACCCTCCGAGTAAGGAATTAAAGAAGAAATTTCAAGAATAAATCGAAAATTAACGCAAGAAACCACGTACCACGATGAGACGAAATATGCCAAGGAAGTGAATAACCCGAACCCGCAAACATGCAAGCCAAAATGAGCAGCTTCTACAAGGAATTTCTTCAAGATTTAATAATCACAACAATGGAGGTCAACAATGGAGAAGATGCTTTTGGGGAAGAAGAAGCTTACCAAAATGACAAGGGAGCAAGGTGTTTGGCCAACTTGAAGAATTTCCCAAAGCTTAGAACTATCTTGGAGCAATTTCTAGAGAGTGGAAACTGATTTGGAGTTGGAGAAACTAAGAAATAAAAGCTAAAAAACAAAGAGGAAGGATTTATAGGGGCTGGACATAGGTCAGCACCATCGGTGCTAAAGGAGCTCAATCGCGCTAAAGGAAGGACCACAGGTTAGCCCAATCGAGTTGTTTTAGCGCGATCACGCTGAAGGGAAGAATCACTGTGCTGGCCCAGTGCCGTTGGTGCTGAAGGAAATCACAAGTCAGCACGATTGCGCTGCCCAAGCGCCATTGGCATTGAACAATATTCTGCTGCAGAAAACTAGCAACAACCAAAACTTCTACGGGGCATTACGGGCACAATCGAAACCCAATATTCAAAAACCAATACTGCTAATAGAGTAGAAATGACATTTCGGACTCAATGAAATCAATGAAACTTCCATACGAGGTCATCTCGGAGGAATGTTAACCCAAGTCAACACTAGATAATGCCAACCAAACATCTGAAATGAGCCCGGCTAACCCAGGACCCGAACCAATCACCTACCCAACTCAAACTCGACACTCCAGAGCTAACAACACTAACATAATTTATATCTGAGGCCGTCTTCTCCAAATATTGACCAAAGTCAACTAAATAAGCCCAGTTGGCCTGAAAAAAATGAACGAGAGAGAATTTCAAGCTGAATAGCTCTCGGATCCCGACAAAAGGTCCTCCTAGACCAAAGTCCATGCTCTTGCTAACGAAACTGTCAAAATTGATTCCAAGAACGTTCACCAAGAATGTTGACTGAAGTCAACGATTTTAAAACCCTAAATCTCTAAAACAAGGAACGACCAAGAAAATCCAAAGAGACGGCCTGGGCACGAGACTACTAGTCCCAGCAAGCCATAAATGACTTGGGGCCACTACAAGTAAGCTCTAACAGTACAAGAAAGGCAAAAATGCGTAAATAACCAGAAGGGTCATTACATCATCCACTACTAAAAAGACTTTGATCCCCGAAAGTCTGGATAGAAGAAAACACTAAAGATTTAAGAATAGCGGGTACTAAGCCCGCAGTACTCTCTCGGACAACCTGAGTAGCCTCCTTGACTAGAGGGTACCTAACAAAAAGGAACCACAGAAGAAAACCAAGCCTAAACTTCTTACTAGCCAAGCTAGATTCCAAACTTAAACTCCAAACTCCAAGGGTCTGCCAACCCAAATTGAACCTCGAGAAACACACCCAGAAAGCACCGACCCAACATAAAAACCAGAGTGCCAAGGCTATCAACACACAAAACATGAATCCTTGAAACCACAACCAAGTTTACCAGAAAAGCCATCAACCAAAACTCTAACTCATGAACCCGCTGATCCGCAATACCCATTTTATTCTGAACCGAACCCCTTTACACCACAAACAGGAAGCTGCATATAAGTCGAACACTCAAACCACCCTCAAAGCATCAACTGACCTACCAGAGATCCATAGTTCCCGCTTATACTCTACCACGAATGAATTCACCACTTTTACTTAAACTCTTTCCAAGCCAATTTTTTGTCTACTAGCCTTTGCCATCTAAGATAACAACTTGTAGCATATCGTTAAAATTGGAGTTACCTGCCCCGACTGACCATCAACCAATGAACAAACACTTTTGCGAATATCAAACTCGCTAACTGAACCCAACTGAACAACTCATCTGAACCCGACTGAAGTTTGCACACTAGGGTTAGGAAAGCCATGAATGAACACCCTGTGTTGATGGAGAAACTCCCAAACTGTAGAACAAACCCAACCCCACTGAACTGTGCTAAGTTTGAATCAACTAGAAGCAAATGAACTAGGGCAACCTGTCCAACAGACCCAAACCAAAACCAAGATCATCAGCTAAGCTCCAAACCCTAAGAAGTACTACTGCTACTCCGAATACTCAATCACCATTCGAATTTGAAATCACTTTACTAATCTCACCTCAGGAAGAAGTCAACAATGCCACGAGTACCAAATCAAAACACCCCAAAGGCAAAGGAAAAAGGGTGCCTAGAGTCCAAGGTCGCCATCTTAGCTATAGAAATTTTTGCATATACCTTCAGCTCATCCTTTTGGCTCAAATCAACCGCTCTACTGTATCAACACACACGCCCACAATCCTTAAACATACCACACACCGAACTTCTAGTCCATACTAGCCGAGTCTAACCAATGTTTGAACCCCACATAAAAGACAACCCCTAAAGAATCAACTAATCGAGCTTTTAACTCTCGACAACCAATGGTGACCACTAGTCTCTAAGTATCAACAGAACTCAAAATAGCCTATCTAGCCTTAACCCGCACAACCTGATCATATAAAGCATACACCATTGCTGAATCTCAAACTTACACCGCTGAGTCTGTCCAACTATGGTAGAAGGAACTTCGTACTCACTAGAACATCACCAAAATATGGAATGTCCAGCCTAACGCAAAGATTAGCCAAGGACTAGGTTTCTAAGGCCAATTGTCACTCCACAACTGAAATGGGGAAGCTACGTTGCCTGAACTCATTGCCTTCCAACCCAAGAAGCTGCAACCGAATAGAATCAACTACGAACTATCCGGACTAGTTTGCTAGACCACGATTCTGTAACTCAATCCCAATATCCAATCAATGCCTTTGTCAGAACCCATACGCTTTCAACAAACACTCAGGTACCGTAGCCTACTAGGCCATGAATACATAATTTTCCCAACCCACAAATGTTACCGAAACTTGGTTTCCCCCAAAGAAGATAACAAGGAAGCCAAGGTCGATGCAATAAGATCCCAAAGGTAGTACTAGGAATGACCGTTACCTCAATCTCAGACTGGAAAGAATCCTGACCTCGAATCTATCAAAGGAAATGACACCATAACCTGAACTCGGCTAACGCAAGTAACCAACATACAAACAAAAGCAAACTCTCGGTCACCACCTAAGTCAGCTACTAGAACATATACATACACATAAGGAGTCATCACCCTCCTTTGCAACCCAAACGAAACCCTTTCCAAGGATACAATAATTCCATAAATTCTTTCTTAGAAGACTCTGGAGTTGTTCCCTTAGATCCTAAAACTCTTACTGGCAATACTTAGCCATAATTCCGTAGTCAAAACTCTACTATAATGCCACAATCAAACGCTCAACTAGAGAACTACGATCGAAAATCACTCCAACTAGAACTGGGGAACAATAAAACAACCCAACCTGACAAGAAACTGAGGGAGACTATGGGAACAGCCCACATACCTGTGAACCTCCTAAACCAACCAAACAAAGAGGGTCGACTCTAAAGACCCGATAAAACCAAGCCAATCAATGCATGCTAGCATAACCGATACCTCTCAACTAAAGACAAAAGCTCAAACTCTGGTACTACCACCGATAACACAAAACCAACACAAAGACTTTTAGCAAATGGAAGAAAATAGCCTAGACAACAACTATCTAGTACCGCTCAAAAAAAAAGACTCAATACAAACCTACAAACACAATGGAACTGGAAGTAAAACCAACCAGAAAAGAGACTAACAAGAACTACCCACGAGCTACAACTCTAGGTAAACACCTCACAAGAATAACTCTCCCATCCACTACTAAGGAATAAACTAGCAGTAACACAATGCATAAACACTATAACTCAGGTAGTCAAACAACAAAACAAGTAGCAGGTAGGCATATAAATAAATAAATGATAGAACAGAGGGAATCGCATCACAAATAGTACTATCACAAGTCAAAGGTTACAGAGGTAATTGCATCGCGAATAGTACTATCACAAGTCAAAGGTTACAGGAGCCTTACCTGGAGAAACGATATCAGGAACCTCTACCTTGATCCCACTAAGAGAGGCATCAAACTGATGGGGTCTAACTCTGGATGGAGTAATCAAAGCTGAAGGCTCAACCATCCCTCGCCGAGGACAATCTCTATAATGGTTACCAATATATCCACAATCATAACAACAAGGCTGACCGCGATATATAATCGTGGGGAAATTTCTAACAAAGTGCCCACATTCATCGTACAGACAACAAACTTTACCTGAACCACTGGCCCAAAATCCACTTCTAAATACATGGGGATCACCCCTACTACTCCACACTCTACCTCTAGCGGTGGTACTAAAGTCGTGGGAGATAACATCTACTGACCCTGCTGACTGGAAGGTGGGATCGTGGGACAATCCCTAGTAAAGTGCCCATGACTACCGCACTAAAAACTACTCCCACTGGGTACATACGGGCGAGGAGAACTCACTGAACCTGACCGGCCATCATAGCCTACACAACATGAAAGCAAAACTCAAATAATCTGACTCGTACCATGTCAGCTAAGCTTAACATGCCATGTACCCTCACCCTCTAAAACTTGTGGAGTAACTGAAACTGGCCTGGTAGACAAAAAGCAATGGAACCAATCTGTAGAATAGAATCCCCTACCTCGAGTCTAGGAACCTCAGAAACTGTCATGGCAATTATGTCTCTTATCACTACCCCCATAGGCCTCACATCACAAACCCTTGATAGCTTAAGCATGATCCACTACCTGAAGGAAGGTCATCCCTACTGTAACCAAATATTAGGTCACCAAATAGAATGGTGAAATCAAACGTCCAACAAAGCTCTTAACCCTATCAAACTTTGAAGGCACAATCCTAATAGTACGTCTAACCATCTCATGAAACCTTGCCTCATACTCTAATACCGATATACCACTCGCTGAATGACTGGAAGCTCAACCCTAATTGAAATACTGCTCATAGAACCGAGTACTGAAACATCAACTGGAGGACTTAGGGTCCTAGCCACGGGGTCTTGAAGAGCTGGGGTAGCTGTGAATCCAATCAGAGGCTGGGCTGACCCTCCACCCCCTATTTGATGCGGTAAACTCTCACTCTAAAGTCTTGGTGCTTATGGAAGCACTAAAGCAACAGGCACAAAAGCCTCGACACCAACCACTGTTGAACTCATCTTAAGAATCTGAGAAGGAATGAAACAACCAAAGTTTTAGAAGTCAATAGAGCCAGGAACGCACGATAAGGATCCAAGAAGATGAAACTTTTCCAAACAATGCCATGTATCCCCTGTAGATAGGATATGGACATCATCGTACCAATCTACGAGACTTTACTTAGACACTTGCTTCTGTACCATAACACCGATGAACCTAGATCTGATACCAAGCTATTACGACATGATTTCTCAGGTCATAATGGCACCTACAACCCCCCAAGTAGGAAAACCAATCCCCATAGCCCAGAATAATTAGTAATGGCCTACTACCTAACAAATATGCTCTATAAGCAGAAATAAGCAGAAGCAGAATGTAAAGATAGACAAAGCGGAAGCAATAATCTAAATATATACAAAATGAAACTACACCAACCACCAAGACTTGGTATCGACAATACAGAAGCTTCTAATAGAATACAAGTGCTAGAAGTAACAAAATAATAAGTACAATTGTCTCCGAATATACAAAGAGTAACAGTACAAAAGATGAGATATGGTCAAGCCCTGACCGTCAGGCGCTCACCCTAGTCTCAAATATCCAAAAGCTATATGAGTCTCCAATACGATCAACAATGAAAGCTCAACTAATTATCAGCACCAGAAAGATGCAGAAGTGTAGTATGATCACCAATTGCTAAGAAACGGGTACCTAGTATGCATCATCGGCCGACTGAGTGCATATAAGATATAAAAATAGTAATAAGCAAATAACAAGGAAATAGTCATGGAAAACAAGGAAAAGGCACAAGGAACTAACACAAAGAGTAGACAACCAAGGGTTACAAGTATACATGCTAGCACAGAAGGTATACATACACAGAAACACAGGTGGAATAAGGAATAAGGACGCACCTGGGATCCTTTCATCAACATTACATATAAAAAGAGAATTTAAAGAGATGGGTAGTATACTGGTAACCTCAAAATAAAAGAGAAGCAGGAGAGCAATTCAATAATCGACATAGAAGTCGTAAACTAACAGAAACATGCTTAAGACATCAATATCAGGACAAGGATAGATGGACAATAGTCCCTCAAGTATAACCCTAGGATTGAATAAATAAACCACAAGCGCCCAGATCCGCTAATGAAAATCCACAACAAGGAATAGAACTCAATACCCCATAACCGCTCAGAGGTTTACACAATCAGGGCCTCAAAATTATAGGACTTACTAGCCCTTCAATACTCAAAGTCCAAAAACTTTGAGCCTCAACAGGCTAATACTCGCTAATCCACCAAGAACCGAAAGCCATAACAATCTCTATAAATTGACAGGAATAATATAATTTACCTACAGTCTCAACAGCCGCCCATACAACTAAGGAATGCAATCAAGTGAAAACAAACCCTTCGACCGCCCACACAACTGGAGCTTACATTAAACACAAAACAAACAAGGGTAGAACTCGAGTGAAATATGCATGATGATATGATATGATATATCTGGAACCAAGTGTGATTACAGTGTCGTATGTTACCCCTCTGGTGCCCTAAAGTCCCAATAGAGGCAGGATCCATGGAAGGACCTTTCCCGAGTACCTCTCCTATGCCGTACACCCCTCTCTCTGGTCACCGTCGACCCGTAGCACTTGGTCTTGAATGGTAGAGTCCATGGAGGTCTACTCGTAGACCACATACAAACACAAAACTCAATATATCTCAATAATCAAGATCTCATAGTACGTGCTCAGATTCGATCAGAGTCTAAATAAGTGTCAAATCTCAGTAACCCTTATAAAGGGTGCCCAAAGTGTTTCCGGGTCTAAATCAGAAATCAAGTGTCAAAATCCCTAAACAGGGTGCCCAACTCATATCTGGGTCTACATCCATAGAAAATAATGTCTAGCGCTATGGCCTAGCCGACCCTAGTATTAGAATAAAAACCAATAATGAAATGATCATAATATCCTCTCTACGTTGAGAGGTTTCATAAAAGCCCATTTCAAAATCCTTTCAAAGTCATATTACCGAAAATGGGCCCTCGGGGCCATGCAAAGTTTAGAAAATCATTTATAGTAGTCCTGAAGTCAAATCAGTAGTATAATATGCAGGGAAAACCTTTTTCATGTATGATATGCTCACAAACAATAGAGTAGCCCAAAATGGCTCACAAACATTCCTATCGGCCCTACCGAGGCTCAACAACTCTACAACAGACACAACTAGCCGATAATATTATCTCTATGTCCGGGACTCGCGGACAGTTCCAAATAACCCACCATCTATGTTCTAAAGTCAATACAAGGCCACACAGGACCACAAGGATAATATGTAATACTACACGAATACTACAATCAACGTATAAAATAAACGAATAGAAAAGATGGGCAAGGTCTGGGGTACCAACCTAATACAACCCACCCAAGGATACTAATTAATGCAGTTATAGCCTATATACACAGAGTCTAGGTAGGGAAAGCCATAGCCTACCAATCGTCCAATGACTAGATGCGGAGATGGCGTTATCTAAGCTTGAACTACTCCGAAAAGCTCCAATTCACGAAAATACTATTAGAACAATAATTTACACGTCAAAATGAAACTAACGATACCCATAACTCTATAAACATATTTGGGTCGAAATCCGGGTCACAAATGGGCTCGTGGGCCCCGTGACTCAAAATTAGAAACAAAAAACACCATCGTGTTCCTTACAATCCCGGTAGCACATGCTCAAAATTTGAGTGAAAACGGACAGCAATTAGGGCATCAAAACAGCCCTCCAAGTAAGGAATTAAAAAAGGAATTTCAAGAATAAATTGAAAATTAACGCAAGAAACCACATACCACGATGATATCAAATACGCCAAGGAAGTGAATTCACCAAACCCGTGAACATGCAAGCCAAACCAAGCATCTTCTACGAGGAGTTTCTCCAAGCTTTAATAATCACAACAATGTAGGCAAAGAATGGAGAAGAAGCTTTTGGGGAAGAAGAAGCTTACCAAAATGACAAGGGAGCATGGTGTTTGGCCAACTTGAAGAATTCCCCAAAGCTTAGAACTATCTTGGAGTAATTTCTAGAGAGTGGAAACTGATTTTGAGTTGGGGAAATTAAGAAATAAGAGCTAAAAAATGAAGAGGAAGGATTTATAGGGGCTGGACGCAGGTCAGCGCCATCGGCGCTAAAGGAGCGCAATCGCGCTGAAGGAAGGAACACAGACCAGCTCAATCGCACTGTTTTAGCGTGATCGTGCTGAAGGGAAGAATCACAGGCCAACATAATTGTGTTGCCCGAGCACCATTGGCGCTGAAGGAAATCACATGTCAGCGCGATCGCGCTACCCGGGCGCCATTGGCGCTGAACAATATTCTGTTGTAGAAAACCAGCAACAACCAAAACTTCTACGGGGCATTCCAGGCACAATTGGAACTCGATATTCAAAAATCAATACTGCTAATAGAGTGGAAACGATGTTCCAAACTCAACAAAATTGACAAAACTTCCATACGTGCTCGTCTCGGAGGAATGTTGACACGAGTCAACACTAGCTAACGCTAACCAAACATCCAAAATGAGCCCGACTAAATCAGGACCCAAACCAATCACTTACCCAACTCAAACTCAACATTCCAGAGCTAACACAGCTGACAGAATTTCCATCTGAGGTTGTCTTCTCTAAATGTTGACCAAAGTCAACTAAACAAGCCCAACAGGCCTAAAAACACAGAATGAGAGAGAATTTCAAGCTGAATAGCTCCTGGATCCCGACAAAAGGTTCCCCTAAACCAAAGTCCATGCTTCGGTGCTAATGGAACTATCAAAATTTGATTCCGAGCACGTTCACCAAGAATGTTGACTGAAGTCAATGATTTCAAAAACCTAAAACTCTAAAACACGAAACGTCCAAAAACACCCAAATAGACGGTCCGGGAACCGGACTACCGGTCCCAGCAAGCCATAAATGACTTAGGACCGCTACAGGCAAGCTCTAACAGTACAAGAAAGGCAAAAACGCATAAATGACCTGATACAAAAAAATATCAATAAAACTTATTTATTTCCCTATGTAACCTCTAGAGAGATGTAGTGGGGTACATCCTCTCACACACGTGGGCCCTATAACTTTGGTCTTCTCACAGCTTACGGCTCACACGTTGTGCAATAAATATGGGCCCCATTATCTTCTATATTTTACAGTGTATGCATAACTTAATGAGAAAATTACATTGTATGGGTATTAAGATAAAATTATTTAACTTTCTGCCCCCCTAACTTTTCAAAATTACATGGCATAGACTACTTTTTTGTTGGCTTCTATGTCACTGCCTTTGGCGATAGTGAACAACCATTGAGAAAGAATTGTATTAGCATGTGCAACCTCTTTTGGGACATTTATATTTGGGTGTGGGCAGATGAGAGTTGAGTTTTTTGCTGGCGGTTTACCAGCATCCAGAAAAGGTGAGAGATCAATCTCATCTTCAACATGATCATGTTCATTAATTAAGCATGATAGATGAATAGGAACCCATTCGTTGATTCTCATAAATTAACCTAGAGGACTCTTCGTGGAAACAACCCAATGATTTTGTGGCCAAAAATGACTTACCCCTCGAAATTCATCTTCAAGGATTCTACTATGAATGAACCAAGAGACCCCAAGTTACAATCCATGCCTTTCCCTAATTGATAAGTATGGGCATATGACAGAATCCTAATAGAAAAAATTGTTAATTATATATGTGTATTTATTATATAATTATATATAAAGTGTATAATAATGTAAAAGTGTGTGTAAATACTTTTTATACACTTATTATACACGTTTATATATATATATATATATATATATATATATATATATATATAAATATATATATATATATAAATATATATATATATATATACATTTGTGTATAAACTTGTATAAAGTGGTATAAAGTAGTATAAAGTGATATAAATTGTATAAAGTGGTATAAAATTATATATCGCGTAAAAATGGGGCTATACAGGTGTAATTAATTAATTTGGCTATGTAAATGTAAATATATTTTTAAAGGCATCTTGTTTGGTTTTTTCTTTTTTTTTGGCTATTTGCTTTACATTGAAGTAAAACTCTTATATTTATCCTTAAATTTGTTTGTAACTTAAAGCAACTAAAATCAATTGAGGGTATTTTTGTAATTTTAATACTTTTTTCATTTTAATTTGCTTGTCGTGTTTTTGTTTAATCTGTTATATATTTGAAAATTACATAACAAGTACTATAAATCACAATAATTAACAACTTAAAATATTTATAAGACATATAAAAAATTTGATTGACTCTCAAAATTTTAATTGTGTCACACAAATTGGGATAGAGGAAGTAACATATATTATTTAAATGATGTAAAAGAAATTTAAATCACAATAATTAACAATTTAAAATACAAAAAAAATTGATTGACTCTCCAAATTCAATTGGCGCCACATAAAGTGGGACATAAATAGTAACATATATTATTTAAAAATTGTCACGACCCTAAACCGGGCCATGATGGCGCCTACATAACCCCCCAGTAGGCAAGCCAACCCAACCACGCGAAAGATAAATAAAGCAATTTATATAAAGAAAGAGGAAGATATAAGCATAAGGGAGATAGGGCCAATAGCATAAGTACATACAAACTGTACTAAATATTCAAAAATGTCCCTAAAGTGACCAAGAAGACAAAATATACAAAAGAACCAACCCGGACCTGGTATCACCAATACAAGAGCGTCTAAAGTATGGAGTAGCTATACAACAGACTCTGTCTATCCAAAATACAAAATATAGACAGAAATGATAGATGTAAAGCATGCAAAGTCTCCAAGAAGCCTAGATCTCACCAGGATCCGAATTGCAACATGCCTCGAACGACGGGAGGATCAACGGGGATGACTCGTACTAGGTGTTGCATCAAAACAAAGATGCAGATGTAGTATGAGTACCGAAACAACGGGTATCCAATAAGCATTATAGGCCGGCCGAGCGTAGAAAAACAATATATATTATGAATTATAGAAAAGTAAGCTAAATACAGGGATCCACCTAAATCTAGTTATAAATCCAACAAAAAGGGACTAATCGAGCCAACAAGAAGGAAATATTAACGAGTCCATCCAGACAACCGACAATCCAAATACACTCAAGCAAATGTATTGCAATGGAAGATGCTGCGATGCATGAGTACATAATAGTATAAACCCGGAATACCACATTGGGCGCCCAGAATATCGCATTGTATATATATGTATATATATATATATATATATATAAATATATATATATGTATATAAATGGGAAAAATAAAAACTCAGAATAACACATTGGGGGTCCGGAATACCACATCGGACTATGATGTGTGCGTGTGTGTATGTATATATATATATAAGTGTAAAGGAGAGTACGGCCCGGGAACACCCCTCGAACCGACATAAAGTAGTATTTTTCCTTTCCTTTCCAAAACCAGTAGTAAAACCCAAAATAGTTCCTTTAGAGTCCGAAAATCATAGTGACCATAGTAAATCTTAAGTTTGGAAACAAGACCTCGAAAATCATCCTTTTATGTACCGATAGGATTGAGAATATTGTATGAGCATGAAAATTTCTACATTCAGAGAATGTAACACATAACAAGGCAAAACAGGGCAAAACATCCCTCCAATCAAGAGAACTGACCTGGAAACACCATCCAAATCCAAGCTATGGCCTCGGGGCCACAGATACACACAACGGTAAAATAAAATGGGAAGAACAGAAAATAACTATAAAAACAACCAAAAGCAACTACTCTACCTCTAAAACCTCCTAAAAGCATACCAAGGATTCTATGATAGGCACATCAATACTATGAGCTCCTAGACTAAGAATAACATGAACAATTCTAATCTATGATCTGAAATGGCCAAAACAATACAAGTCACATGATTTAAGACTAATTCTACCTAGAGTCCAACCTAACGTTCCAGTAATATATATAATATAAAATTTAACTAAACTCAGTCTAGAAAGTAAACCATAACCTACCACGAGGCCAAACCGCAAACATGAACCATCACTCATGTGCCTTCCCCTTCCGAACAGCCTCAGAAAGCTACCACGCTATCAAGAACATAATCCAGGTTTAAAGACGAGAAAAATGATACCCATATTGTGATACGAAAATTCAAGCCAAAAATCAAATTGGAAAATAACCATCGGGGCCCATGCAACAAAATAGAAAATAAAATTCACAATATCGTCGGCAATGGGTCAAGAAACATATTCTCAAAAGTTGAGCACAAACGGGACTCGTTTTGGGGATCAAAACAGCCCCTAAGTCCCACTAGTTCAAGGGAACAAAAATGGATAATTAAGGATTTGGGAGGCAAACACTTACCAATTTAACGTGCACGAGTCGACCATGGACTGAGATTATAAACACCACCAAGCTAGGGAATGAACTAGGAGAGAAAATGGAGGTTGGATCTCTAATCTATGGAGGAAAAATGAGTAGAAGAAGTGTTGGAAGTGATATGAAATTCAAAGAAGTGGGCAGCTTATAACTTCCAGCGCCCAGGCGCAAGGGCGCCCATGCACGCGCAGGCGTGGGACGCCATAGTGCCTAGGCACCGCAGAGGCGCCCATGCCATAGAGCCCAAGGTGCCACAGGTGCGCTGCCCTGTTAGCCCAGGCAGGCACGCAGGCGCGCACAGGCCAGTGCAGGAGCGCCAGCGCAGGTGCAGCCAGGCACCCGCCTTGGTGCCATACCAACATCCAGCTGCTGCAGTGCCAAGCTTTTTAGAAACTTAGAAATTGATGGACCCCTGGGAATGCATCCAGGGTCCCACAAGCAAAAATGAGTTGAGTTATTCAACTAAAAAGGCATTCCAACCTCAACGAAATCGACAAAAATCCTAATGGAGGTCGATTTGATGAAAAGTGGGCCCCACGCCCAAAACCAACAATTGGCCAACCTTTACCAAAACGAAACCCAAAGGCCAAAAATAAATTTTAAAGCCTCGGTACTTTAACCAAAGGTCCCTATAGCCCAAAGTTGACATTCCGGAGGTAATAACACTGGTAGAATTTCCATCTGAGGCCATCTTCTCTGAATGTTGACCAAAGTCAACCCCACAAGCCAAACTGGACTAAAAACAAAAAAATAATTCAATTCTGATAGAAAATAATCTTAAACAAAACTGAAAGCACCAAGACCCAGACCAAGGCTCCCAATAGACCAAAATTCCCATTCCAAAGCCAACGGAACTGTCAGAATTCGATTTTGACCTCATTTACCAAGAAAGGTTACCGAAGTCAAAGATTTTCTAAGTTCAAGTTCTAAAATAGGGAAATGAACATAATGACCTAACGAACAGCCCCGGTACCAAACCGTTAGTCCTGATAAGTCATAAATGACCTGTAGCCACTGAGGGAAAGCTCAAAATGCGGAAAAAGTACAAAAAAATATAAAATGACACGGAGGGTCATTACAACATCCACTACTAAAAGGACTTTTCTCCTCGAAAGTTAATGAAAGGATACTACCAGAAGACTCGAAAAGGCGAGGATAGCGGGTTCGTATGTTGGTCTAAATCTTCCAAGTAGCCTCCTCGAATAGACAATGTCGTTGCTGAACCTTAACTGATGGAATTTTCTTGGACCTCAACTTCCTAACCTGCCTGTCTGAAATAGCAATAGGCTCCTCCTTATAAGCTAAAGACTCATCTAACTGAACTGAATCCCACTGAAGCACGTGAGACTCATCCGAAATATATCGACGCAAAATAGAGACATGAAAGACTAGGTGAACACTGGAAAGAGCACGAGGCAAGGCCAACTAATAAGCAACCTCCCCAATCCAACGAAGGATCTCAAATGGCCCAATGAACCTAGGACTGAGCTAACCCTTCCTCCTGAACCTCATCATGCCCTTCATGGGCGACACCCAAAGGAACACACTTTCACCAACCATGAACTCTAGATCTCAAACCATCCGGTCAGCATAACTCTTTTGCCTACTCTGGGTAGTGCGAAGCCTCTCCTGAATGAACCGTACTCTATCCATAGAGTCAAGAAGCAAGTCAGTAACCCATGACCTAACCTCGAAAGCATCAAACCAACCCATCAGAGATCTGCACGTCCTACTATAAAAAGCCTCGAACGGAGCCATCTGAATGCTGGAATGGTAACTATTATTATATGCAAACTTTTCCAAAGCTAAGCATTGGTCCCACTAAACCCCGAAGACAATAACACAGGCTTGCAACATATCCTCCACAGCCTGAATAGTATGCTCGAACTGACCGTCAGTTTGTGGATGAAAACCGGTGTTATGCTCAACTCTAGTACCCAACTCTCTCTGAATAAACCTCCACAAATGCGAAGTGAACTGAGTACCATGGTCAAAAATGATGGAAGATGGTACACCATGCAAATGGACAACCTCATGAATGTAGATCTGAGCCAACCTCTCAGAACTATAGGAAGTTTGAACCGGCAGAAAGAGAGTAGACTTCATCAACCTATCCAGAATGACCCAAATAGCATCAAATCTCTACAAAGTACGTGGCAAACCAACTACGAAGTCCATATCTATCCGCTCCCATTTTCACTCCATAATGGGTAGCTTCTAAGTCAAACCGTCTAGCCTCTGGTGCTCAAACTTCACCAGGTGACAGTTCAAGCACCTACACACGAAAGCTGAATTATCCCTCTTCATCCCACTCCACTGTAGTGCTGCCTCAAGTTACGATACATCTTAGCTGCCCCGAGATGAACAGAATATCTAGAACAATAAGCCTTCTCTAAGATCAGCCTAACCAAGTCACCAACTCTAGAATGCATATATGACCCTCGATCCTCAGAACACCCTCTGAATCTAGGGCTGCCTTCCTAGCCTCAGCGCTCAACACCTTGTCATGAATGATCCTCAACCTTGCATCATCAAACTGTTGTGCTCGAATATGCTCCAACAGGGAAGATCTAGCCTCAACACAAGCAAGAATATGACCTGGCTCAGAAATATCAAGTCTAACCAACCTGTTTGCCAAGGACTAGATGTCCCAAGCTAAAGGTCGCTCCTTTGTCGCTAAGAAAGCCAAGCTACCCATACTCACTGCCTTCCAGCTCAAGGCATCTGCTACCATATTTGCCTTGCTTGGATGATATAGAATAGAGATGTCATCATCCTTCGGTAACTCCAACCACCTACATGGCCTCAAATTTAGATCCTTCTGGCTGAAAATATACTGAAGACTACGATGGTTAGTAAAAATCTCACAATGCATGCCATAAAGATAATGCCTCTAAATATTCAATGCGAAGACTACCACTGCTAACTCCAAGTTATGTGAGGGGTAGTTTCTTTTTTGAACCTTCCACTATCTGGAAGCATAAGTAATGGCTTGGCCCTACTGCATCAATACACAACCTAAACTTATACCTAAAGCATCACAATACACGGGGAACCCCTGACCCTTAACTGGAAGAGTAAGAATATGATCTAAAGTCAACAAGGCCTTGAGATTCAGAAAGCTCGCCTTACACACATCTGACCACTGGAAGGGAACATTCTTTTGAGTCAATCTAGTAAATGAAGATCCTATAGAAGAAAACTCCTCCGCAAACTGTCTGTAGTAACCAGCCAACCCGATGAAACTGCAAACCTCGGTAGGAGAAGTAGGCCTAGCCCAATCACGAACTGCTGCGATCCTTGTCGGATCCATCATAATCCCATCCTTGGACACCACGTTCCCTCAGAAGTCCACAGAATCAATCCAAAACTCACACTTAGTTAATTTGGCATATAGCTAATGGTCTCGCAAGGTCTAGAGTACAACTCTAAGATGCTTCTCATGCTCCTCTCTACTCCTCGAATATATCAGAATGTTGTCGATGAACACAATCATAAATGAGTCCAAATAGGCACTGAACACACAGTTCATCAGCTCTATAAATGTTGTTGGGGCATTTGTCAACCCAAAACACATGACTAGGAACTCATAATAGCCGTAACAAGTCCTATATGCAGTCATTGGGATGTTCGCTGCTCTAATTCTCAGTTGGTGATACCCGGACCTCAAGTCTATCTTAGAGAACACTACTGCCCCCTGTAGCTGGTCAAACAAATCATCAATACATGACATCGGGTATTTGTTCTTCACTGTCACCTTATTCAACTGTCTGTAGTCAATACACATATGCGTGGACCCGTCCTTCTTCTTCACAAACAGAATCTGAGCACCACACGAAGACACACTGGGCCTGATGAACCCTCTACTCAATAGATCCTGAAGTTGATCCTTAAACTCCCTTAATTCAACTCGTGCCATCCGATATGGCAGAATATAAATGGGTTGAGTATCCGACTTGTCATCAATACCAAAGTCAATGTCATGATCAGGAGAATGTCCTGAAAGATCAGAAGAAAACACATCCGAATACTCGCAAACCACAGGAACTGACTCAAGAGAAAGTGTGGTGGCACTAGTATCACGGATGTAGGCAAGATAGGCTAAGTACCCCTTCCCAACCAAATACTGGGCACTCAGGAAAGATATAACTCCCCTTGGCATGTGACTATCGGTACTCTTCCATACAATAGGAGGGATACCAGGCATTTGTAGAGTAACAGTCTTGGCAAAGAAATCCAAGACCGCATGATAAGGTGACAACTAATCCATGCCTAAGATAACATCAAAATAAACCATATCAAGTACAACCAAGTCTACCCATGTGTCATACCCCAAGAAAGTCACCACACAAGCCCGATACACCTGATCTACTACTAAAGAATCTCCTACTGGGTAGATACATGCAAGGGCGCTGGCAATGACTCATAAGAATACTCCAGACGAGTAGCATAATAAGCAGACACGTAAAGGTAGACCCCGGATCAAACAAAGCAGAAGCAAACTAATGACAAATGGAGATTATACCTATGATGATAGCATCTGAAGCCTCAGCCTCTATCTAGCCTGAAACTACATACATGCTTCCCCCACCACCATGACCATTTGATCTACCGGACTGAGGACCACCTCTAGTACCCCGGGGACCACCCCTACTACCCTGTGCACCACCTCTGGCTGGAGGTGCTAGAGCCTTGGGGGCCTGAACCATCTGATCCTTCCGCCTAGGATGCTGCACTGACAAATACTCCCTAACAATGTGGCCTATCTTGCCACAATAATAATAACCCCAGGCAAGCATACTCCGCTGTGAAGACCAGACTGAATCAGAATGACTACGATGACTTGTGGACCCTGAATGAGCACCTCATGGAGCAGGAATAATACTATGGCTAATCTGACCCTCAGCAATATGAAGTGCCACCTGAACAGGCCAGCTCGGCTGGAAAGGCTGCTGATGTTGACCCCTACCAAAATGTCCTCTACTATGGGCCTGTGAACTGCTGAAACTGCCCTGATGGCGGGGCCTCTTATCGCTGCCCCCTTGGGCCTCACAAAGTACACCCTCAATAGTGAGAGCATGGTCTACTAACTCCAGAAATGACTAGCCTGATACTACCATACCCTTTGTAGCCAAGGAAATGTGTAAAGTCAATCCCCGAACAAAGCGATACACCCTCTCATGCTCGGTGGACAGAATCATAGTGGCATGCCTAGCCAACTGATGGAAGCGAACCTCATACTCAGAAACAGACATGGAGCCCTACTATAACACATCAAACTTATCCATCAACCGCACTCTCATGCTACGTGGTACATACTTCTCCAAAAATGATGCAGAGAACTGGGCCCAACTAAGCGGAGGTAACCCGGCTGGCCTGCAGGCTATATATGACCTCCACCACAGTTTTGATGGACCATCTAGTTGAAACATGGTGTAATATGCTCCTTGTGACTCGATTAACCCCCAATTATTCAATCTCTCCTGGAAGCTAGTCAGAAGCTCATGCGCATCCTCCCCAGAAGCACAAGAAAACCTTGGAGGACCTAATCTCAAAAACCTACCAAGAATCTTCTGCTCCTAAGAAGACATAATGGGCCCAGTTTGAAGAGGTGGAACAATTGTAGGGACTGGCAATACCTCTAATCAGGGAGCCGCAATAGTAGGCTGCGCTCCTGAACCTTGAGCCACTGCTTGGGCTGAAGTCTGGGCCTCATATCTAACTTGAGAACCAATCAAATTACCTGGTGAAGCTTCTGGTGGAGTCATACCCTCAAGAAACCCAAGTAATCGGACCAAAGTGTCCTGCAACACTGGAGTAGCCATGAAACATACCAGGTGTTGTGCTGGCCCCATACCCTCCTGCTCATACTGAACCTCCTCAACCCTAACCTCATGCTCTGGTGATGGTATCCTAGCCTGGGCCCAAGCTGGCACCACAGATTGACCCCTACCTCGACCTCTAGGTCAACCTCTACCCTGTCCCCTAGCTTGGGCTCGAACTGCAAGTGCAGGGACATCGTCCTCACCCGCTGTTGATCTCATCTGAACCATCTGAGAAAGAGTGAAACAAAGATACTTAGAAGTTGCTCAAGTCAAGGAAGCACGACAAGGAATCAAACAATATGGAATCTTTCCTAGTAATGTTGTATAGCCTCTCGCATATTGGATGAGGACGTCATCATACCGATCCACTAGTCTCTACTAGACACTTTGCTCTTGTACTGGCAAGACCGATGAACCTAGAGCTCTGATACCACTTTGTCATGACCCTAAACTGGGCCATGATGACGCCTACATAACCCCCCAATAGGCAAGCAAAGCCAAACCACACGGAAGATAAATAAAGCAGTTTATATAAAGAAAGCAAAAGATATAAGTATAAGGGAGATAGGGACAATAACATATGTATATACCAACTGTACTAAATATATAAAAATGGGCCTAAAGTGACCAAGAAGAGAAAATATACAAAAGAACTAACTCGAACTTGGTGTCACTAGTACAAGAGCGTCTAAAGTACGGAGTATCTATACAACTTAATCTGTCTATCCAATATACAAATTATAGACAAAAATTATAGATGGAAAGCATGCAAAGTCTCCGAGATGCCGGGAGCTCACCGCGATCCAAATTGCAACAGGCTTCGAATGATGGAAGGATCAACGGGGGTGGCTCGTACTAGGTGCTGCGTTAAAAAAATCATGCAGAGTGTAGTATGAGTACCAAAACAACGGGTACCCAATAAGCATCATAGGCCGACCGAGCGTAGAAAGACAATATATATTATAAATTACATAAAAGTAAGCTAAATACAGGGATCCACCTAAATCTAGTTATAAAACCAATAAAAAGTGACTACCGAGCCAACAAGAAGGAAATAATAACAAGTCAATCCAGATAACCGATAATACAAATACACTCAAGCAAATGTATTACAATGGAAGATGTTGCGATGCATGAGTGCATAATAGTATAAACCCGAAATACCACATCGGGCGCCCGAAATACCACATCAGACTATGCATACATATATATATGTATGTAAATGGGAAGTAAAAACTCAAGCGCATCGGGAGTTTGAAATACCACATTAGACTATAACGTATATATTTATATAAGTGCAAAAGAGAAAAGGGCCCGGAAACAAACCCTGGACCAACATAAAGTAGTATTTTTCCTTTCCTTTCCAAAACATGTAGTAAAACCCAAAATAGTTCCTTTAAAGTCCAAAAATCATAGTGACCATAGTAAATCTTAAGTTTGGAACAAAAACCACGAAAATCATCCTTTTCTGTACCGATAGGCATGAGAATGCAGTATGAGCATGAAAATTTCCACGTTCAGAGAATGTAGCACATAACAAGGAAAAACAGGGCAAAACACCCTCTAATAAAGAGAACTGGCCTGGAAACTCCGTCAAAATAAAAGCTATGGCCTTGGGCCCACAGATACACCCAATGGTAAAAGGAAATGGGAAGAACAGAAAATAACTATGAAAATAACCAAAAGCAACTACTCTACCTCTAAAATCTCCTAAAAGCATACCAAGGATTCTATGATAGGCACAACAATACTACGAGCTCCTAGACTAAGGATAACATGAATAATTCTAATCTATGATCTGAAATGGCCAAAACAATACAAGTCACATGATTTAAGACTAATTCTACCTAGAGTCCAACCTAACGTTCTAGTAATATATATAATATAAAATTTAACTAAACTCAGTCTAGGAAGTAAACCATAACCTACCTCGAGGCCGAACCGCAAACATGAACCATCACTCATGTGCCTTCCCCTTCCGAATAGCCTCAGAAAGCTACCACGCTCTCAAGAACATAATTCAGGTGTCAAGACGAAAAGAATGACACCCATATTGTGATACAGAAATTCAGGACAAAAATCGGGATGAAAAATAAACCTCAGGTCCCGTGCAATGAAACAGAAAATAAAACTCACAATATCATTCGCAACGGATCAAGGAACCCATACACAATAGTTGAGCGGGAATGAGACTCATTTAGGGGCTCAAAATAGCCCTGAAGTCCCACTAGTTCAAGGAAACAAAAATGGATATTTATGTATTTGAGAGGAGAAAACATACCAATTTAACGTGCACGAGTCAACCATGAACTGGGATTATAAACATCACCAAGCTAGGGAATGAACTAGGAGAGAAAAAGGAGGTTGGAGCTCTAATCTATGGAGGAAAAATAAGTAGAAGAAGTGTTAGAAGTGAAATAAATTCAATGAAGTAGGAAGCTAATAACTGACAGTGCCCAGGCGCAAGGGCGCCCATGCGCACACACGCGTGGGCACGCCACAGTTCCCAGGTGCCGCAGGGACTGGCAATACCTCTGGGAGCCACAACAACAGTCTGTGCTCCTAAACCTTGTGTTTCCGCCTGATCTAAAGTTTGAGCCTCATCTCTAACCTGGGAACCAATAAGAGTACCTGGTGAAGCTGATTGTGGGGTCATACCCTCGAGAAGCCCAAGTAACCAAACCAAAGTGTCTTGCAACACTGGAGTAGCCACGAAACCTGCCAGATGTTGGGCAGGCCCCATATGCTTTGACTCATACTGTGCCTCATCAACCACTATATCAGGCTCTGATGACGGTACCTTAACCTGGGCCCAAGCTGGCACTGCAACCAATCCCCTACCTCGACCTCTGGGTCATCCTCTACCGCATCCCCTAGATGGGGCTCTAGCTGCAGGTGCAGGGGCCTCGTCCTCACACGCTGTTGATCTCGTCTGAACCATCTGAGAAAGAGTGAAACAAAGATACTTAGAAGTTGATCAAGTCAAGGAAGCATGATAAGGAATCAAACAAGATGAAATCTTTCCTAAGGAATGTCCTATAGCCCCTCGCATATAGGATACGAACGTCATTGTACCAATCCTCGAAACTCTACTAGACACTTTGCTCTTGTATTGGCGAGACCGATGAACCTAGTGCTCTGATACCACTCTGTCACGATCCAAAACCGGGACATGATGGCACTTACATAACCCCAAGTAGGCAAGACAAACCCAATAATGCGGAAGACGATAAAAGTAGTTAAAGTAAGAAAAATGGAAGACATAAATAAGGGAGATAGGGCCAATAGCATATATACATACCAATTGTACTAAATATACAAAAGATGGCCCTAAAGTGACCAAGAAGACTAAACATACATGAGAACCAACCCAGACCTTGTGTCACCGGTACAAGAGCAACTAAAATATGGAGTAGCTATACAACAGACTCTATCTATCCCAAAATACAAAACATGGACAAAAATACAAGATGGAAAGCATGTAAAGTCTCCAAAGCGTCGGGAGCTCACCACGATCTGAACTGTAACAGGCCTCGAATGATGGGAGGATCAGTGGGGATGGATCTTATTAGGTGCTACATCTAAAAAAGATAAGAGTGTAGTATGAGTACCAAAGCAACGGGTACCCAGTAAGCATCAAAGGCCAACCGAGCGCAGAAAGATAATATATAATATAAATTACAGAAAACTAAGCTAACTACAGGAATCCACCTAAATCTAGTTATAAAATAGTAAACAGAGCTAACCTAACCACCAAAAAGGGAAATAACAACAGAATCAAGCCAAGCAAATGACAATCCAAATATACTCAAGCCAATTCAACGCGAAAGGAGGTGATGTGATGCATGCATGTATAAAAGTAAAACCTGGAATAACGCATCGGGCACCCAGAATTTAAAATCAGACTCATCAACATATGCATGCGCCCGAAATTGATCATCGGACTCATCAACAGAAAAGTAAATATAGAAAAGGTCTGGAAACGTCCCTCGGACCAGCATAGAAATAGTGTTTTACTTTCCTTTCCAAAACCAATAGTAAAACCAAAATAATTTCCCTTAAGGTACAAAATCATAGTAACCACAGTAAATCTAAAGTCTGGAACCAAAACCTCGAAAGTCATTCCTTTCAATGCAAATGACATGAGAATGTAGAATGAGCATGTAATTTTCCACGTTAAGAATATATTGCACAAACACCCTCAAATCAAGAGAACTGGCTTGAAACTCCATCCAAATCTAAGCTACGGCCTCGAGCCCACAAATACACATAACGGTGAAATAAAATGGAAAGAATGGAAAATAACTATGAAAATAGCTAAAAGCAACTGCTCTACCTCTAAAACCTCCAAAAAGCATGCTAAGGGCCCTATGATAGGCATAATAATACAACAGGCTCCTACACTAGGGATAACATAAATATTTCTAATCTATGATCCGAAACAGCCAAAATAATACAAGTAACATGATTTAAGCCTAATTCTACCTAGAGTCCAACCTAACATTCAAGTAACATATAATATATAAAAATCTAACTAAAGTCAGTCTAAGAAGTAAATCGTAACCTACCTCGGGGGTGAACCGCAAGCATGAACTATCACATGTGTGCCTTCTCCTTCCGAACAACCTCAGAAAGTTGCCACGCTATCATAAACATAATCCAGGTGCCAAGACAAAAAGAATGACACCCATATTGCTATACAGAAAATCGGCCCGAGAATCGGGTTGAAAATGACCCTCAGGGTCCTCGCAATGAAACAAAAAAATAAAATTCACAAATATGCTCACAACGGGTTAAGGAACCCATGCTCAAAAGTTGCACGAACGGAACTCATTTTGGTGCTCAAAACAGCCCTGAAGTCCTACTAGTTCAAGAGAAACAAATAAAGAGGATTAAGGATTTTCAAGGGCTGGAACGTACCGCTTTGGAGGCAAGAAACAACAAAGGACCGGAACAACAATCACCACCATGCCTAAGGGAAAGATGGAGTTGAATTCGGAGGTTGGAGCTCAAGTTGTAATGGAGAAAACGAGTTGAGGAAGAGAGGTGAAATGGCTGATTTTTCAAAAGGTGGCCAACTTAAATGCGGCCAGTGCCCAGGCATAGAGGCGCCCATGCACGCGCAGGTGCGGGCATGCCACAGTGCCCAGGCACCGCAGGGGCGTCCGTGCTATAACGCATAGGGAGATGCAGGCGCGCTGCCCTCCCAGGCATGCATAGGCCAGTGCAGGAGCGCTAGCGCAGGTGCGGCCAGGCACCCGTCGTGGTGCCATACCAGCAATAGCTGTTGTAACAGCTAAGTTTAATCTAATTTTGAAATGGATGGACCCCCATGAATGCGTTTGGGGTCCCGCAAACAAAAACCAGTTGGACTATTCAACTAAAAATAGCATTCCAGACACAACAGAATCAACGAAACTCCCATAGGAGGTCAATTTAGTAAAAAGTGGGCCCCACGCCCAAAACCAACTTTTGGCCAACTTTTCCAAAATGAAACCCAATGGCCCAAAATAAGTCTGGAAGCCTCGAGACCTGAACCAAAGGTCTGTCTAGCCCAAAGTCAATATTTCAGAGCTAATAGCACTGACAAAATTTCCATCCGAGGCCATCTTCCCCCAATGTTGACCAAAGTCAATTCGAGAAGCCAAACTGGCTTGAAAACACTATAAAACAACATAAATCCAAACCGAAAGCACTCATACCTAGACTAAGGGTCCCACTAGACCAATATCCCCATTCTGGAGCTAAGGAAACTGTCGGAATTTGATTCTGAGTGTGTTTACCAAGAAAGCTTGCCAAAGTCAAAGATTTTCTAAGTTTAAGATCTAAAACAGGGAATTGGTCATAACGACTTAACGAATGGCCCGGGCACCAAACTGTTAGTCCTGGCAAGTCATAAATAACATGTAGCTGCTGCGGGAAAGCTCGAAACACAGATAAAGCATGAAAAATAATAAATGACCTAAAGGATCAATACAACATCCACCATTAAAAGGAATTTCATCCTCGAAAGTTAGAGAAAATATAGTACCTGGAGACTCGAAAAGACGAGGGTAGCGGGTTCGCATGTTAGTCTCAATCTACCAAGTAGCCTCCACGACAAGACGATGCCACCACTTGACCTTAACTAACAGAATCTCCTTGGACCTCAACTTCCTAACTTACCTGTCCTAAATAGCAACAGGCTCCTCCTCAAAAGCTAAGGACTCATACAACTAGAATGACTCCAACTGAAGCACGTGAGACTCATCCGGAATATACCGCCACAGTATAGAGACATGAAAGACCGGGTGAACACTGGAAAGAGCATGAGGCAAGGCTAACTCATAAGCAACCTCCCCAATATGATGAAGGATCTTGAATGGTCCAATGAGCCTAGGATTGAGCTTACCCTTCCTTCTGAACCTTATCACACCCTTCATAGGCGACACCTAAAGGAATACATTGTCACTAACCATGAACTCTAGAACTCGAACTCTCCAGTCAGTATAACTCTTATGCCTACTCTGGGCAGTGCAAAGTCTCTCCTGAAAGAATCGAACTCTATCCATAGAATCACAAAGCAAGTTGGTACCCCATGGCCTGACCTCAAAAGCATCAAACCAACCCACCAAAAATTTGCACTGCCTACCATATAAAGCCTCGAATGGAGCCATCTGAATAGTGGAATGGTAACTATTATTATATGCAAACTCTGCCAAGGAAAAACACTTGTCCCTATGACCCTCAAAATCAATAACATAGGCTCACAACATATCCTCTAGAACCTGAATGGTACACTCTGACTAACCGTCTATCTACGGATGAAAGTTGTGCTAAGCTCCACTCTATTACCTAACTCTCTCTGAATAGACCTCCAGAAATGCAAAGTGAACTGAGTACCATGGTCAGAAGTGATAAAAACTGGCACACCATACAAATAAACAATCTCTCGAATGCCAACCTCTCGAAACTATAGGAAGTCTGAACCGGCAAAAAGTAAGCAGACTTTGTCAACCTATCCAAAATGACCCAAATAAAATCAAATCTCTGCAAGGTACGTGGAAACCCAACTACGAAATCTATAGCTATCAGCTCCTATTTCCACTCCGGAATGGGTAGCCTCTAAGATAAACCACCTGGCCTCTGGTTCTCAAACTTCACCTGCTGACAGTCAAGCACCTAGACAAGAAAGCTGAAACATCTCTCTTCATCCCACACACCCAGTAGTGCTGCCTCAAGTCACGATACATCTTAGTTGCCCTAGGATGAATGAAATATCTAAAACAATGAGCCTCCTCTAAGATCAATCTAACCGAGTCACCAAAACTAGGAATGCAGATATGACCCTCAATTCTCAGAATACCCTCTAAATCTAAGGTCACCTTCCTAGCCTCACCACTCAACACCTTGTCATGAATGATCCACTACCTCACATCATCAAACTATTGTGCCCGAATCTGCTCCAACAAGAAAGATCTAGCCTCAACACAAGCAAGAATACGGCCCAGCTCAGAAATATCAATTCTAATCAACCTGTTAGTCAAGGACTAGATTTCCCAAGCCAAAGGTTTCTCTTTTGTCAATAAGAAAGCCAAGATACCCATACTCACTACCTTTCGGCTCAAGGCATCCGCTACCACGTTTGCCTTGCCCGAATGATAAAGAATGGAAATATCATAGTCCTTCAGTAACTCAAACCACCTGCACTGCCTCAAATTTAGATCTTTCTAGCTGAAAATGTACTAAAGACTATGATGGTCAGTGAAGATCTCACAATGCACGCCATAATGATAATGCCTCTAAATCTTCAACACGAAGACTACCGCTGCTAACTCTAAGTCATGTGTAGGGTAGTTCCTCTCGTGAACCTTCAACTATCTAGAAGCATAAGCAATAGCCTGGCACTGCTGCATCAACACACAACCCAAAACAATAACTGACCCATCACAATACACTAGAAATCCCTGACCCTCGACTAGAAGAGTACGAATTGGAGTTGAAGTCAACAAGGTCTTGAGCTTCAGAAAGCTTGCCTCACGCTCATCTGACCATGGGAAGGGAACATTCTTCTGAGTCAATCTAGTAAATGAAGCTTCTTTAGAAGAAAACCCCTCTATAAAATGTCTGTAGTAACCAGCCAACTTGATGGAACTGCGAACCTCGGTAGGAAAATAGGCCTAGCCCAATCACGAACTGCTACAATATTTGTTGGATCCACCATAATCCTATCCTTGGACACCACTGCCTTAGGAATGCCACAGACTCCAGCCAAAACTCACACTTAGTAAATTTGGCATACAACTGATGGCCTCACAAGGTCTAAAGTACAACTCTAAGATGCTTCTCATGCTCTTCACTACTCCTCAAATATATCAGAATATCATTGATGAACACGATCACAAATGAGTCCAAGTAGGCACTAAACACATGGTTCATCAATCCATAAATGTTGTTGGGGTATTAGTCAACCCAAAAGACATGACTAGGAACCCATAATGGTCGTACCGAGTCCTAAGTGCAGTCTTTGGGATGTCCGCAGCCCTGATCCTCAACTGGTGATAGCCATACCTCAAGTCAATCTTAGAAAACACTGTTGCCCTCTGTAGCTGGTCAAACAAATTATCAGTATGCGGCATCGAATATCTATTCTTCACCGTCACCTTATTCAACTATCTGTAGTCAATACACATACGCATGGAACCGTCCTTCTTCTTAACAAACAGAACCGGAGCACCGCACAGAGACACACTAGGCCTGATGAACCCTCTACTCAATATATCCTGAAGTTGGTCCTTAAGATCCTTTAACTCAGCTGGTGCCATTCTATATGGCGGAATAAAATTGGGCTTAGTTCTCAGCTCAACATCAATGCTAAAATCAATGTCATGATTAGGAGGAAGACTCGGAAGATCAGAAGGGAACACATCCGGGTACTCACATACCACAGGAACTGACTCAAGGGAAGGTGTGGTTGCACTAGTATCACGAACATAGGCAGAATAGGCTAAGCACCCCTTCCAAACCAACCGTTGGGCGCTCAGAAAAGATATAACTCCTCTTGGCATGTGGCTATATATCGACACCCTTCCATATGATAGGAGGGATACCAGGCATCCATAGAGTAACAGTCTTGGTGAAGCAATCCAAGACCGCATGGTAAGAAGACAACCAATCCATGCCTAAGATCACGTCGAAATCAATGATATCAAGTACAACCAAGTCTACCCACGTGTCGTACCCCAGGATATTCACCACACAAGCCTAATACACCTGATCCACTACTGAATAATCTCCTACTAGGTAGATACAAGCAAGGGCACAGGCAATGACTCACAAGCAGACTCCAGACGAGTAGCATAATAAGCAGATACATAGGAGAATATAGACCCTGGATAAAATAAAGCCAAAGAAGATTGATGATAAATGGAGATCGTACCTATGATGACAACATCTGAAGCCTTGGACTCTGTCTGGCCAAGAATTGTATATATGTGGCTTCAACCGCCATGACCACCTGACCTACCCGACTGACGACTACCCCTACTACCCTGTGCGTTGGTGGTGCTAGAGCCCTAAGGGCCTGAACCGTCTGATTCGATTGCCGATGGTGCAATACTCAAGGACACTCTCTAGCAAAATGGTCTATCTTGCCACACTCATAACAACCCCAACCATACGTACCCCGCTGTGAAGACCTGGATGAATTAGAATGACCACCATAACCTGTGGATCCTGAATGAGCACCTCGTGGAGCAGGAACAATACTCTGGCTACTCTGACTCTCAACAATCTATAATGCCACCTGAATAGGCCGGCTCAGTTGGAAACGCTGCTGGTGCTGACCTCTATCATAGTAGCCTCTACCATGAGCTTGTAAACCACTGAAGCTGCCCTGATGACAGGCCTCTTATCACTGCCCCCTTAGGCCTCACAAAGTATCCCCTTAACAGTGCGAGCATTGTCTACTATCTCCAGAAATGACTGGACTGATGCTACTATACCCTCTGTAGACAAGCGAAGGTGTAAGGTTAATCCCCTAACAAAGAAACGCACCCTCTTGTGCTCGGTGGGAAGAATCATAGTGGCGTGCCTAACCAACTGGTGAAAGCAAACCTCATACTCAAAAACATACATGGAGCCCTTCTCCAACCCAGCAAACTGATCCATCAAATGCTCCCTCATGCTATGCGGTACATACTTCTCCAGAGAAGCTGCGGAGAACTGCGCCCAAGTAAGTGGAGGTAACCCGGCTGGTCTGCAAGATACATATGACCTCCACAACTATTTAGCTTTACCATCCAGCTGAAACACAGTGTAATCTACTCCATGAAACTCAACCAACCCAAAATTATGCAATCTCTTCTGGCAGCTAGTCAGAAACTCATGTGCATCCTCCTTAGAAACACCTGAAAAACACGGAGGGCCCAATCTCAGAAAACTACCAAGCATCTTTTGCTTCTCAAAAGACATAAATGGCCCGGCAGGAATAGGTGGAACATTGGTAGGGACTGGAAATACCTCAAATCTGGGAGCCATAACAGTAGGTTGTGCTCCTAAACCCTGTGCTACCATCTGAGCCAAAGTTTGAGCCTCATCTCTAACCTGGGAACTAATCGGAGTACCTGGTGAAGCTGCTAGTGGAGTAATACCCTCGAGAAACCCAAGTAACCAAACTAAAGTGTCCTGTAGCACTGGAGTAGCCATGAAACCTGCTGGATGTTGGGCTATCCTCATATGATATGGGTCATACTGTGCCTCCTTAACCAATATATAAGGCTCTGGTGATTGTACCCTAGCCTGGGCTTGAGCTGGCACCACATCATGTCCCTTACCTCGACCTCTAAGTCATCCTATACCCTATCCCCTAGCTGGGGCTCTAGCTGCAGGTGCAGGGGCTTCGTTCTCACCCGCTTCTGATCTCTTCCGAACTATCTGAGAAAGTGTGAAACAAAGATACTTAGAACTTGATCAAGTCAAGAAAGCACGATAAGGAATCAAAAAAGATGAAATCTTTCCTAGGGAATGTCCTATAGCTCCTCGCAGATAGGATACGGACGTCATCGTACCAATCCATGAGACTCTACTAGACCCTTTGATATTGTACATGTGAGATCGATGAACCTAGTGCTTTGATACCACTCTGTCATGACCCAAAACCAGGCTATGATGGCGCCTACATAACCCCTCATTAGGCAAGCGAAACCCAAATATAATGCGGAAGACGATAAAAGCAGTTGAAGTAAGAAAAATGGAAGACATAAATAAGGGAGATAGGGCCAACAACATAGATACATACAACCTGTACTAAATATAAAAAAGATGGCCCTAAAGTGACCAAGAAGACAAAACATACACGAGAACCAACTCGGGCCTAGTGTCACCAGTACAAGAGCAGCTAAAGTATGGAGTAGCTATACAACAGACTTTGTCTATCCCAAAATACAAAATATAGATAGAAATACAAGATAAAAAGAATGTAAAGTCTCCAAACTGCCAGGAACTCACCACGATCCGAACAACAACAGGCCTCGAATAATGAGAGGATCAGTGGGGGTGGCTCGTACTAGGTGCTGCATAAAAAAAATGTAGCGTGTAGTATGAGTACCAAAGCAATGGTTACCCAGTAAGCATCATAGGTCGACCGAGCGCAGAAAGATAATATATAATATAAATTACAGGAAAGTAAGCTAACTAAAGGGATCCACCTAAATCTAGTTATAAAATAGTAAACAGAGCTAACCTAACCACCAAAAAGGGAAATAACAACAGAATCAAGCCAAGAAACCGACAATCCAAATATACTCAAGCCAATGCAATGTGAAGGGAGGTGATGTGATACATGCATGTATAAAAGTAAAACTCAGAATAACGCATCAGGCTCTCAGAATTTAACATTAGACTCATCAACATATGCATGCACTCGGAATCGATCATCGGACTCATCAACAGAAAATTAAATAGAAAAAAGGTCTGGAAATGTCCCTCGGACCGGCATAAAAATAGTATTTTCCTTTGTTTTCCAAAACCAATAGTAAACCCAAAATAATTTCCCTTAAGGTACAAAATCATAGTAACCACAGTAAATCTCAAGTCTGGAATTAAGACCTCGAAAATCATTCCTTTCTATGCAAATGACATGAGATACAGAATGATCATGTTAATTTCCACATTCAGAATATATAGCACATAACATGGGGAAACAGGGCAAAACACCCTCAAATCAAGAGAACTGACCTGGAAACTCCGTCCAAATCCAAGCTATGGCCTCGAACCCACAGATACACATAACGGTGAAATAAAATGGAAAGAACAAAAAAAACTACAAAAATAGCTAAAAGCAATCGCTCTACCTTAAAATCTCCAAAAAGCATGCTATGGAATCTATGATAGGCATAATAATACTACGAGCTCCTAGACTATAGATAACATGAATATTTCTAATCTATGATCTGAAATGGCCAAAATAATACAACTAACATGATTTAAGCCTAATTCTACCTAGAGTCCAAACTAACATTCAAGTAACATATAATATATAAAAATCTAACTAAACGCAGTCTAGGAAGTAAATCGTAAACTACCTCGGGCTGAACCGCAAGCATGAACTGTCACACGTGTTCCTTCCCCTTTTGAACTGTCACGACCCAATTTCTCGGTCATGATGGCACCTACAACCCCCCAGTAGGCGAACCAATTCCCGTAGCCCAGGACAGTTAGTAATGGGCTACTATCTAACAAATAAGCGGGAGGGTAGTTTAATAAGCAAAAGTAAGGGAACAAGATGAAGAGAATAGATAACAGGAATATATATATACATATGAGGAAACTAAACCAAACCTCAAGACCTGGTATCATAGTATAGAGCCAAAACTACATACATGGAGTGCAAACGATCCAAAATAATATATACAGATGTCTCTGAATGGTAATAGAGTACATAAAGCAAAAGAAAAACTAAAGCTAAGCTCCGATCACCAAGAGCTCACCCTCAGTCTGAAGTAATCCCCAACAGATCTCCAAGCATGACTTACAGCGATCTAACAGCGATGGCCCACGCTAGGATCTGCACCCAAAGATGCAGGGGGTAGGGTGAGCACCAAATGCGAAGCATAAGGTACCCAGTAGGTATCATAGGCCGACTGGGCACATATAAGATAAAAGCGTAGTAACAGACAGAATAGAAGCAAGTAGTCACATAAATCAACAAAAGGTACACAGGAACTAGCCTAGAGGGAAGTCAACAAACCACATGTGAGGCAAGAAAGCAAAATATATACACCATAGGCACAGGTGAAAGTAAGAAACAACGCACCTGGGGTCCTTGTAATAACAGTGTATACATAATAAGTTTATAAAATGGACGGTATACCGGTAACCTCAAATGTAAGAAGAAGAGAGAAAGAGTAATGATAGGCATGCTTAGAGACATGAATCAAACTCAACCAATCATATTAATCTCAAATCCAGAAGCTAACAGTCTAGCAGTAACCAATTTCATACTTAACCGTAACAGGGAACAATTCTGTAAGTAAATAGCAAGAGTCTACCTACAGTCCCCCGGCTGCCCATACAACCGAGGAACACAAACAAGTGAAAACAAACCCTCCGGCATCCCATACTACCGGAGCGTACAATCAACAAACAACAAACAAGGGTGGAGCCTCAAACAATGAATGATATGATGCATGAAGATTTCAAGTGAAATGGTATCTCTGTATGTGCCTCCTCCGGTGCCGATCCAGCCCAGCATGTAGATTTCATGGAAGGACACTGCCCATATACCTCTACTCCACCGTATACCCTTCCTCCGGTACACGCAGCCCGAAGCCCCAGGACCGGATAGCAAGGTCCATGGAGGTCCCTGATCCCATACTAAATCTCAGTATCAAAACATGTCATTTGGAAGCAAGTCCGGGTTCAAGATAGAGACCCAGTCTCGAATATGCATGCCCAGACCCTGTCCAGGACTAAAGTAGTGGGAAAATATCTCAAAAACCCCTCCAAGGGTTCCCGGGCATAACCGGGTCTAAACAGTAGAAAGTCATCTCAGGTGCTCGGTCCGACCGAGGCTAAAATCATCTCAAGTAGCAAGAAAACTCAACTAGCACCCCGGCCCTGCCGAGTCTAGCATTAATCGTGAACTGGTGATATAAATCATAATTTTACCTTCTCTTACCCAAGAATATTCACAAGTTAAATCAAACCATTTCAAATTCATTTCCATAAAAAAGGGGCCCCGGGCCATGCAAGGTTTAGAAAAATAGTGTCAGTAGGCCCGAAGCCAAAACCGTAGTAAAACATGGATAAAGCCTCTTTATATGTATGGAAATGGAATGATCAAACACAATAGCAGCCCAGCAGCCCAGCAGCCCACAATAAACCTATCGACCCTGCACAGGCTCATAGCTACTCAGCAAGCATAACCAGCTTAGAAGGATAATTCTATGCCCGGGACTCGCGGACATTCCCAAAATCCCACCTTCTATGTTCCAGAGTCAACAAGGTCTCACGGGACCACAAGGGTAAATAAAATATATCGTCAAGTACTACAAGCAACGGAGGAACAAAAGTAGGCGGACATGAATAAAGCGGTCGAGGTCTGTGGTACCAATCTAATAATCCAACCCAAGGATGCCAGCTAGTACAATTTTATCCGATATATGCTAATTCTAGGGATTTTAAACCATAACCTACCTATCGTCCGACGACAAGCTGTTAGGACGATAATATCCAAGCTCAAACCGCTCCGAGAAGCTCCAAAATGAAATCAAAACTCGAATTTAGGCTTGAATAAGTTGACGTATATAATTGATTTTCTTTTTGATGAAAATAAGCACGAACAGTAGTATACCTAAGCTTAGAAATATATTCACACAATTAATCAATATATACCTACAGTGGAGGATTACTTTTCATAATAAGAAAAAATATAAATAGTTCACATTTAATTTATATATATAAAGGAAGTATTAGTTGCTTACTAATATGCCACTACATAATGCCTAACCTTGTTGTACAATGCCTCCACTTCCACGTGGAAGTGGAGGTGGCAACCAATTTTATCCCGTTAAGTATATACTCGGGTATTGCATAAATTCATGGTAAAATAAATATAACTTTTTGAATATATCATAATAAATAGGAAATTATTTCAAATAAAACCTATTATATTATAATAATAATTTCCAACATAACTAAGTCTACTATCTTCGTTAAAATACTAATAAATTATAAGACTCTTGTAAAATAGATACATACACGAATATCTCGTAACAAAAGTATTTTAGGAAGGCAAATAAAAATATAACTTTCTACCATATTCAACTTTTAAATTAAATATTTTCAAGTACGCACGATTTTGATACTCAAGAACTCTCTTGGAACCCTCCCTTATGTTTTCTCACTGTTTCAGAACTGAAATGGCATTTTAAAACGTGAAGTTGAGGCTTTTAATCGATTTTGACCCGACCCGATTCGCGACCCGATTTCCGCCAGGCAGTCCACGGTAAAACAGTCATAACTTTTTACTTCGAGATCAGTTGGACGTGAGGTTTTGTGCGTTGGAAACTAGACTCGTAGACCTTCGATTTGGTATTTTTGGAGACTTCTAACACTTTATATATTGAGAGAAAAGCTCTGAGACATTTTACCCAAAGTTCAGAAGATTTATTAAAGAAACTTACGATAACTTTTGCCGACTTGCTTGACTTCAAAACTTATCATACGACCAAACAAATGGCCCCGACACCAAACTACCGGTCCCGAAAAGCCTTAAATGACTTGGGGCCGCTACAAACAAGCTCTAATGGTACAAGGAAAACGTATACGTGGAAATAATCGAAAGGGTCATTACATCATCCACTACTAAAAAGGACTTTCGTCCTCGAAAGTCAAGGTCAAGGGGGTACCTTAAGGCTCAAACAGCTGCGGATACTGAGCACGCATATCTCTCTCGGTATGCAGGTAGCCTCCTCGACTGGACGGTGCCTCCACTGAACCTTAACAATCGGGATCTCTCGAGACCTCAATCACCTGACATCTCTGGCCAAAATAGCCGCCGGCTCCTCAACAAAGGATAAATCCTCACCCAACTGACCTGAATCCCACTGCAACACATGAGACTCATCTGGGACAAACCGACGCAACATCAAAACATGAAATACAGGATGTATAGCTGAAAACATCGGAGGCAAGGCTAGCTGATAGGCAACGCTACCAACCCTCTGAAGAATCTCAAACGGCCCAATGTACCTGGGGCTAAGCTTGCCCTGCCTACCAAATCTCATCACGCCCTTTATGGGTGATACACGGAGAAACACCAAGTCACCGACACTAAACTCCAAGGCACAAAGCCTACAATCAGCATAACTCTTCTGCCTGCTCTGAGCTGCCCGAAGTCTGTCTTGAATCGCTCGAACCTGATCTAAGGAATCTCGAAGCAAATCTGTGCTCTGTGGCCTAGAACTAAAATCATCAAACCAACCTACCGGTGATTTGTAACGCCTGCCATACAAAGCCTCAAAAGGTGTCATGCCGATACTCGAATGGAAAGCTGTTATTATACGCAAACTCTGCCAAGGGGACAAACTGATCCCAAGAACCTCCAAAGTCAAGAACACTGGCCCGAAGCATGTCCTCCAGAATCTGAATGGTCCTCTCGGACTGGCCATCTGTCTGAGGGTGGAAGGCGGTACTAAGATGAACCTCTGTACCCAAATCTCGCTGAATAGCCCTCCAGAACTGAGATGTGAAATGAGTGTCTCGGTCTGAAATAATAGAAGTTGGGACCCCATGCAACTGAACAATCTCATGAAGGTAGATCTGAGCTAACCTCTCTGCACCATAAGAAGTCTAAACCGGCAAGAAATGTGCTGACTTAGTCAGCCTATCAACAATCACCCATATAGAATCAAACCCATGAGAAGTACGAGGCAAACCAACAACGAAGTCCATAGTAATCCCTTCCCACTTCCACTCAGGAATGGGAAGTCGCTGCATCAAACCACCAGGTCTCATGTGCTCGAACTTAACCTGCTGACAGTTCAAGCACCGAGATATGAACTCTGCTATATCCCGCTTCATACCACTCCACCAGTAAAGCTGTCTCAAGTCTCTATACATCTTTTTTGTGCTAGGGTGAATGGAGTATCTAGTACAATGTGCCTCATGAAGTATCAACTGAATCAAATCACTAATCCTCGGAACACAAAGGCGACTATCAAACCTCAGAACCCCATCTGAATCTAGAGTAGCCTGGCTGGTCTCACCCTGAACAACGTGATCACGAAGGTCACACAACTACTAATCCTCAAACTGACGGCTCTGAATCTGATCAATCAAAGTAGAACGAACATCAATACTGGTGAGAACTCTGCTAGGATCCGACAAGTCAAGCCTAACCAAACAGTTAGCCAAGGACTGGATGTCCAAGGCCAACGGCCGCTCTGAAACTGAAAGAGAAGCTAGGCTACCCATACTTACTGCCCTCCGACTCAAGGCATCCGCTACCACGTTTGCCTTGCCCGGATGATACAGAATAGTGAAGTCATAGTCCTTCAGTAACTCGACCCATCTCCTCTGTCTCGAGTTCAACTCTCGCTGACTCGTGATATACTGAAGACAACGGTGATCAGTGAAGATCTCACAGTGAACTCCATATAGGTAATGCCTCCAGATCTTGAGCGCGAAAACTACCGCTGCCAACTCTAAGTCATGTGTGGGGTAGTTGCGCTCGTGATCCTTCACCTGCATCGACGCATATGCTATTACTCGACCCTGCTGCATCAACACACAAACAAGACCAACCCCAGAAGCATCACAGTAAACGGAGAAGCTCTGACCCTCAACCGGCAAAGTCAAAACTGGAGCTGAAGTCAATAAGGCCTTAAGCCTCTGGAAGCT